>CM051352.1:31817633-32300133 GCA_028015215.1 Gynostemma pentaphyllum
ACCCCCTCTTGAAAAACAACCCTTATTCCAACCTTCCAATCTAGATGTGATCTTATCAACAACCGGTTGCCAAAAGGATAAAGAGTTAGGATTTCCACCTAAAGGAACTCCTAGGTATTTAATAGGCCAACTACCTTGAGCACAACCAATGGAATTTGCTAAGAGAGAAATTCTAGAGTCGGAGACATTAATGCCTAGAATAGAACTCTTAGCCAAGTTGATTTTTAACCCTGACAAGACTCCAAAAAGTTTGACAATTTCTACAAGATTGAAAGAGGAATCATTATTGGCAACAAAGAAAATGGTATCATCTGCAAATTGAAGTTGAGATAAGGCTAGATTTTGTCTACCAAGAAAGAAACTTTCAACTACTCCACAAGAAACTGCCTTATTGATCAAACGAGCAAGGACATCACTCACTAAATTAAAAAGAAAAGGAGATAGTGGATCTCCTTGCCTAAGACCTCTAGATGCTTTAACAAAACCCTTGGGACAACCATTAATAAAGATTGAGAAATTGGCCGTTTGTAAACATCCCAAGATCCAATTTCTCCATTTAGAACCGAACCCTTTTCAGGAAAAAACAGTGTCTAAGAAGCCCCACTCCACATGATCGAAAGCCTTTTCAAAATCTATTTTAAAAACAAGACCCTCTTTTTTCTTTTGTTTGTAATCTTCTATGGCTTCATTAGCAATAAGAATAGGATCTAGGATTTGGTGACCATTCACGAAAGCTGATTGACTCTGATCAATTGTGGATCCTAAGACAGATTTAAGTCTAGATGCCAGAACCTTTGCAATGATTTTGTACAAACTTGTGACAAGAGAAATAGGTCGAAATTCAGAAAGAGACAAACCACTAGATTTCTTGGGGATAAGACAAATATGAGTGACATTTGTTCTTAGATTGATAACTCCATTTTTGTGAAAATCTGAAAACACATTTAGGAGATACACTTTAATCAAATCCCAAGACTTTTGAAAAAACTCCATAGAAAACCCATCCGGTCCCCGTGATTTATTACCATCACAGTCAAAAACCGCACTCTTGATCTCATCTAAGCTAAATGGTCTTTCTAAAGAAAAGGAACCTTTAGCTTGGGAGGTGTAAAGATCCTCAAAGTGTCGTATTACTTCTGCCTCTATATCAGATTGAGAGGTGAGAGTCAAACCATCCTTAGAAATGAGTTTATTGAGCCATTTTTTACCCTTTTTGGAATTTGCAACTCTATGGAAAAGCTTTGAGTTATTTTCCCAATCCTTGAACCATTTTGGCTTGACTTTTTGATTCCAAGAGATTTGTTCTTTTTGATTCAGAGAATCTAGAAGTGCTAAAATGGAGGCTCTTTCAATCCGAAAAAGAGAAAAGTTGGAAGAGTCGGTCTCATCCAATTTTTGTAATTTCTCAAGAGCCAATTTTCTTTCCTTAGCAATCAAACCAAAAGTTTCCTTATTTCAAACCTTGAGTGAGATCTTAATGGCTTCAAGTTTCTTAAGAAAAATATGGGCAGCCCAACCATGAGAATGACAAGAATCCCAAGCTTGTTTACAAATAGAATGGAAGGACGGGTGGAGTACCCACATGTTTTCAAATATGAAGGGTGTAGGTCCCCATTTCAACTTAGAAACGATTAAAGAGATGGGGCAATGATCAGAAGTTACCCTAGCCAAAGCTTCTTGTCTAATAGGAGAGAACAAGTCTTCCCAAGGACAAGTGAATAAAAATCTATCCAATTTTCTTTTGACATTGGCTTCTCTATAGTTCGCCCAAGTAAATTTTGCATTTCGAAGATGGATATCCCTAAGCTCATACAAACTAATGAATTCATTAAAGAGTCTCAATTTTCTTGTAGAGTTTGAAGAATTTGATTTTTCATGAGCATATCGAACCACATTAAAATCCCCACCAAGGCACCAAAGAGGGAGACATAATCCTGCTAGGTCATGAAGTTCTGACCAAATTCTGTGTTACCCACATGTATTTAGCTTCGATTGGGAAGCTTTTTTGTAAACTCCATTTGATGACTTTGCACTTCATATAGACCTAGATAGCATGGTCATAAACTTTTGATTGTAACTTTTCACCAATCAATAAAAGTTCGTTGTTCTTTAAAAAAAAGAGAAGCAACTTCACTTTTGTTGAGACCTCTTATATGTGATGCGTGTTATTTAATTTTTGTTCACTTTTGTGCATTTATTCTTATGTTACTCATAATTAATATTTTTTTCTAGGGATTTGGAGCTTCTATCAACTTTATTATGTGATATCTCATGGTTTCTAGGTCAGCAAAGCTATTTGGATCATTACATTCGCGATTTCCCTTGCCTTGCTAAACAAGTTAGAGTCTGCATTGCTTCCAATTCCCTGAAAAAACCTCCAAGTATATTTAGATGGCTGGAGAATTGTCTGCGACATGGGCATTCTTCTACTAAGTTAAATGATCTGCCTCCTTTAATTCTTAATGAGGATAGTTCTGTGGTAAGCTGGGCAAGGAGAGTAATCGCGTTCTATAGTTTATTATCTGGTTCAAAACAGACTGGGAAGAAACTTTCTACCGGTGTTTATTGTAATATTGCAATGGGTTCACATAGCACAGATGAGGAGCTCATGGTTTTAGCAATGGTTGGAGAGGCATTTGGGCAGCAACAGCTTGACCTATTGCCTTCTGGTGTATCTCTTCCCTTGAGACATGTATGTTATGCTTATATTATAGATAAATAACTTTTACAGAAAAACAATGTTATGCAGTTTCCTAAAGTGAATATTTAATGTATTTCTACCGCCATTATCTGGACATCGATGCCTTTAATTGCTTTGATTTTTATGTTACTATGAATTTGTACTGTATGAACAAAATGGTTTGTGGTGCTGATAATTGGATTTCAATAATATCTTTTGTTACACACATTTATTCTAGAAATTGAATGAGATGATTTCCTTATTGCATTATTTGTTGTGATTTATTTGGTATGTTGCATAGGCACCACATTATCTTTTCTTCTTTCTTTACCCGCATTGGTGTTGTTAATGCAATTAAGACTCAGAAGATTTTAATCACATCATGTGCAAGTTCAAATTTTCAAGGTTGATTTGGCAGAACTTTTTTCAAACTTTTGGGATCAATTGGGTGGAGAATTACACTTTTCGCTAATCTCTGGAAGGGATGCTCTTATGCCCATCTTTCATTAATAAAGGGAAAAGTCTTTGGGCAGTGGGGTTTTGTGCAATAGCATGGGGCATTTGGTTAGAAAGAAATAGAAGAATTTTAATGGAGGAAAAGAGATCTTGGGAGTACATTTGGGAATTTGGGAGTTGGCACATGTAAATGTATCCTTTTGGGTGTCAATTATCAAAACTTTTGTAATTATCCTTTAGGTTAATTATAAATAGTTGGTCCGCATATTTGTAATTAGGTGGCGGTGAGGTGTTTTTTGGGTGGGTATACAACATACCTTGCTTTTGTGGCTTTTGGTTTGTTTTGCCACTTTATTGTATTGCTTTTATTTTTATTTCTCTTTCATTATATCAATGAAACGGCCTTTTGAGGTGTCTCTTTCAAAAAATATTTACCTTTTCATACAATTTTTTGATACTTGTGCAGTTTCCTTCGAAGATATGGATGCTTATCCTTAATTTATTTCTTTTTTATTTTCTATTGCAACCACAATTTTACTAATCATCTCAAACATCTGCTTTCACACTTCATAGGCATTAGATAAGTGTCGGGAATCTCCCCCGAATGACTGGCCTTCAGCTGCATATGTGCTTCTTGGTCGTGAAGATTTGGCTTTGTCCGGTTTGGCATGTTCTTGCAAATCAAAGGAACTTGAAACACAAACAAATATGAATTTAATTTCCATGTCTACCCCATACATGCTGCATCTGCATCCCGTGACAATTCCTTCTGCACTTTCTGATACAATGGGGTTGGAAGCTAGCAAGATTGAGGACGCTGATTCTATTGATGGATCTACAACAGATGGTATGGAGCATATTTTTAACTCTAGCACACAATTGCAATATGGCCGTGACCTAAGATTGAATGAGGTTTGTGTTATAATCTCTCATGCTTAATTCAATACATCAATGGGATAATTTAATGCTTTAGGAATAATTCTATAATCCTTGGTTTGATAGTGTTTTTGATACTCTCTTTTTAATGTTGAAATGCTTCTCATCCATTTTTACTTTTTATAAGTTTGTTGTCATATAGGTGGTATGTTTTTGTCATTTAATTGCAATTTCATTAGGAAAAATGATGCGAAGACAGGAGATGTTTTACAAACTTGCATGCCTTATTGTGCTTTGTCTCCTCATATTTGCTTATGTTGTTTTCCGAATTTCTGCCTCACATATTTTCCTTCAGCATCTAAACTTTGGTTCAAGCTTTTGTGGCAATTTGATTTGAGTAGGGCCTCCAAAGGAAGCTTCAGATTGACTTCTTTGGGATTTTTCGTCGCTACTTACTTGCAAGAGGAAAAAGATTCTTTGGATTTGTTCCATTTCAGCCTTTTGTGGACGGTTTGGTTTGAGCATAATCCAAGTCTTTTTGAAGATCAATTTGTTTCTTTGGATAGTATTTGAGATTTAATTGTTTTTCGTTGTTTTTCTTGGCTAAATATATAAAGTCCCTTGATTTTACTTTTTCCCTCTTATTCCTTGAACTGCACATGGAATTCTATTTTTGTACTTATTTGTAACCTTGAGGACTATTCATCCTCTTTTTATTTTTTCGTTTATTAATGTAAGTTTATGTTTCTATAAAAAAATATCAAAATATGACATGACTTGCTGGTGTAAAACAAAACATAATATCAAACTCAAGTCAAATTGCCAACGAGCAAATTGCCATTTTCTTGGCCATTTCTTGATTTTTTGCTGGGAAAGAAGACTCTTTTCAAAATTTCTTGGACATCTTTCAATTTTTCGAATGGAGATCTTGACTGAAAATAAATACACCAAAATGTTTAGTGACGGGGTAAACTTGGGGGAAGGAAAACTAACTTCGCTGGCAGAAAAAGTGGGATGTAAAATTGAGAATTTGCCGTTTAAGTACCTTGGTATGTCCTTGTGGGATAATCCAAAAAGAAATTTTTTTGGGAACTTGTGATTGAAAAAGTGTCAAGAAGATTAGCATCATGGAAAAAAGGGTATCAAGGGAGGGAGCCTGGCGCTCATCCAATTTGTACTGTAGGAATACCAACATACTATTTGTCTATCTTCAAAATGTCATCAAGCATTAGAGAGGTCTTGGAGATGATCATGAGGAACTTTCTTTGGGAGGGGTCTGGTGAATGGAAGGGTGCACACCTCGTGAAGTGGAAGATGGTTTCAAGGCCATTGAAAGATGGGGGATTAGGGGTTGGAAATCTCGATAGAAAGTTGTAAAATGGCTTTGGAGATTCCCCAATGAACCTAATAGTTTATGGCATAAAGTGATTGTGTGCAAACATGGAATCCATTGAAATGGATAGGACACAAACGTAGTGATGAGAGGCACTGCTAGGAACCTGTGGAAGGAGATATCCATCTCTTCTTTAAAAGTGTAAAATGGGAGGTAGGGGATGGAAACCAGATACGTTTCTGGGAGGATGTGTGGTTGGGCGTGAGTGTTTTCCAAGATCTATATCCCTTGTTATACTCTTTAACCGTGGCAAAAATTCACTCATTTCAGTGTTTGTTTAAAGAGAGGGGTTAGTGTGAATTTTCACTTTCATTTTCGAAGATTGATTCGGGATAGGGAAACGACGAAGTTATTTTCTATTATTGCAAACCTTGAGGGTGTCTTGGTGAGAGATGGCATACGTGATAGTAGATTGTGGATCCTAAACTCCTTGAACTGTTTCTCGTGCAAATCATTCTTTTAGTTTAGCATCCCACCCATTTGTGTTCTTTACCACTTTTCTTTATAAACTTTAAAAGGTGAAGATCCTGAAGAAAACCAAATTTTTCATTTGGTCTGTGGTAGTGACTAAGATCAATACCTTTGATTTTCTTCTATGATCTTTTCCCTTCACCCTAAACCCCAATTGGTGTAGTCTCTGCAGTCTTGATTTAGAAGATGTAAATCATATGTTATGAAAGTGTAAGTTTTCAAGACTCATCAGGCAAAGGCTCTTCCAAACCTTTGGATTATCTTGGGTGAACAATGATTCTTTTCGCCAACCTTTAGAAGAATTGATCATCTCCCCCCTTTTAATGTGAAAGGGAATTGTTTGTGAATTTCGGGTTGTTGTGCAATTGCATGGGGTATTTGGCTTGAAAGGAACAAAAGAATTTTTAGGGATGAAGTTAGATCTTGGAATATGTTTGGGAGTTGACACACGTAAATGCTTCTTTTTGGGTGTCAACTTCCAAAGACTTTTGTAATATTCGTTAGGTCAAATTATTAATAGAAGGCCCGCATACTTGTAATTAGGTGGCGGTGTGGGTTCTTTTTGGTTTTGAGGCAAACAGTATACCTTGTTTTTGTGGCTTTTGGTTGGTTATGCTACTCTTATATTGTATTTCTTTCATTTATCAATGAAATGCCCTTTTGAGGTGTTTTTACTCAAAAAATTTCCTTTGACCATAAGAACAAATTGCCAACTTCTTTGTGGGGAAGCAACTCAAGTCAAATTGCCAAAGAAGCTTAAACTACAACTTACTCGTGAAATCATAATGTAAGAATAAGTGATTAGCAAACTCAAAGTCTTTTAAACATAAATGACAAATATGTGTAGGAAAAAACAAAATGGTTGTCACAATTGCAAAACATCTCTGGTAGAAAGTTTCCCCAAAGAGATAGTCCAAAGAAAAAACTGGATTTTAGGTTGAAAGTCATTAACCCAAATAAACTTAGAAGGAAAAGGACATGGGGTAGAAAGGAAGAGAAAGATGAGCAAAAAAGATTTACAAGTGAAACATCCTGAAGGCTCGAGGGTCCATTGAAGGTGATTAGGAAAGAAAACGGGTAAAGAAGAAATGAGGCTAAGAAGATTTGGGAACAAAAAGATTTCCTTATCTTTTTAATGTTCTAGAAGCACAAATTCTAAGAGTTAGTAACGGAATCGAATAAAGACAAATAGTTCAAAAGCGATAAAGGGAGAGTCTATTATGGTCTGGAAACGATTAGCAATGACTACATTCAGGGATCCAAGTGTCTCCAAAAACAAATATTAAAGCCATTTCCAAGAATAATTTTTGAACAAGATGAAAAAAGAGGAACACAATGAGAAATAGATTTCCAAGAACAACGAAGAGAGCCATTTTTAAAAAGAAGGGAGTTCCAATCATTTTTTTTTGGGATAAGAATTCCAATAAAAATTTAAAAGAATTACATTTACTAGCAAGAAGCCCCAAAAGAGGAAAGTTCAGAAGAGAACCACCAAATCTATTTCCAAGTAAAACATCAAATTTCAAGTCAAATTTCCAATGCCAAGATCCCAAAATCTTTTGGTTAACAAATTGTCTTTCAATTGACAAGATGAATCCTTTTCCCTTCATCACATTCATCCCCATCAAAGTCACGGAAAGATTTTTCCAAAAATTAAAGCAACCTTCTTTGGCTGTTTAAAAAGAAAAGATAATAAATAGGCAAATTTTTTTCTTTTTGTAATTATTCTCCTTCGATTATTGCCTCAAATTAGAAGGCCTTTTTGTAATTCGTTCGGTCTTTTTGGGCTTTTTCATCTATCAATGAAAAGCCTTGTTTCTTATAAAAAAAATAAAATAAAAAAAGGCAAATTTTGCCAAACAGAAAGAGTCTTCCACCCCTTGAAAAATACCATCTAAATGAGAATTAATTTTGCCGATGATGACTATCAGATTTTTTAAAAAAAAAAGAGGGATTACCACTTAAAGGAAGACCAATATATTTAATGGAAAGAATTGTAGAAATTCCGGACATGATCCCAAATAATTTGACGAGTTGTACTAAAGAGAACAAAGATGAATCCTTTTAGCAAGAAAAAAAGATGTTATAGTTAGTGGATAGCATACGTATTCAGTAAATATGGAGACGAGCATATTGTTTAGTACTAATTTATACCATTTAGTCATGATCTGCGATACTTTATTAATATTAATCTTTTGTTTAGTACTAATTAATCTAAATTACGTCCTCGAATCAATGTATTAATTAATTCATATTACTTTCTTATTGTTAATAATTATTTAATAGTAATATTTTAATCAATTAATTCTTGGATGAAGCACGCCCCTCATACCTCTTTAGGGTTTTGCTAAAAATTTCCCCCTTTTTTTGCTTTCTTATGAAAAATGGAAGAAGATATCTTAATATGCCTTTATTTTTAAATAATATCGAGAAAAGACCATCATTTATTTAATTTTTCATTACTTTATTCTTGACTATGCGATAATTTTTTTTGATGTAGACTATACTATAATTTTTATACCTAGAATCTTTATTCTTATATTAATATTATGCACTTAAATGAACTTTTTATCTGCGATTCATGCTTAGACTTTAGGGACTTAATCTCGTCAGTGGGCTTATTGCCTTTTCTTATCAAATTTTAAAAGATTGACGATCTCTTCTAAGATTTCATGTTGCTTTTATCTTCTACCAGGTAAGAAGACTTCTATGCTCTGCAAGACCTGTGGCAATTCAAACATCTGTTAACCCTAGTGCTTCTGATCAGGACCTGCAACAGGTGATACAGTGTTTGATTATTTATTTCTTCTTTTTAAAGTTGGACATCTGAGTTAGATTTATGCTAATTGAAGTGGTCATATAAATTAAACGCGACACATTGTTGATTGGAAGAAAGGATATTTTTTGAATGGTGGAAGACTTACTTTGATCTCTTTTGTTTTGCAATACTTGCTGAGTATTACATATCCCTCTTCAAACTATCCAAAAAGGTTACATTAACTTTGGGAAAATCTTTCCATATTGAGTTTTTCTTAATTTATCTTTCTTTTAGGATGAGATATATATATGTGTATATATATATATATATATATTTTAATAGAAAGATGAAGTTTCATTAGTCAAGAGGAAATTAAAAAAAGTACAATACAAGTACAAAGAGGATGAGGTATCTTTAAAATAAATAAAAGCTGAAAAACATAAAGAGCTAAAATTAAATAATAGAATTCCATTTGTAAAACATAAAATGGACTGGAAAATTATAGTCCAAAGAATTAACAACTTCAGCCCAACTAAAAGTGCACAATACAAATGAATCCCAAGTATGCGACCGGGTATTGGCAATGCTCTTAAAGATACAAGAGTTGCGTTCAATCCAAACGCTTCAAAGCAAAGCAAAAATAGCACATTTCTAGAAGGTTTTCATCAAATCGGAAAATTTTTTATCCGAAAAATCCTAAACTAATAACTCACTAGCTTCCTTGGGTGGAACAACTCAAAGAAAATTGACAAGAAAGCTTAAACCAAAGCTTGGTCTTGAAATCACAATGCAAAAAAGATGAGAAGTAGATTTACAATTATGGTTACAAAGGAAGAACTTATGTGGAGACAAAGCAGAATTGGGTAAATGAGATTGTAGAATATCACCAATATTAATCCCCTCCACCGTTCTCCACGGTGGAGACAATTGCCAACATCCACGATATCAAACTAACATACACATTTCCATACTCCCTCCTTTGTTCCTAAACCTCCTTCATGGAAATCTCAAAGGTTTCAATCTTTAAAGGTCTAAGCCTCCTCCTCGGTTCAAATCTCAAAGGTTTCAATCCATGGAAATCTCTAAGCCTCCTTCCATGGTCATTTGGTTAGAGAGTAGCTGCAAGGTAGAAAACAAAGTTTTCTTCATTGATCCAGACAAGGCCAAGAAGAATGGAAGAGTACTTTTAAGCGAAAAGAATAGAGACAATCAGTATTCCATTTCTTGCGAGCCTTCAATTGTAGTTTGGATTAGGGATGCTATTGATCATCTAATAGCCAAGGATAAAAATGTCGATGTCGATGTTGGTGTCGACAAGTCAATTTTACAGAAATGTCGATGTCGATGTCGACGGATATTTCGAGAAGTGTCAATGTTGATGTCGATAAGTTTTTTTTTAATATAATTCACAAACAACCTTATAATTACGAATAAAAGTAGGGATAAATGCAAAATACAGAGCTATAGTTTGGGTTATTGTTAAATCATACCCATGCACTTTTTTTTGTTTTAAAATACCCATGCACTTTAGTAAAATTACAAATCACACCCTTCAATCGATTAGTTTTAACGAATTTGAGATACATTTATATTCTACGTATGTCATGTATTATGATTTCATGACAAATAACAAAAATAATTTGACAGATATGTAGAATTTTAGAATAAACTCTTATGTTAATAAGATTTAAATCTATAAATCACACTCAAATGTTCAATTTTTTTCGAAATTTTTAATGGTTTTGGAACACGTGGTATGCGTATAATATAGATGTGTCTAAATTTTGTTAAAACTAATCGATAGAAGGGTGTGATTTGCAAGTTTCCTAAATTGCAGGGGTATTTTGAAACAAAAAAAATTGCAGGGGTATGATTTAACAATAACCCAAAGTGCAAAGGTGTATTTAATTATACCATAAAATATCCCTTATACATATATAAACATCAATAACTCAATATTTTTAGATAGTTTTTTAATTTTATTTGAAATTTATTAATATATAAAAGACACATTTACTTAAATATTACAATTTCAATTTTTATTTAAAATTTAGTCCCAAATAAAACTCAACTCAGCCATGGCTTACCATTTCTACTTATTTTTTTAAAAAAAAAACCCCTAATTCCTTAAGTCAGCCGCCCAACCCCCCTCGATCTCTCCTCTTTCCTTATTTTTTGAATCCTCAAAGAAAACTGATGCATTTCTGGCAAGATCTGAAAAAATCCGGCGACATCTGGATGATTCCGGTGATATTTCGACAATATGAGCGACATTTAGGTGATTTCGGCGACAACTCGTTGATATCAAGGAAGAACGACTCTTCCCTGACAACATTTTCGTACTTGCTAATAGCAACCTCTAACAACCAGAAGTTCTATAGGTGTATTCAGTTTGAGAATGGAACAAATTGGGTTTAGAAGGTTACTAATAGAAGGGGAACATTCGTAGATGTTACCAAAGTCACGACCAATGGGAAAAACCAACATTTTTATCCCTTCAGGAGTCGATAAGGGAGGTTGGATGAACTTTATTAAGTTGGTTGATTGTAAATTTGAAGCCCTTGAACCATAAAGGAAGCCTAAGGGACCTACCTTTGTTAGAGGAAACACTTCTTTTGTTGAGGTGGTGAGACAAAACCCTCAAGCTAAAGAAAACCAGGAAGATTCAAACCAAAGGGATCCTGAAGTTCCAAACTTTGCCTCAAAACCAAAGTAGTAGTCATCAGGAGGTGCTTTCATGATGACTGGGGGTTCATTTTGGAACATATCAGGAAAAGTGCAGGAGTAGAGACTTATGAAATCAACCTTTCCATCTAGACAGGCTATTTTTAAATGTCCTGCTTGAGAAGTGGCTAGGGCCTTCTGTATGAACAAGGATTGGTACATTTATGGGAACAATTGCTTGAAGTTCGAGTTTTGGAATGATTTTAAAACATGGGAGATTGGATTTAATACCTCTTATGGTGGTTGGATTAAAGTCAGAAACATTCCTCTCATTCATTGGGATTTGGAAACTTTCAAAGCCATTGGTGATCTTTGTGGGGGCTTCATTAAATGCTAAAATAAGTCCTTTAATAGAATTGGTTGCTTTGAGGTGGCTATTCAAGTGCAAGAAATTTTTTGTGGGTTCATCCCATCTAAAGTGGAGGTTAGAAATGCTGATGGAAGTTGGTTCTTGGCAACTATTGTGGATTTTCAGGACCGGAAACACTTGGAAAGGAGGTCACTGGCACTGCACCACATGACTCTTTTTCCCGGCAAGCAGCTTTAAAGTTCTTTGGTGATGGTAGTGTTTATGGTCCTTACCCAATGGATATTAGGAGAATAGAATGGAAATTCAATGGTCTTTCAACTAACCAACTGCATTTTCCAAAAAATCTCCCTTTCCAACTTTGTCCTTTGGCTCTGCACACAAAGGTGACTGATGACAGAAAGATGGTGGAAGTTCCCATGCCAAAGGACTTTATGGGTAAAGCAAGCACTTTTAAAGTTGGCCCAAAAGATCGATGAGAAACTGAGCAGTGTTATATTTATTAATTATAGAAACATCTTTATAAACATCTTTAGAAACCGAGGGGGATCAAAAATTCAATCTGATGGTTGTATTTACTTCCCCTTTCGAACTCAAGAAGGTTATCATTTATCCCATTCGAGTATTGTCGTTTCCTTTATTGGGGTCTGGCCTGTTATTGATTATATTGATAAATTTAGCCCCTGGTTGTAATTTATTAAACACTTGAGTATATTATTCAGTAGTCAATGATCTATGTACAACTTGAAAGTATCTCTTGCAATTTTTTAGTTTACCATGTTGCAATTTCAGTTCGTCATGATTTCCATGTGTGCATGTTAATGATATCACCATCATAATTTGTGAGGTCTCATTTTGTTGCTCTACTTGGTTTTTAAAGGCCCAGCTTTGGCAACTTGCACAGAGGACAACTGCCCTTCCCTTTGGCCGTGGAGCATTTACTCTTGCGACCATATATACTCTTTTAACTGAGGTTTTCCCCTTTGATTATGCCTAAGCTACCTTGAATGAATATGTGCATGTCAAGCTAAACTCGTGTTATATTTCCTTAGTTGCACATTTCTTATAGAATCTGTCCAAATATTTTGTAGGCCTTTGTAGTCCCAAAGCTTGTACTGGCAGGACGGTTGCCTGCACAACAAAATGCAACGGTATGAACTTGAATATTTTATATAATGTTTTTGGTTCCTATAAAAAAAATTAAATTTTATAATGTTTTTGGTTGACCTTTAGATTGACTTATATTGCCTTGGCTTTTATGTAACAAACATAAAAAAAAAAAATGCTGAAAGAAACTTTGCACTTCAGTATGATAACCATTGCGATGTAGTGAGTTGGGTTTTTTTTTTATTTACTTGTTTTAGTTACTAATGATCATATGGTTTGTAGCTGACCTCTATAAATAGAGGGTTATACTCTCGTATTCATAAGTTTTTTATCTGAATACTCTTTGAAAAGTTGATGCAAAATTGCATCACGTTGCCTATAAACTGTAATCTTCAAGTACTGCATCCATTGAAGGGAAAATATTTTTCCTTTTATTAAACTAAATCAACATGGGTTGGCATAGTGGTCAAGGAGTTGCTTTCCAACCTTGAGGTCCTGGGTTCAAATCATGTTGGCCACCTACCTAGGATTTATCCTACGATTGAACCGACGCCAAGTGTTGTAGGGTCATGAGGTTGTCCCGTGAGATTAGTCGTGGTGCGCATAAGCTGGCCCGGACACTCACGGTATAAAAAAAAAAAAAAAAAAAGGAATGTATTGTCAAAAGATAATTTGCTCTCATTACTTGCTGGTGCTAAGCATGTTTGGTATTTATATTATTTTTTCTTTTGATCCCAAGATTTTGCAAACATTCTGTCAGCACATGCCTCCTCCACCTATCTTTGACAGGTTAATCTTGACCCAAATGTAAGGAATGTAACGGAGATCAGAGCATGGCCTGATTTTCATAATGCTGTTGCTGCTGGATTAAGATTGGCTCCGCTCCAGGTTGAAATTAATTTATTCAAGTAGTAAAGCTTCCTTACTTTTTTTTTCCAGTGTGGTTTATCATTTATGTTTTCACATATGATAATGAATACTATTACATGGCTCACTGTTGTTTTGAACTATGATATTTTTTGTCTTTGTCATTCCATGTTCTATAAGTGAAATTCTTCTCTCTAGTTGTTTTTAGTTTTAATACTCATCCTCCTTTATACATTTTTTGTTTCTTATTGATTATTCGATGTTTTATCTTTCTATAAAAAAATCATATGTTTTGTTTTGTCCGTTCTCAATACATATTCTCTTGGACCTTTGATATGAGATAGGTTCCTAATAGGGGATATCGAGACACATTGATAGAGGTTGTGCCGAATCTTCGCTTTGAAATGAAATGGAAGGGTTTGTGGTAGGGTTGCAAGTTGAAACCGAAAAACCGAACCGATTCGTTTACCTAACCGAAACTGTTAAAAACCGAACCGAATCGAAGCTTATCGGTTTAGTTTTGGTTTCTTAATGAAAACCAATATTCTTATCGGTTCAGCTTACTCTAGAAAAATCGAGTGAAAACCGAACCAAACCGAACCGATAAGCTTATATAATTATTAAAAAAAAACCCTAATTAGACAACAGAGGCTCATAATTAGACGGACTCTTGTACTACATTTACTTATGGTGTAAAAACATTGTTCATTTCGATATAAGTTTATCATTTGTCAATGTATTTATCTTTGGATTCTTTCTTGTCATGGTGACTTTTGTATTGAGGATCTCTCTTCCTCTAGTAGTTATTAATATTGTTTTAATGTGTGACTGTTGATTGTTGATTTCTACAATTCTTTAACCTTATTGTTTTCAGGGGAAGATGTCAAGGACGTGGATTATTTATAACAGACCTGAGGATCCCAGTGCTGTTCATGCTGGACTTCTTCTTGCTCTAGGATTACATGGATATCTGCGTGTTTTAACGATTACTGACATATACCAGTATTATGCACCGGTGAGGTGTCTTTTGTTCAGAAGTTTCCTCTACATCTTGTACATACTTTCATTTAATAATATTGTTGTGAATTCTTCTAAAAAAAAATTTCCATCTTGAGAATCCCACTCAAACGCTATTTTATGGAGTATGGCTACTCCTTATAGTTGTTTTATTTTTAAGATAAGAAGCTCTTTCATCAGAGCTAAACAAGGAATACCTCCTCGGTTACAAGAAACAGGGGCTTGTGAAATCAAGGTCGGAGAGTAGTTAAAAATTTCCTAAGCAAAAGCACCATAAAGAGGCAACAAAGTACACCTATTGCCATGGTGAGATGATGTAGAGATAAATCTTTCCACTTGAAAACTCTATTTCCTGTCTAACATTTATTTCTAAAAGAACGTCAAACACACATTGCTCCCCAAAATATTGCATTTTCTTTAATAATATTCCCCTAAATAATTTATGTAAATATATCTGCAAACTATTTGGCAAGCACAAACTAAGATCAAATGAGTTTAGGACAATTAATATTTAGGCCACCTAAAATCAAGGACCAACAAAAGTTTTGCCATCATGGAAACCCCATTCCTCCTTTTTAACCTTCACACCCACAAATGGGCCGATCTAGACATCCATCTCAGAAACCAGGGTCTCTGAATCATCCCTACTGATATCCTAAGCAAATTTTTCCCAGCTTTAAATGGCGATACTCCTTTAGTATCCCTGAGGGAACCTCGATTCGTAGTTGATGAAGATTCTATCCTGGAATGTTAGAGGGATGGGATCTGCTAGTAAAAGGATCCTCATCAAAGAACTTATCTCTAACCTCAATCCTGATGTTGTTTTTCTCCAAGAGACCAAGCTTACCACTATTGACAGGTTCATTGTTAAATCTATCTGGAGTTCAAGAGATATAGGCTGGTCCTTTCTCCCCTCTGAGGGTGCTGCTGGAGGCATTGCTGTCTTGTGGGATTCTCTTTCTCTCTCTCTTATCGATGGGGTCAGTGGCTCCTACTCCCTTTCATCAATTCTAAGCTCGAGGATGATTCTACTGTTTGGTTCTCAGCCATTTATGGCCCTTCCTCTTACCATGACCGATCCTTTCTTGAATGAAATATACTTTCTCAACGGCATTTGTGATGACTGCTAGTGTATAGGAGGTGACTTCAATGTCACAAGATGGGATGCTGAGAAATTGTGACGACCCGTCACTTTTAAATAAATTAAATTCAGAGAAAACAGCGGACGTCTTTTATTTTAAGAAAAATTTGCGTGGTTTTGTTTGAAAATTGGCATGCCGAAAACCTGTTTACATCCTAATTTTCAAATCTAATAAAATCATATGGACTTTAAGTCCAAATCAGGAGTTCAAATATCTCATATCATAAAACAACATCAAAAAGCTCTCATGAGCTATTTACAAAGTGTAATTCACAAACTCTTTAAAGTTCTCAAAAATAAATACATAAACTTTACAACCATGAGTCCATCTCGAGGTCAACATCCTTCGATCACGCAGCACCACCTCCTCTCCCTCGACCTCTTGCCAGGGCATTACCTGAAATTTTTGTAATATCATGAGCTAACAACTTAAGCCCAGTGAGAATAATAAGCATAAAAAGTAAAGATAGACCTCAAACTCGCATTTCGATTTGTGTCCAATTAATCTGACACAATTCACTCCTAAAGTCTTTCAACTCTAGGTAATTTCATTCTAAACTTCCAAAGGATGATATTACCAATAATCATAGTCAATACTCATCCATTAACATTATTATGACATAAATAAGAATAATAAATAAAACTTTACTCAAATATAACATCTCGTTTCTCTTTTTCATCTATCATATGCATAAAAGTAATGAGTACATCCCGTAGGATACGCATTCGCCATTTATGCATGAAATGAAGGTAATGTGGATTTTCACATACTATCCACCCTTATCCTTATGTATGAAGTAGCATGGACTTTTCTCATTCTATCCACTAGTACTTATGTATGAAAGTAGCGTGGACTTTTCCCGTAGTATCCACCAGTACTTATGCATGAAAGTAGCGTGGACTTTTCCCGTAGTATCCACCAGGTACTTATGCATGCAAATAATGTGGATTTTTCTCATTTCCACCTTTAACCTTTCATTTTTCTTTCTCACTTTCTTTTCTTTTCAATGATGCGAGATGTTATGCATATGCTTACAAAAGTAAATAAGTAAATAAGTAAATGATCAAGTAATCGAAATAAGCATAAAGTAAAGGAGCAAAGGTAAAGACATAAAGTAAAGGACATAAAGTAAATAATATGAACTCCGGACGAACGATATATCAATCGAACTCCGCTAACAATAATAAAAGTGAAATCATAACTTTAACGATTAACCTATACCTTCAAGGATTCTAACTTCCGACATAATCCAAGGTTCTATTAACCGTTCTAAAAATACAAGTCTTGGATCTTTTAACTTCCAATGATCCATCTTAAACTCCGAGACGAATCTAACTTAGAATCTTCTAAGATTCATAGCTTTCCTCGAGAACTTCTAAGTTCTCACTTAAAGGATTAACTCTTAATCCTAAGGGCACTAACTCACATCCCTCTAATCTTAGATTCGGATTCTAATCTTAGTTTCAAACTCTACAAACCTTCACACTCATTCGATTTCTATAATTACTTTAAATCCTAACTATTCTCACCTTAGCCATAAAAATAGCTTTGCTCCAAGTTTCCGAATGCACAATCAAACAACGATCCGAAACACCTACAATTAATTACATCTAACAATTAATAAATAAACATACATCGATCAATTAACATCTAAAAGCTCAAAACAACGAACAACCCCATAAACCCCACTATGAGGCTCTCGGCCCCCCCATAAAAAGTGGGTCTCGGGTTTGGTTTTCCGGCTTTTAGGTACTTTAGAGGTGTTTCGAGTTGGTTTTAAGCAAATTCGATATTCCCGATTTCAATGGGTATCGATAATTAGGGTTTTTGAATATTATGCCCTTTCTCGAATTGAATTTAAATAAACATTATTTCATTAAATTCTAACCCATAATTAAACCCAAAAGGGTAAATTTCAAACGGAAAGGGTTTCGACTGAAACTCGGTTTTAGGGTTATGGGAAAGTTTCCAAAAACTCTTAAAACTATTCCCGTAATTACAAACACCGTGTTTCACGGCAAGAAATCGAAAGGAAACAAAGAAAACTTCATTAAAACACTATTTGGAGCTTAGGGTTTCAAGAGAAACTTACTGAGAACTCCGTGGATCTCGAGTGGCAAGTACGATAGTTGGGTGGAAAAGAATCCTAGACCCGAGGCCTTTCCGATGCAACCGAAATCGAGTCGATCCGCCGAGAAACGAGCGAAAACCCGAAAATCCCCTTTTCCCCCATGATACCCACGGCCAAAGGAAGAAAAATATGAAGTTTGGTGGTCAACTTTGGTCAAATGGGCATTTTAAAGATGAAGTGAATAGTGTTTTGGATATTTTTAAGAAATCGAAAATGACGGTTGCGTCCTTTTATGACTTTTGACTTCTAAATCAAAACCCGATGCTCTTAAATAAATCTAAAGGTGATTAATAATTATTAATTGGCCTATTAATTTGTTTATTATCAAAAAAAAAATTAATTGGCCTATTAATAATTATTAATGTCACCGAAACGAAAAATAAACATTAAAACGATAAAAATGAATTTCGGGCAAAATTAAGTATTAAAATCGAAATTACAAAATAATAATTAAACTAAATACTTGAATTGAAATAAATAAATAAATAAATAACATTAAATAAATAATAAAATAAAATTAAAATAAATAAAAAAAAATTTCACTTCAAAATAACGGGACGTTACAGAAATCTTCGGGGCCGTATCACCAAAAGTATGCGGCTTTTCAGTAAGTTAATTGATGATCTCTCTCTCACAGACATTCACCTCTCAAATGGCGCCTTTACCTGGTCTGATATGCGGGGAAGATCAATTTTCTCACTTATACATCGTTTTTTTGTCAACCAAGCCTGGAACAATAGGTTCATCCATTCAAGAACAATTCGTAAAGAGCGCAACACCTCTGATCATTTTCATATTCTCCTTGAAACGGGAAATCTGTCTTGGGGCCCTATGCCTTTTAAGTTTTAAAATTTTTGGCTTTCTCAACCTAACTTCCATAATATGGTTCAAAACCTCTGGCTCTCTTTCGTCCCTGCTGGCTTGCCGGGCTTTCGCCTCAATCAAAAGTTGAAAATGCTGAAAGGTGAACTCAGGAATTGGAACTTCACTACTCTTGGAAATTTAAATTCTCAAAAAAAGGAAGCCATCTTGACTATCCAATCTCTTGATGCCCAAGAAGAGACCCATGCCCTCAGTGAAGAGAATTTCAAGAAACGCAAGGAAACCAAATTGCATCTTCTTGACAACTTGCACTAAGAAAATTTCAGATGGAGACAAAAATGTAAATCAAACTGGCTTAAGGATAGAGATGAAAATACCACTTTCTTTCATAGATTGGCAAATGGGAGAAGAAGAAAGTCTTTCATTAATGAGTTAGTCAACGATAACGGTCTGAGCCTTCTTACTGACTCCCAAATTGAATCCGAAGTGGTTCTCTTCTTCCAAAACCAATACACTAAAAAGGAAGGTCAAAGATCCCTGATTGACACCATAAATTAGAGGCCTATATCCTTTGAGGATAACCAGATTCTCCTTCAGCTCTTTACTGAGTTAGAAATCTTTGCTGCCATTCATTGGAACACTCTCAAGCCTGATATATTGACTTTGTTCCAAGATTTTTTTGAGAACAAGCGCCTCAATGCTTGCCTTAAAGAATCTTTTATGTGCCTCATTCCTAAAAAAGCTAGATCCTCTAGGTTCAGTGATTTCAGGCCAATCAGTTTGATCCATGATGTCTACAAAATGATTGCCAAAGTCCTAGCCAACCGCCTCAAGCTTGTCATCCCCTCTACTGTTTCCAATTCTCACAGTAGGCAAATCACAAATGCCATTCTTGCTGCTAATGAAATCATCGATGACATTAAAGCCTCCAAGTTGACTTGGAAAAAGGCTTTGATAGAGTAGACTGGGACTTCCTTCTTGCAACCATGGAGATGAAAGGTTTTGCCCCAACTTGGAGGCAATGGATCTACAATAGCATCAGTGATACTACTTTCTCTATTTTCGTCAATGGCCGCCCAAGAGGGAAAATCAGGGCCACCCGTGGCCTGAGACAAGGGGGCCCTATCTCCCCCTTTCTCTTTGTTCTAGTTATGGATGTGCTTAGTGGTCTTCTTAATGAAGGCCTAAGAAATGGCTCTCTCAAAGGTATAAAGGTGGGAAACAGGCATAAATCACCTCCTTTTTGCGGATGACATACTCATTTTTGGTGATTTTGAAGACAACGAAATAGGGAAAATCTTCAATATCCTTAGTTCTTTTGAAAACATCTTTGCTATGAAGATTAACCTCACCAAAACCACCCTCAACGGTCTAAACATTGACCCTCTCGAAGTCTCCCTCCAAGCCTCCATCTTTGGCTGCACCATTGGCCTCTGGCCTTTAACTTTATCTTGGAATGCCTCTTGAAGGAAACCCGAACTCCATCCTTTTCTGGAATTCAGTTTCTGAAAAGATCTCCAAACGTCTCGACAAATGGAAAAATGCTATTTTTTCTAAAGGAGGAAGACCCCTAATTCAATCCATCTTAATGAACATCCCCACATACCACATGTCCATCTTCAAGATTCCAACTAAGGTTATTTCAGGAATTGAAAGGAAAATCAGAGATTTCCCTGAGCATGGCAGTCATCTCATTAATTGGAAAAAAGTCTCTAACCATAAGGAAGGAGGGGGCCTCGGTTTAGGCAGTCTTAAGGAGAAAAACATTGCTCTTGTTTCTAAGTGAATTTGGTGGTTTTCAAGAGAAAAAACTCCTTGTGTCAGAGCATCATCATTGCGAAATATGGGATTCGGGATGATGGTAGATTCACACTAAACGCCCCCATTCGAAGTCACAACCCCTGGAATTTTATTTCATTTTGCAGGAAAAAGTGTGTTGATCTCTACTACATCAAGATTGGCAAGGGCAACTCTACAAATTTTTGGAATGATCGGTGGGCTAATGGCATTTCTCTCAAGAGACAGGTTCCAAGACTCTTCCAAATCTCCACCAACAAAAATGCGAAAGTGGATCACTTCTGGGATAATACTTGCAACGCTTGGAACATAACTTTCAATAGAAATTTGTTTGACAGAGAAATTGAAGACTTTGTGAGATTTCTTTCCATCATTCACTCCATCTCTCTTCCCGACGAAGATGACAGACTTTATTGGACCTTGGAAAAGGATGGCAATTATACCACGAAATCTTTCCTTGCAAACTTGACCAACAGATTTTAGGTGATGAACCCTACCCTCTACAATAGCATTTGGTAAAGAGGAGTCCCTAAAAAGATTAGTTTTTTCACGTGGAACCTTACCCTAGGTGGCCTCAATACCAATGATATCCTCCAAAAAAGAAACCCAAATCTCCTCATCTCCCCCAACATTTGCTGCCTATGCCACAGATACGGTGAAACCCATGATCACCTTTTTTTCCACTGTCCCTTTGCCCAGGTCTTTGGACTTCTCTCAAATCCACTTTTAATTTAAATCTTTTCCTTCACAAAAAAGCCAACCTCAATTTTGAAAGCCTTCTTCTAGGTCATCCTTTTACCAAAAAGGCTAAAACTCTTTGGGACTTTGCAGTTAAAGGGGTTGCGTGGGAGCTTTGGATGGAAAGAAATCACAGAATATTTAACAACAAAGCTAGAAGTGTCAACGTCTCTCAATGGAGGTGTGGGATGCCATGAAGTTCAAAGTCTCTCAATGGAGCACTCTTAATAGAACTTTTTGTAATTATGATAGCTTTATGATTAACGCCAACTGGGAGAGCTTTTTGTAATCCTTTGGCTTTGGTGATTTCTTTATCACCTTTTTTGTATCTCCTATCTTTCTATGAATATATATATTTATGTTTCCTATAAAAAAAAAAAAAAGTTTTTCCATCCTTTTGGGTGTCAACTTCAAAATATTTTTGTAATTACCCTTTAGGTTTAATTATAAATAGTTGGCCTGCATACTTGTAATTAGGTGGCGGAGCGGGGTGTTGGGATAGTAGGGTTTACGGTATGTATACCATGTTTTTGTGGCTTTTGGTTTGTTTTTGTCACTTTATTGTTTTTTTTTCTCTTTATCGTTTATTATTTTAATGAAATGGCCTTTTGAGGTGTTCTTATAAAAAAAACAAAAGTTTTTCAATCTGGGGAATCTTTGCTTTCCAGATGACTGTATGGTTTCTTCTCATAGGTTTTGGCCCCTTTTGAAAAAAATATCCAACATTGATTTGCATGTATGATTTCTAGAATCATGGAAATTTCAAACTCTTTTGTCTTGACTGTTATTCGGCTTCCGGTTCTCAATTTGATTGGATAGGAAAGTAAATTCCTCAATTTCTTGTTCTTCAAGTCCCATGTCCCTGTCTCCATTTTACACTTCAGCCACTGTTGTTAACTTATTATTATTCATTGCCAGAGGTTTGGTTAAACGAGCTATAAGAGTTATTTTCAAGGCGCTTATTCTCCCAGAATACAAAGTAACACTTCGGAATGACCCTGCCCCTTCCCTTACGTAGGACAATCACTGAATCAATCCATCTCTCGCTGTCTCTTTGTCTTCTCCCTCCCCATCTCATGCTCTCTCTATCCTTCCAATTCAGAAAAATGCATGGGAAATCTTCAACAGAAGTGTACTTTGGATCAAGCTTATAGAAAACTGGTATACTAGGAAGCCAACCCTAAACCCTACGACTCCGACATCGACATTCTTATCCTTGGTCAAGAGAAGTGTACTTTGGATCAAGTTGAGTTTAGTTTTAGGTTTCATAGGGGTAGAAAGGGTTTGCTTCCTAGTATACCGGTTTCTTTTAAAAAGTCAAGGGTATATTTTTCGTTGAGACTGAGAGACGCTTGTACCTTTATGGGAACTAGTAGTTTCCATTGTACTAAAATATCTCAGATTTCCCTAGTCTTTATATCAAATTAGGTTGCAAGGAACGTTTTAAAATTGGTCAATTCTCTTTTGTAGTCTTAAGTGAGGATGATATCATCCACATCTGATGATAATCGAGATCTTGCCTTCAGAAGAGTGATTTGTGTATAAGGTACTGTCGGATTGGGTAACGCACCGGTTCTTTTAATCACTAACAATTAGGTGGTGGTGTTTTCTGTTCTTTTGTATGCTTTCATTATCTTAATGGAATGGGCTTTTGAGCCTCTGTTTCGTTTTTTTATTTTTTATTTTTTTTAATGAATATGGTATGGTTGGATTGACATTGTATATACTCAAAACTTTTTAGCTCTAGTGCATCTTTCAAACTAGGCTCTAGGGGATTATAGAGGTATTTGAAGTTTAGAGGCTTTTCCATTAGTTTGTGAGTTTGGATGCCTGTTGAGGTCAATGTTTTAAAATTCTTAAGGCGGCATCAAGGCTTTTTTCCTTAGAGAGGCGAGGCGTAAGTCTCATTTAAAATAGAATAAGGTAATAAAAATTATAAACCTCACATTAGTAACATGTAACCAAAGGAAAAAAAATGTAAATCAATGGAGGATAACTGATGTGTGAAGAAATTTCTACTAAAAGGTTCCACTATCACCGTTGGCCTCTTATCAACTTGGAGGTGAAGACAAACAGTTCGTCTTTTAAGAGATTCTACGCCACCATTATTTAAACTAGTAGGTTAATTTATTTTTTAAAATTAAATAGAAGCCCAATTGTGCACGGAAATAAATTTCGGTGGAGACTGTCTTATTTTAATGGGACCGACCCGCAGGGCCATAGCCCATTAAAATCTCAATTTAAGAAGGCATTTTTTTTATTTCAAGGTGTATGCGGCAACCGATTTTTAAAACATTGGTTGGGGTTTCCATGTAGACTTCCTCTTTTAGGTTCCCATTTAAGAAGGCATTTTTTTATGTCAAGTTGGTGAAGGGGCCAGTCTTTATTAGCGTCTTGAGAAAGAAGCACACAAATGGTGTATAATTTTGCTACAACGGAAAAAGTCGCTTGGTTGTCAACTCCTTAGGAATGAGTGAACCCCTTTACTAACTTTTCTCGCTTTAAACATAGCAATCTTTTCATCAGCCTTGTTAATTTGCATCCCACAGGGCCACATCTGCAATGCTTATTTTCTTTTAGTCTGCTTAACGTTTTCTTCTGTGTATGCTTTCTTATATATTACTAAAGTTTATTGCTTGTGATGAATCTTTCTGCTTAAGCTTACCTAAATTATAACTATATTTCGGCTCTCTCTTTTCTTCCCCCTATAATTAATGTCCAAATTTGCTTTCTGGAACTTCCTTTTAGCAACATGAAGCTACAACAGTTGGGTTGATGCTTGGCTTGGCTGCTTCCTATAAGGGAACGATGCAACCTTCAATATCTAAGGTGTATGCTCAGTTTCCTTCAATGATTCAGTTTGCATTGTAACCTTCTGTTTGACACTCTTCTCTAGTTTAGCTGATAGATGATCAAGCTTCTGTTATCCTGTTTCGTGATCAGAATTTGTACTTTCTGTAGTATTATATGTATTTATTGCTGATACCTTCTTTAGTTATTTTTTTGGGGCAATTACTCAAATAGCATATTTTTTCATACTAATGTTAGAACTTTTTAAAAATGACTAAAATAGCATAATTATACTTCATTAATTTATTGAACTAAAAAAAGTAAAAAAAACTAACAAATTCATTGAAAATAATAGTGAAAGATAATCAAATAGCTCAATAAATTATTGAACTTAAAAAGTAAAAAAACATACAAATTCATTAACTACCCATGAAAAATACTTCAATAATTTAATGAATTATAATTATGCTATTTGAGTAATTTTTAAAAGGTTCCGACATTTTAGTAATTAGTATGCAGATTTATGCTATTGAGACAAATTCTTTATTTTTTTGTTTGCTCGTATATGTTTCTTTCGCAATTTAACCTCTCTGATGATGTTGGTGACAGTCTCTTTATGTTCATATACCTTCACGTCACCCTTATTCCTACTCGGAGTTGGAGTTGCCAACACTTTTGCAGGTATCCGTGTAATTATTTATAGAGATTTTCCCACTATTAAAGACTGTATCTCTTAGTAATCTGTTCTACATGATGATGCACCTAATACTGTCTAGTAATTTGTATAATTTGATCATATATTCTGTCTTTTTTCCAGTCAGCAGCTCTAATGTCCCTGGGACTTCTTTATGAAGGATCAGCACATCCACAAACTATGCAGATACTTTTGGTATTTCATTTTGTTGGAGTTTTTTTAGAATATGCACTGGCCATTCATTAATTAAAAATAGTGATCACATACTAGTCTCATGTTTGGCTTTTGGCTTTTGTTTGAGTTCCATTTGCCTCTACATATCTTTTTTTGTCTATAGGTTGTACATATAATTTCATCTTATAGAAAACAAGGAATCACATTGCATTATCTATCATTACTGATCTATGGCACGTGAAAATTTTAACTTAACTTAACTTAACTTCGAATTAGAATTAGTTTTAAATGATTTTTGATTAAATATTAATTACTGAATTGTTCTAAAAAGTAGCTTTTGTGAAATAAAATGGTGATTTAAGCTAGGCGAGTTGTGATGGGCGTGCAAACTATACATGGTCAATAAGTAAAAAAGTGATGAGTGAGTGTCGATTCCTCAAGGACAATTATTTTCTTAGTTTGCTTTTTACACAAGGCAAGTGGAGTACTTCTTTGGTTTCCAAGGGTAATCCACCCTCACCGTGAAAGGAACACCACAGACCTTCAATTTCTGCATAATATGTCATGTCAGGATGAAGCAAATCTTAGAGAACATTCATCGAATATATGCAAAACAGTTTTTCTTAAAACAGATTTGCTCAGCCTTAACTTTAATTTTAGCTTATCTCTAAGATTCAAAACTGATCGACTCCCAATGAAGAACATGTTCAGTAGTAAAAGATTAATCTCATTTCTAAGAACCTAATCACATATTAATTTAACCTTCTCATATATCACATTTTCATAACTTCTCAGTTTTCAAGGCTCTTCTCCAACATATTTTCATGGAGTTAAAGAGAGAGACAAGAGTGTTGGAAAGTAAAACTTAATCCGTGTACTACCATCAAATCAAAACATATATAATCTTTAGTTTTCCCTTTTTCCAAACATGAACCCATAAAAGACTTTGCTACTCGTGTCTAGGTAAATATCCATCAACATGATTCAGGAGTTATTACAAAACAAAGTCATTATCATTATGCTAAGTAAGTTCTGTTTTAAAGCTAAAAACAACTAAATAGAAAAGTCCAGAGGTATTAAGAAGTTGTCAAGATGAATGCAACTGCTTCTCCCTTAAAACAGGAATCTCTTCCTCTTGAAAGTAGCTGATGCAATGCAGCTAAAATCTAACTTTCACGCACATTTTCTTCCCTTTCATGCAAAAAGGCACGCCACTGCCCAATGGTTTCCTTCCCTTTTTTTTCGTCCTTTCTTTCTTTCTTTCAGCTAACAGGTTTTTGAATATGGAACCTTCATCTGATTCTGAGGGCTGATGTGGCAGATTAATAGTTCACAGACTTTGGGCTCCAAATCAGCTCATTAATTGAGCTGGAACAATGTTGACTCCTTGACTGCTGACTGGATCTTGTCATGACAAGGAGACTTCTTGTTATGATCAGAAGCTTCAAAATTGAACTATGATTCTCTTTTTCTTGAGTTCTCCAAGCAATCAACAGCCTCAATCCTTTTTCCAATCATCCACTGATCTTCTTTTTCACCTGAAAGAGTATAGGCAAGCATTCTCAAGTCATTTGCATCAAAATTAATCCAAGGGAGATAAAAACTACCAAAGAAAAGGATAATTTGAAAAGTCCTAAAACTAAGCTAAACTTGCCTAAAACCTAATCAATACTCACTTAATTCTTTATAATAGTGCTAAGTTAAAGGCATTCTAACTCTATTTTTATAGAGTTATTAGTAGCATCAGTTTTAAATTTAAAATTATTTCTTATTTTATGTATTAGATAACTACTAGTAAATTTTCCTTTTAATTATTTAACACTAAGCTCCTAAGGAATGTGTATTATTAAATATATATTGTTCAAGGTTTAATAAGCTTTTAATGATTACTATCCCTTGCTTATTATTAGAACAAATTTCAGATAACTAAGTAAAATATTAATTATTATTTTTCAATCTATGAAATTTAATTTTTCAAAAATAAAAAATAGTTGTTAATATTCATAAAATCAAAATAAGTTATCTGGATAATGTTTACTTTAATTATAGTAGAATTAATAATTTAAAATAGAAATATATTTCAATACTCTGTTAATGTTTTAAAGGTGAGTACATAATTTTTTTTAGGGGCAATTATTGAAATAACATACTTTTGCATACTAATTACTGAAATGTCAGAACTTTTCAAAAATTTCTCAAATAGCATAATTTTAGTTCAATAAATTATTGAACTAAAAAAATTAAAAATTTTAACGAATTCATTGAAAATAATAATAAAAAATGATCAAATAGTTTAATAAATTATTGACCTTGAACTTAAAAAAACCAAAAACAAACAAATTCGTTAAAAATACCTATGAAAAATAGTTTAATAATTAATTGAATTATAGTTCAATAATTTATTGAACTATAATTATGCTATTTGAGTAATTTTTAAAAAGTTCTGACATTTTAGTAATTAGTATGCAGATTTATACTATTAGAGACAAATTCTTTTTTTTTTATCATAATAAAAATGATAACTTGAATTTTTTTTATTATAATCCTATTATCAGCACAAAGTGTAAAGTTCGTAATGATCCACAAATGATTTTTCACCGGTCCCTTTTTTAGTGTATTGAAGATAGAGATATATGTTGCTATTGATTGTAAAAAGAAAGAGGTATATATGTTTTATCTATTACTGTCAGAGTATATTCAAAATATATTTACTGTTGTTTATGTTTAGCTGTGTTACATGGGAAGTATCTTATTTTTTGTTACCTTGTAATTAGTCAATATGTTTTCCTTCTTTATTTTTACTTTCCTAAATTAAGTTGATTATACCTGTTACTTAGGAACCAGATCTCTACATGTTCTGTATCTATGAAATTATTCATTTGACAATTACAATTAATATTAAGGTTTAGACGGTTGCTTAAAGTATGAGGGTATTGTTTAGAGTTTCTCCACCATATACTTTTTTATATATAGAATAATTATTATCTGTTCAATATTTACTTTTACAGGGAGAAATAGGCCGACGGAGTGGGGGTGATAATGTCCTTGAAAGGGAGGGTTATGCTGTTTCTGCTGGCTTTTCATTGGGTCTTGTTGCACTTGGTATAGTTATCAATTTTTATGGAGGGAATTTGTAGTAGGTTGCCAATTCTAATTTGTGTTTTTTAAAGAGTTGAATGCAAAATACACCCTTTTGAAAATGATTTAAGCATCCCTTTGCTTTGTAAAATTATAAATCACACCCTTATGTTCGTTGTGCACATTCTACCCATGCCACATGTTCCAATTTCGTTAAAAATAACAAATCTTTTTAAGAGATAAGTACAATTTGTAGAATAAGCTATATTGTTAACAGGGATGAAAATGTTGCCGGTGTCGGCAAAATGGCAGATATTTTAGGGTTCCGGTACTGACAGTGTTTTAAAAATCTCTTTAAGCGCACGCCTATGCAAGGCTCAAGGCCTGCGCTTCGCCTCATCCGAGGCGAGGCGTTATCAAAAGGCACGCACCTAGGCCAGTGCGCCTTAGCCAATCTTTGCTATTTTTTATCTTTTCTGCTTTTTACCTGTCTTTTCTACTTTTTCCTTGTCTTTTCAACCACTTTTCAGTCTTAACATTGTCATTTTTCAAGTCTTTTCTCCTTTTTCCTTTTTTGTTTTTCCTTTTATTATTTTTTCTTCAATATTATAGGGTTTTATGAGTGATGAAATGAATAATACATAGATATAACTTTATTTTTAATCAATATCTAAGAAAAAACCCTCAATTCAATAATTTTTCATGATATTATTCTTGTTAATACTAAAATTTTCATGTATAAAATATTTATTTTTTTATTTATAAGTTACGCGCCTCGTAAAAAAAATTCCTGCCTTGCGCTTAAGCCTTGGGGGGACTTCATTGATTTTTTGCGCCTTGTGCCTTTTAAAACACGGACCGATATTGGGGGGAAGAGTCATTTTTCCATGACGTCGTCGAAAGATCCAGTTAAATCGTTGTAATGTCGATGAAATCGCCAAAAGGTCGCTTGAAAAAGCTTAGATCTCACCGAATAAAACTTAGATCTCGTCGGAAAAGAAGAGTTCCTAGGTGTATTTTTGTCTGAGATGAAGAAAGGAGATGGAGGATGCTAAAGGTAGAAGAGAGAGTAGAATCAAAAACTTGTTATCGATATTGTTGAAATATATTATATTGTATCATTTAGTAATTAGAGGCACCTTACTAATAGTCCATTTAGGTTAAGACTCTAATGTGTATATATATGTGTGCGATTAGTGAATACAATCAATCAATTATTCTGTCATATTTTTTTGACTTTACATGGTATCTGAGTGTTCGGTTTCGTCCGGAACTTTGGTGCAGTGTTAGGGTTTCTTTTGTTCATTATACTTAGGTAAAACTAGGGTTTGGGTCTTGAACAACAACCTTTGATTGATTGTTTGTCGTCACCATCCACCATAACAAAACACCCATTCACCAGGCACATCTATGTCCAACTCAGGCCGCTCTCTGACCAGCGCATGGGCCACACACGCAGCCATCCTATTTTCTCTTCGTTTCCGATCGTCGCGTTTTGCTTCGATTTGTGCTTTCAGACTCGTCAGTTTGTGATTGAACTGCTCGGTTGTGTGATATTTTGCTCAACAAGTTGGTTTTCCGGGTAATTTTGCTTTTGTTGAGATCTGATTTATGCTAGTCTGAGTTGTTTTGGCTTCAATTAAGATATGATTTGTGTTCTCTACATCTTCCGTCATCTACTTGGTATTATGGCCCCCGTAGTAATGTCTCAGATTGTCCCAATGTCGTCCAAATCATGAAATAGAAGTTAAATGGTCCAAATTATTATAATTGTAGTAAAACGATTAAGCTTTATCTTTGGAGTGGTTATATGAACAGGCATATAAGTAATGATCCACCTACAGATGCCACTTTGAAGTCTTGGTTGCGAGATGATGCTGGTTTGTTCTTACACGTTAAGAATTCAATTGAGAATGACATGGTGAATTAGGTAATCATTGTGAATTGGTGAGAGAATTACTCTGGTACTTGGAATTTTTGTTCTCAGGAAAAGGACGGATGAACCACACTTTTGATGTTTGCAAGACATTTCATCATGCAGAGAATGGAAAAAGGTCTCTTATAGAATCCAAGAAGCAAAATGTCGTATCACGCTCTAGTGCTAAATCACAATATAGAGCTATGGCACCATCAGTTTGTGAAGTAATGTTGATTTGTCAACTTTTTATTGAGTTGGGCTTTTCAATCTCTAGTCCTACCAAACTATGGTGTGATAGGCTCAAGAGAATCACATCAAACCATTATCCCTTGCTTTTGGCTACTGGTAACTTCGCTTAGGGGCCTCCTCCCTTTAGATTAAAAAACATGTTGCTTGACCACAAGCTTTTTTTGGGACAGATGGAGTCGTGGTGGTCTTCTATGAAAGATAGACAGTGGCCAGGGTACTCATTTATGTGTAGACTGAAAGTGTTGAAAGGTAAACTCAAGGCTTGGAACAAGGAAGTCTTTGGGAACTTATTCTCTCAAAAAGACAAATTGAAGTCTGCTATTGAGGCCTTGGACATTAGTGATGAAGCTGGGGTGATGAGCTCAGAGCAAAGATAAGAAAGAAGTAGATTGAGAAGAGAGATTATGGATTTAATCAAGCGAGAAAGTGTTTATTGAAGACAAAGAAGCAAGTCTATTTGGCTTAAAGGGGGATGAAAACTCTAAAGTCTTCCATAGCTTCATAAAAAGTAAGAGAAACAAAAGCTTCATCAATCAAGTTTTGGCAAGATCCGGCTAGCTCCTCTTGAATGCTAATGCGGTGGAAGGGGACTTTGTTGATTACCTCTCGCATCTTTTCTCCAAAAAGGTGGGTAGTAGGTTTTTTGTGGGATGAGATTGATTGGAGCCCTATCTCCTCTAGGTACAGAGATTGGCTTACAATCCCTTTTACCGAGGAAGAAGTCTTCAAAGCCATTTCTGATTTAGGGTTCAATAAAGCTCCTGGCCTAGATGGTTTCTCCATTGAATTCTTTAAAATAAATAAAAATTAAAGTTACTAAGGCCATTGACAAGATCCTTAGAACGTTTTTCTGAAACTGGTTGTCACCTAGTCAAGTGGGGAAAACTCCCTCCCCTATTGCTAATGGCGGGTTTGCTTTCGGTGGCTTGAGACACAAAAACAATGCTTTTCTCCTCAAATGGTTATGACGTTTCCCCTCAGAGCATAATCTTCTTTGGTACAAGGTAATCAAGGGGGTTCACGGGATGGAAACTCTGGGTTGGTGCTGCTATCAAGGTCAATTGCAGCAATAGATCTACTTGGAAGAAAATTTACAATCTCAAAAAGATCATGGAGGCTAATTGTATTTCTCGGTGGGTAGAGGCTTTTCTATCTTGTTTTGGTAATAGTTTTGGATTGGAGAGATATCCCTTGCCTCTTTTTCCCCAAACTATACCATATTGCTGTCCTTAAGAAGCATCCGATTAGCAGCTTTTGGCAAGAGAAGCATAATTCGTGGGTTGTTGAGTTTAGAAGGAAGCTCAAAATGATGAAGTTGCTGAATGGATAATTTTTTTTGTCTTTTGGAGCCTCTTCGCTTAAGTGACAGGGATGACATAAGATTGTGGATTCCAGACAAGACATATGGGTTCTCGTGTAAATCATCGCTCAAGACACTTTTGAATGGCAATAGTGCCACTCGTGACACTGATATCCGGTTGGTTTAGAAAGGAAAGTCCCCCATGAAAATTAAAGTGTTTTTATGGTTAGTGATCAATGATGGCATCAATTCAAATGAGAAATTTCAATCTAGAAATCTTTGGATTTCCCTCGAACCAAATTGGTGCAGTCTTTGCATGAAATGCTTGGAGACCACGAAGCATCTCTTGTTTGATTGTAGCTTTTTGCATGGCATTTGGATGACCTTCTTGAAGACCTTGAACATGGAATGGATCTTTCATAAGGATCATGAGGACAATACCATGGCTCTTCTAGGAGGTTTGATACTCTTTTACAAAAAAAGAGTAGAATACTTTGGGATAATGGGGTGAGAGCTGTTATGTGGAATATTTGGCTCGAGTGAAATAGAAGAATTTTTTAGGGAAAGGCTAGCTCTTAGGTAGAGGTTTTGGAGGTTTGTGTTCTAAATGCCTCCATGTGGAGTGATAATTGTAAATCTTTTAGTAATTATACTCCCTCTATTATTGCTTCCAATTGGAAAGCATTTTTGTAATCTCGATTTGCCTTTTTTGGGCTCTTTCATAAATCAATGAAATAGCTTGTTTCTTATAAAAAAAAAATAATAATCAAGCTACCCTCCATATTGCTTCTAACCCTCTATTTCATGAGCGAACTAAACACATTGAGGTTGATTGTCACTTTGTTCGAGAGACAATACAATTGGGTTTGATTGACAAGACCGGAGAACAATTAGGCGTCATCTTTACAAATTTTTTGAATGAACCACAAATTGACTACCTTTGCAACAAGCTGTGCATTATTCCTATAAAAAAATAAACTGAGGATTATCAACATATATGCTCTAGCTTGAGGGGAAGTATTATATATATTGTTAGAATATATTATATGGTATAATTTAGTAATTAGAGGCCCATTACTAATAGGCTAATAGCCCATTAGGTTAAGACTCTAATGTATGTGATTAGTGAATATAATCAATCAATTATTCTCATATTTTCTGACTTTACAAAATGAAACTAGGGTTTTTTTTTTCTATAAAAAGAAAACTAGAGCTTTTTTATTGTTGTAAAAGTCAAATGTGGGCTGGAAGTTATGGACTTTGAATTGGCCTTGGGGTTTTACTGAGTATTTTAAGTTTTAGACAACTTTTCAAGATTTAAAAAAAAATTATAATATTTTAAGGTTAATAAATCTTTTGTAATTCTTAATAAATTTGATATAGAATTAAACCAATATATATAAATATTGGGTTTTTGATGTTTTTGTTTGTATTAAATAATATGTTTTATCTGTAATGATATAATTGTGTGTAATTTATATGGATAAAAAAAAGTATCGACATCAACATCCACGGAATATCTGTCGTCATCGTCATTTCTGTGAAATTAACTTCTTGACATTTACATCTTACGAAGCATAGACACGGATACGGGGTTCGGACACAACACAGATACAGACACACACACGGTGACACGCCATTTTCTAAAAAATTAGGATACGGACACGAAAAGAACACGTTGATTACAATATACAATTTTTAAATATATTACAATGATTTCCACATTAAAATTTGTTTGTTTTAGTTCATATAATTTGTATTAGAAAGACTATAAGAAAGAAAGGATGAAATAAATAAAGATTTTGATGTTTTTCAATCTAGTCTTATTACTTTTCTTCGACAAGTGTCCGAGAAGTATCGGAGTGTACGAGTAATTGACACGTGTCGGATACGGATACGTCACCTAAGTTGAAGTGTGAGTGCTTCATAGTCGATATCGACATTTTTATCCTTGGTTGTTAATAAGATGTAAAATCTATAGTTTGCACCAATATGTTCAAATTTTCTATAATTTGTTTTGGAATCGGAACATGTGGTATGCGTAGAATGCACATGTCCCAATTTCATGAAAAAAATATCTGATAAGGGTGATTTGTAATTTTGCAAAGTCTAGTGTGCTTAACATCATTTTCAAATTATAGCGGTATGATTTAACAATAACATAAAATGCAAGGGTGTATTTTGCATTCAACTCTTAAAACAAAAATTGGTTTTTTCAATTGTTGCAAAAACCCAAGTTTTTCCCCCTCTTTTTCTTCATTCTTTCTTTCTTTTCTTCTCATACAGCAACAACTTATTTAATATTTGGGTAAAATGCCAAAGAAAACCATGTGGTTTTGGTCAAATGCATGAGCAAGTGTGGTTAAGAAATGAAAAATTACACCTACGTAGTTCCGAATTATCCCAATGAGACCCCTCCCTTCAAACGTTGTTAACTTTCTTTTAGCCATAACTTCTTCGTTTAAACTCCGGTTTGAATGATTCAAAATGTTTTGTAATTATACTCCTAGTATAGCCTCTAATTGGAAGACTTTTTTTTAGTCTCTCCTTTGCCTTTTTTGGCTTTTTCATTTATCAATGAAATGACAATGTTTATTATTAAAAAAAAGGGATGTTTGAAATCCTCGTCTCAAGCTCTACATTATTGTCGCTTCAAAACTTCTAAATCGTCAATTCATAAAAGAGTTTATCATCATCAAAACACTAGGTAGGATCGAAGCCATAAAAATTTACTGATGATTTAGAAGTTTTGAAGTGACCATATTGTAGGGCTCGAAACAAGGATTCCAAAACATCTTGAATCATCCAAATCAGAGTTTGAAGAAGTTACATGACTAAAAGAAAGTTAATGCTTGGAGCGGAGGGGTCTCATTAACATAATTTAGAACTACATGGGTGTAATTTTCAATTTTTTAACAATAAGGAGGTGTTCATGCATTTGACCAAAATTACAGGGGTCTTATTTGTAGTTTACCTTGTAAATCACTAATGGACAATAATTAGTGATTTTCCATTTGACGATCAGCATGGTAAACACAATATAATTTTTGTTAATAATAATTTGATGATAATTAAATTAGCTTTCAATGGTTTATATTGATTAATCGAAATTTGATGACTATTGATAATAATTGATCTACTCAATCTAGAATCCAGATATACTATTGGTGATTTATAAATAATTTTAATTTTAGCTATTTTCTTGACATTCATCTCTTAAATGGGTTAACTTACAAATGCTCCTTATATTTGAGCGCTATGAATTGAACTAGAGGAGTCATCACACAGTACTAATTTTGTTGTGCCAAATGTAGGTCGGGGAAAAGATTCGGTTGGTTTTATGGACTCTATGGTTGATCGATTATTCAATTACATTGGTGGTAAAGAAGTTCATAATGTATGGTTTTATGCTCTTGATCTTATGTTTTTATTGGTACTTAACCTAGAAAATTGCACGATTTGAATTTGATTTTATAGTTTATCTGAATCAGTCGTCGTTTTGTTTTTTAGCCAGAAATTTCGATTTTCTCTTCAGAGGAGCACAACCGTGTTATCACGCAGGTTGATTTTTAAATCTTATGATCTAAAAAATCTTTTTTTAGGATGTTAATGATGTGCTCCAGTGTGTAATTAGCATCTAAGTAATCTGGTATTAAATTATTTTTCTGATTTCTTTTAATTTATTCGTGTTTGTAGATGGTGGATGGAACTGTGGTTAATGTTGATGTCACTGCTCCTGGAGCTACTATTGCTCTTGCTTTAATGTTCTTGAAAGTAATGACGAGAAGTATCTTTTTAAGCTGATCTGAAACAATACAACCAAATAATTCATATTCACAAGCGGTACTAAAGTTGTTCCCTTTTGACTTATGTGTGCAGACTGAATCAGTTGCAATTATGTCAAAGCTGTCTATTCCTCAAACAAATTTTGACTTGCAATATGTGAGGCCTGACTTTATTATGCTTCGTATCATAGCTCGAAATCTTATTATGTGGAGCAGGTAGTAGTTTTTTTTAGTGAGTTTTGGAACAATAAGATGTCTTTTTTCCTTCTTGAAGATCATATTTTGGTATAATGTATAAGTGTAGGGTTCATCCATCCAGAGATTGGATTGAATCTCAGATTCCCGAAATTGTCAAGCATATTGTCAAGTGCCTCAATGATGACGATAATGATACTGATGAATTCGATGCTGAAGCATTTGTGCAAGCTTATGTCAACATAGTAATTGGAGCATGTATCTCTATTGGTAAGATCTTGTTTTTATGGATCTATTATGAACAGTATTAAGAATGTATATATGTGCAGCTGTTTAAGCCTCGCCTAGTCATCCTCATCCATTTTGAAAAGGCCCGGGGACTTGGCACTTGTGTTTAGTACGGAGCCAATGACGTTATCTTGACTTTGAAAGATATCTTGTTGAATTGGTTGTTTTTTTTTTTAAAATAAAAATATTAACGTTCATTGATCATGGAAAATATACTAGAAAGGATGGGGAGTCCTCAAAAAACAAGAAGCGTGAAATTTTAGTACATTATTCCATTTATAGATCATGGAATAAAAAGGAAAATTAAAGTCACAAGGCTTTATAAATTTAGCCCAAGAAAAAGAATGAAATACAATTTAATCCCATTGTCCCAAGAAGTGAAATTATCTTCACATGCTAGAGTTATGCTGACAAAGTAGAGAAAAAATAACACAAGTCCAAAAAGTCTTCATTTTCTTTTCTTGGGTAGTAAGAACCACAGGAAAAATCCCAACAAAGCAAATCCAAACCTCTTTTGGAGGAACCCAACTAGAATCAAATTGTCATAGTAACTAAAACCATGTTTGGCGTGAAATCACAATTTAAGAAAATATGAGAAGCAGATGCACAATTTTGATTATAAAATAAACAAGTATGGGGAGACAAAGCACAACAATTAATATCAAAGGAATCTCTTAATTTGTATCAAATGATTATTATCATTATTATGTAATACACAATTTTTTTTTTTAATGTATAAGATTTGATTTCCTTTGCGATGAGGGCTCAAATAGTGTCGGTTCATTTAGATAAGAAACAATATATTGATATCCAAAAGAAGTACAAAAAGAGGGGGATAATAGTCATCTCCCACCAATGGGATGGGAATTCTAAAAGCCTCTCTATGTGGTTTAAATAAAAAAGAAGAATAGTTGCAAAAATATTTGGATTAAATAATTCATTTAGAATCAGAAAAAGCACAATATCCTGAAAAAATTGTCTGATTTCTTATTGCATTCATAGTGAGGAGTCTTGGTGAACTTTAACTTTCGCTTTCGAAGATCAAGATGGGATAGGGAAATGGTTGAACTCTCAGCTTTGTTATATGCCTTACAAGGCATATATGTGAGAGAGGGGGCCCACGGTATGACCCTAAATTCATCAATTTGGATTAGTGAAAGCTTCTTGTAGATTTCAGGATCTTTCTCGTTTGTCTCTGGTTTATGTTGTATTCTAGAAGTCTCGGAGCTTCGTTCTGTTCTTGCTTTAAATAACTTTAAGATAAAGGTGTTGCTTTAGTTTTGAACTTGAAGTTCATAATTATTAGTCTTGGGACAGGTTTGAGGTTTGCTGGTACAAAGAATGGAGATGCACAAGAGTTACTTTATAACTATGCTGTCTACTTTCTAAATGAGGTATGCCATAGGAAGAACTAGCTGCTGCACCTCTAACCCTTTTATTCTTTGATTAAACTGTATTATTTTTTTGCAGATCAAGCCTATATCCATTGAGAAGGAAAATCCCTTGCCAAAAGGATTATCTCGCTTCATTGATCGAGTCACTTTAGAGACATGTCTACATTTGATTGTTCTTTCGTTGTCCGTGGTATGCAAAATCTAGCTTCCTCTTCCTCCCTCCTTCCCTTCCTCTCCAATGTTGGAATCTCAGGGGATAACTTTCTGGTGAGCAGGTAATGGCTGGCTCCGGAAATTTACAAACCTTTCGTCTCTTGAGATTCTTGCGCAGTAGAAACTCTACAGATGGTCATGCTAACTATGGTATTCAAATGGTGGTAAGTTTCCGAGTCATTTTGGATCTTGACTTCTACCTGTGGGTTTGATTCCAATTATCTTTCTTATCTTAAAATATTTGAAATATTACTGATTCTAAGGGATGTATGTATTTGAGGTTATTTAATTAAGTCATTATATTTGATGACCAATTGAGTCTTTTGTCATGTGGCTTCATGATTCTTAACATTTAGTTGAATTCAAAGAGAGTGGAAGGTATTTTATTATTATAGAAATTTCATGGGGGCATTATTCGTTTTTTAAGATCAACTTTTTAAAAGATTAAAGACAGGCTTTTTTTTTTCTTGTAGAGGCAAGATTTGAGTATTGAAACAGTTTGAGGTGTTAGCCTCAATTTCAATTAAAAAAAATGATATAAACTATAAAAATATAAATTCAAGAATTATTAGACATAATGATTCTTTAAAATATTTAAAAAACTCTCCCATGGTGATGGAGGAACCTTACTAGAAGTGGAAAAAAGCTTAGCTTGTTGAATTTAATAAAAAATATTCAACCCCTAAACTCCCTTGACATAAGACTTTGGCATTTTGATTTGAGTTGTGTGCCTCCAAAGGAGGCTTTGGATTTGTTCTATTCTTATTTCTAAGAGAAGAAAGATTCTCTGGATTTGTGCTACTTCAGATGTTTTATGGACTGTATGGACTAAACGTAATTCTAGGCTCTCTAAAGATAAATTTACTACTTGCAACAATATTTGAGATTTAACTGTATTCGTACTTTCCCTTAGGTTAAATCTATAAAGCCCCATTATTTTACTTTTCCCTCTTATTCCATGACCTTTAAGTGGAATTCCATTTTGTAAATATTACCCTTGTTGAGGATTCCTCATTCTCCTTGATCAATGAAAGTTTATCTTTCAATAAAAGGAAAAAAAAAGGTATACCATTATGATAGGGTAGGCATATACTAGATATTTAGGGTTATTAGTCATTACTTGGAGAGTTTGTTAGGGATGGTGGTTATAAATATCATGGGTTGGGAATCTAGGGGATATGCATATTATGATATTAAAGTCAGGCTCCATATTTTATAAATCTCTTCATGATCTTCAGAATCACTTTTGAAATCTTTCGTTGTTTTTTTTTTTGGGAATTTTAGAGGTCAGGAATTTTTTGAATTCACTAATTTACTTGGCCTTATTTCTAGGTTCAATCCTTCTCCTAATTGTCTTCTTTGGTCTTTTCATTCTTGGGCCTCTTTTCTTGTAAATCTTTGATTTTTGTCCTTTCTATTCCCCATCAAACTACTTTTGTGCCTTCTGATTTTATTTGGCTCTTTGGGTTATAACCTAAAATCCAATTCTTCCTTTGGACTTTCTCCTTGGGAAAACTCATTCCTGAGGTTGTTTTGCATAAACGAATGCCTTCTTGCTCTTTGTCTTCACATATCTGCTCGTTTTGTTATCAAAATTCTTCCTTTGAACTTTCTCCTTGGGAAAACTTATTATTGAGGTTGTTTTTTTTTTTTTAGAAGAAAACACCTCAAAAGGCCATTTCATTGATAAAATGAAAGAAAAACATAAATAAATAGTTAAAGAAAAACGTAAAAATGGCACAGACGAACCAAAAAGCCACGAACTAAGGTATATTGTATACCCCCAACCCACCTCCCGCACCCGCCACCTAATTACAAGTATGCGGGCCATCTATTTATAATTTGTCCTATTGAGTAATTACAAAATTCTTTGGAAGTTGACACCCAAAAGGAGGCGTTTACCAAACATAATCCCAAGGCCTACTTTCGTCCCTAAAAATTCTTCTATTTCTTTCTAACCAAATACCCCATATAAAAGGGGGGATACAAGCATTTCTTCTAAAGTTAAGCAAATAGACACATTATTCACCCACGATATTCCAAACGTTTGGAAAAATCTTTGCCAAATGAACCTTGAAAACTTGAACTTCCATATGATGTGATTTAGATCTTCCGAATCGCGATTGCATAAACAGCACCAATTGGGATTTAAGGTGAAGGGAGAAGATCGTTGAAGAAACTCAAATGTATTGATCTTGCCCAAGGCCAAATAAAAAATTTGACTTTCTTTGGGATCTTAACGTGCCAAAGATTAGAAAAGAAGAGTGGTGAGGAACATATGTGTGGGATTACTAAATTCAAAAAAGCATTTACAAGAGAACACGTTTGAAGAATTTAGGGACCACACTCTATATCACATACACCCTCATTCATCAAAACGCCCTCAAGGTTTGCAATGATGGAAGTTAAGTCATTCATTCCCCTTTCCCGGATCGATCTACGAAAATGGAAATCAATATTCACTTACCTCCTCTCTTAAGATAAAGACTGAAATTGGAAAATTGTTTGCGAGGGTTAAGGAATATAACAAAGGATATAGGTCTTGCAGGGTGCTATCTCCCAACCAAGCATCCTCCCAGAAGCGAATCCGGTTTCCGTTCCCAACTTTCCATTTCACACAGTTAAAGAACGGGGGGTAACCTTTGGATATCTCCTTCCATGGATTCCTAGTAGTGCTCTAGTCACTACATTTGTGTCCCAACCATTGAATGGATCCCATGTTTACTCCCAATCACCTTATACCATAAACTATTAGGTTCGTTTTGAAATCTCCAAAGCCATTTTACATGTAAAGCCATATTTCTTCTGTCCAGATTTCCGATACCTAGCCCCCTTATTCAATGGGCGTGAAACAATTGGCAAGGTGTGCACCCTTCCCTCACCTAACCCTTCCCATAGGAAGTTTCTCATAATCCTCTCCAAATCTTCTCTAACGCTTTTCAACATCTTGAAAATAGACAAGAAGTAAGTTGGGATGCCCGACAATACCGATTGGATAAGTGTGAGCCTCCCTCCCTTGGAGAAATACCCTTTTTTCCAAGATGCTAATCTTTTTGATACTTTTTCAATCACGGGTTCCCAGAGGCCAGAAGCATTTCTTTTTCGGATTATCCCCCAGTAGCATACCAAGGTAGTTAAAAGGCAACTTCTCAAATTTACAACCCATCCTGCTTGCCAAAGTGTTAGTTTGCCTTCTTCCACATTCACCCCCGTTAGTGAACATTTTGCTCTATTTATTTTTAGCCGGAACTCCACTCGAAAATTTGAATTATATCCAAGAATTTTTGAAATGAATCCTCTTTCCTAGAGCAAAAAATCAAAATGTCATCTGCGAACTGAAGGTGGGTTAATGGCACCTTATCTTTTCCAATTTGAAATCCCTCAATCAGTCCCCTTTCCAAGCTCCGTTCAAAGAGTCTACTCAAGGTATCCATTACTAAAGTAAAGAGGAAAGTTGAGAGTGGATCACCTTGCCTAATCCCATTAGTAGCAAATACTTTCCCTCTTGGTTTTCCATTGATAAGGAACGAGTAGTTAACCGATCTAGTATATGCCCACATCCAAGCTCGCCACTTTAAACCAAAACCTTTCCTTACAATAACTTGATCAAGAAAACTCCAATCAACATGATCATAGATCTTGAAAAGGATCCACTATTTTTCCTTGATCTGTAGTCCTCAATTGCTTCATTTGGTATTAAAATATCATCCAAAATTTGCCTCCCTTCTATAAAAGCCCCTTGATTTGGCGCTATCGTGGATGGCAGAACCTTTTGTAGTCTTCCAGCCAAAACCTTAGCAATCAACTTATAAAGGCTGGTAACAAGGCTGATAGGGAGAAAATCTTTTAAGCTTTCAACCCTTTCTTTCTTAGGGATTAGACATACAAAGGTTTCATTGGAAGCGGCATCAATTATTCCCCTTTCAAAGAATTCTTTGAATACCTTTTCCATTACTCAGGTTGTTTTGTAGACACGAATGCCTTCTTGCTCTTTGTAGACACGAATGCCTTCTTGCTCTTTGTAGACACAAATGCCTTCTTGCTCTTTGTCTTCTTATATCTGCTCTCTTTGTTATCAAAATTATGAATCTGCTTCTCATCTGTTTATGCAGTGTGATATCATGGAAATTTTATTTGAGGCATGTTTCCCAAAGGAACCTCAAGACTGACTTTGTTTTTTTTTGGAAATGTGCTATTTTTTCTTTGTTATGGACTGTTTGAACTTGTAAACTAGAAAATTGAAAAGAATTATCAATTGCATATCATTTACTAATTACAAACACATATACACACATTAGAGTTTAACCTAATGGGCTTAAAAGTAATGGGCCTCTAACTACGTAACTATACATTATATAAATTATAATAAACCCTAATAATATATTCAACACTCCTCTTCAAGGTGGAACATATATGTTAATCATGCCCATTTTGTTACAAAGGCAGTCAATCCGTGGTCCATTCAAATCTTTTGTAAAAATGTGGCCTAATTGTTCTCCGGTCTTCACATATCCGGTAGCAATTGTATCTTCTCTCGAACAAAGAGACACTTAATCTCAAAGTGTTTACTATGCCATGAAAACAGGATTTAAAGCCATATGGATAACAACTTGATTGTCACACCATAGCTTGGTTGGACACAATACTGAGAAGCCCAACTCGATAAGAAGTTGACAAATCCACATTACTTCACAAACTGCCTTTGCCATGGTTCTATATTCTGATTCCGCACTAGATTGTGATACAACATGTTGCGTCTTAGTCTTCTATGACATTAAATTACCTCCAGCAAAGACACAATAACTAGAAGTGGATTTGCGATCTTCCTTAAACCCAGTCCCAATCAGCATCTGAGAAGGATTCAATCTTGTGTCCATGGTTTCCATTTAGAATTGCTTGTCCAGGGGCACCTTTTAAGTAACACAAAATTGCTCCGTAGCCTTCCAATGTTCAATAGTGGGTGGGGACAAATATTGACTCACGATACTAACTGAATATGCAATATATGGACGAGTTACCGTAAGATAATTAAGTTTTCCAACCAACCATCGGTATCTTTCAGGTTCTTCAAATAATTCACCATCCTTTGTGAACAAATTAGAATTCATCGGGGTACTACATGGTTTAGCTCCCAATTTATTAGTTTTCGACAATAAATCGAGCAGATATTTCTTTGAGAAAGGAAAATCCCTTTATTGCTTCTCGTCACTTCCACACCCAGAAAATATTTTAACGCCCCGAAGTCCTTTGTATGACATTGACTATGGAGGAAAGCTTTGAGGGATAAAATACATGCAACATCACTTCCTATGATGACAATGTCATCTACACACAACCAATATAATGATCCCAACTGCAGACTCTCGATGAAAAACAAATGATCAGATTTGTTACATTACAATATATATTTATGTTATTCCTTATTTAGAAATGAGATATTTTCCTTATCTTTTAGTTTACTTGTTGAAGTTGGTTTCCTAGTTTAGCTAGGTTTGCTTTTCTATATAAGTCAATTTAACCTAATACAATATTTCATTAGTCTTTCCGTTTACATGGTATCAGAGCCTCGGTTTTAAATTTTCTTGTCGTCTCTATTTCGATCCCGTTTTGTTCCCTCGTCGGGGTAAGCTTTTCCGGCGAGGGAGCACCATCATTTGATCTTCTAAATTTTCGTTCCAACCCCTCGATTTAGGGTTTGTTTTGTTCATCCTACCTAAGGTAAAATTAGGGTTTGGATCTTAGAATACAACCTTTCAGTGGTTGTTTGTTGTCACCATCCCCGTAGAAAGAACCGCCGTCTTCCGAAATGCCAAGTCGTTGCCGCCGTCCGCCGTTCACGCGCCGCCAATTTCTCCGGCATGTGAGGGCGCGTGAGCCACCTCCTCTCAGTGCCGTTCGTTTGGTTTTGCTCGGAATTCCAATTATGATCGTTTTGGTGTGGTTTTAGGTGCAAACAGTGCTTGGTTTTGATGGAAACGGGAGATTTCTCTGCTGTCCAGATCTGTTTTTGGGAGCTAACTGGGTTCAGATCTGTTTTTTCTGGGTTTATGCTTGCTGTCCACTACTGTCCAGATTTTGTGCTATTTTTTTTTCCATTCGTTGACTACATCTATGAGGCTACTTCCTTAGCCGTTTGTTGGGTTTTGATAGCTCCAGTTGGATAACGTCTTTGGGTGTGTGAACATACGTATGACATACGAGCTTAGGATTTTTTAAGAGCGTTTGGGTTTTGTGGATCTTGGTGTGCTGTTAGGGTTTCTTCCTCCATTATACCTAGATAAATCTAGGGTTTGGTTTTTGGGTTAACATTATGTTGTGGTTATTTGTTGACTCTTCTTCACATAGGAGGGAAGAGAAGCCGCCGGTGATATCGTTTGTCCAAAAGCCGATCAACAGAAGTTGGTTTTCTCTGCTTTCGATGTCGGTTCTGCCAGACATCTTTGTTCGACGTCAGTTTTGTCTGATGGTTTGCTAGTTTTGATGTCGATTCTGGTGACATCTTTGTTCGTCATCAGTTTTGTTTGCTTCCACTCCGTATTCGATGACGCTTTCTCCGGGCAACACTCATAGCTTCCTCTCAACGAAGACATTGATTCACAAAGTCATATTTGGGTCAAGTGTTTAGCAAACTCAAGTTGGTCTATGTTATACCATCTTGAGTTTGAGGGGGGATGTTACAATATATATTTATGTTATTTCTTATTTAGAATAGGGATATTTTCCTTATCTTTTAGTTTACTTGTTGAAGTTGGTTTCCTAGTTTAGCTAGGTTTGCTTTTCTATATAGGTCAATTTAACCTAATACAATATTTCATTAGTTTTTCCGTTTACAAGATTTACTTTTCCTTATGTCAAATTGCTCAATTGCCAAGCTAAATTTACCGAACCATGCCTGACGGCTTTGTTTTAAGGCATACAACAATTTTCTCAGATAAAAAACCTTCCCATTCTCCCCTTGATCAAAAAATCCAAGTGGTTGCTCCATATATACCTCTTCCTGAAGATCCCCATGAAGAAAAGCGTTCTTGATATCTAACCGGTGCAAAGGCCAACCCTATGTTGTCAGCCAGAGAAATAAACAATCTCATTGATGTGAGTTTGGCAACGGGGAAAATGTTTCAAAATAATCAATCTCATAGACCTAAGCATACCCTTTGGCCACGAGGCGAGCTTTCAAACGAGCAACTGATCTATCAGGGTTAACCTTGATAGCAAAGACCCACTTACAACCAAGGATAAAAATGTCGATGTCGATGTCGACAAGTCAATTTTACGGAGATGTCGAATGTCGATGTCGATGTCGACATCAACGGATATTCCGGAAGTGACGAAGTAAATGTCGATGATGAAATTTTTTATTTTTAAGTATTTATACAACTCTATAATTATAAATAAAAAAATATCACTTAATATTAATATAAACTTCAATAAGTCCATATTTTTAGATAATTTTTTTTATTTATATCAAATTTATTAAGTATTCTACTTACTTGAATATTATAATTTCAAATTTTAGTAAATAATCATTATATATTAATAGTTTACATAAAAAACACAATCAGCCACTTCAATCCCTCAAGCCCAAAATAAAAGCCCACCACTTATATGGCCCACCACTTTCACTTTTACATAAAAAAAACCCTAGTTTTACCAAAACAATAGAAGCAGCCGCCCCATCTCTTACTCTTTCTCTTTCTCTACCGTTTTTCTCAAATCTATCTTTTTCTCCCCCATCTAAGTAAGAAACAATGAAAAATCATTCAATTTTCCATCGACATATTGACTATCTCACCAACATCTCGCCGACATTGGCGATATCCGGCGACATTTGGCCGATTCCGGCGACATTTCGGCGATTTCCCAGAAGAACGACCCCCCCTCTTCTGTACCGAGGCTTCCAATTTTCCGATATGTCTTCGACATTGTCGGCTACATTGCCGACATTTTGAACCTTGCTTACAACCAATAGCTTTCTTAGTAGTGGGTAAATCGACCAAAGTCCATGTTTCATTTTCCTCCATGGCCTGCATTTCCTCTATCATGGCATTGCGCCACCCAGAATGAGAGAGGGCATCATAAACAAGAGATGCAATAAAAGAACACAAAGGAGGCAAAGTGGTATAAGATACGAAAGAAGTAACAAGATACGTACATGTTCATTTCCCCTTGCGGAGGGCAATAAGGAGATCAACGTCTGTGACTTGATCTTGCGACGAAGTTTCTAAATGCTGGTATCTGGACATGAATCTTATACAATACGTGGACGACGGGTAAACACCTGTGGAAATGGAGGCATGGGTAAAGAGGTTGGTATAGGAGGAGTAGACGGAGGTGGAACAACTGTCGTAGTGGTGTAAATTAACAAGTTATCATCCCCCTCTGGACAAATGTAAGAGACGGAAGGAGAGAATAGTGTATTTTCTAAAAAGGTAACATCTGAAGAAACCAAATATCTATTAAGAACCGTAGAGAGACATCGATATCCCTTTTGAACCCGAGAGTAGCCAAGGAAAATATATTTTAAAGCCTTGGGATCAAGTTTAGAAAGTTGGGGGCTAACATCCCGAAAGAAACATGTGCAACCAAATATCCTAGGCTCTATAGGAAATAAAGGTTTATTGGGGAACAAGGAGTGATAAGGAGTCTGACCATTAAGAACTCAGGAAGTCATGCGATTAATGAGAAAACAATTAGTAGAAATAGTATCTGCCCAAAAATATTTAGGAACCTGCATTTGGAAAAGTAAAGCTTGTGCGGTTTCCAACGAATGTCTATTTTTACGTTCGGCAACCCCGTTTTGAGATGGAGTATCGACACAAGATGTTTGATGGAGAATGCCTTGTGTGGTCATAAAATTTTGAAAAGTGGATGACATATATTCTTTTGTATTATAAATTCGAAGAGTTTTTATTGAAATATTAAATTGGGTTCAAATTTCCGAACAAAAAGAAGAAAAATGAGAAAATAACTCAGAATAATTTTTCATTAAATATTGCCATGTCATTCGAGAATAATCATTAACAAAAGTAACAAGACATGGACCCCAATCATCTAAATGAACTAACTCAAAGGGAGCATTTGTCCGTTTATTGACTCTAGGACCATGGCTATCACGATGGTGTTTAGCAAACTGACACAACTCACAATCTAAAGAGGGCATAGGCTGGAACTGAGGACACAATTTCTTAAAAACGGAAAGAAAAGGACCGAATCGACAATGAGTATCAAAATTCTATCGTCTCTTTGTTCAATTATAATACTTCTGTTTGGGATCTTTATTTTAGAAGACACCTCAATGAGGTGGAAATTTCATAATTTCATTTTATTAAACCATCATATATCCTTGATAGAAAAGTTTAGTTAGAGGATACTTCAGACTTTTTTCTTTCGAGTATTTATTCTTTTTTTTTTCCTCTCATTTACTTCATAATTGTGTCTGTCCCTAAAGTCTTCTCATAAAAAATTTAATTTTTTCTTTGGTCGGTTAGCTAAACACCACCTTGAGGTATTCTCAAAACTTACCATTATCAATTTTTAAGTAAAAATGTTGGATGTTAGAGGATTTATAACTTTAATTCCTTAAACAAAGATATATATATAGTGCTATGTGTAGGAAAATCTAATTAAGGAATAATCATTGTACAGTTGTATGATAGCTATTGTGTTTATTGTTTCATTAATTTTAGGAAGTAGTTAATAGGAATTTCCTAATATCTTTATTCTTTGATTTATTTCCCTAAATAGGGAATCTTCTATGTGTTTAAATATATGATTGATATGAAGAAATAATATGAAAAAGTAAACCTTTCTTTTCTGCTCTATGTTATGCTTTCTGTATTTTAATAAGTTCTGTTTCTTGTGATGAATTGGAGGATAATGGAAAGCTTCCCTATGTTTATTTCAAAATTCAAGTTGATAAAAATATGTCAATTTGATTTTCTCTTCATGGAATTTTAAACATTAGATTATCTTCAGGTGAGCTTAGCTATTGGATTCTTGTTCCTTGGAGGAGGAACACGTACATTTTCAACTAGTAACAGTTCTATTGCTGCATTGTTGATCACTCTTTACCCACGCTTGCCGACTGGACCAAATGACAATCGATGTCACCTCCAGGTATAATTGTTTGTAGGATTACTGATATGCAAGCTGATTTTTTACACTTTAAATGTTTGCAAAGTACAGAGAAGAATCTACAATTTGTAACGGAAGTGTTGGAGACGGGGAAATACCAATTTTCTTCAATTATTTAGTCAGATAGTTGATAGTTGATAAGAACCAATGTTTTAAAAAGCCAATTAAGCGCATGCCTAGGCTCAATACCTGTGCTTCGCTTCACCCGAGGCAAGGCATTATGAAAAGGCACGCGCCTAGGCCTAGGGCGCACGCTTTTCATGCGCCTCAGCAACTTTCTAACATTTTCAACTTGTTTCCTGCTTTTCAGCTTTTTTTCCTGCTTTTCAGCCTACTTCCCTATCTTTTCAGATATTTCCCTGTCTTTTCACTGAAATTTCAGTCAGTTTTTCTTTTTTCTTTTTCATTTTATTCTTTTTTTCTACAATGTTATCGGGTTTTACAAGGGAGGAAATACAAAAATACCCAAATATGACTTTATTTTTTAATCAATTCCTAAGAAAAAAAAACTTAATTCAATAATTTTTCATAGTATTAATCTTGATAATACTAAAATTTTCATGTATAAAATATTTATAAATTATTTATTAATTATGTGCCTCGAAATAAAAAGCCCTCACTTTTTTTTGCGCCTTGCGCATAAGCCCCGGGGGACTCCATCGCTTTTTTCGCCTTGTGCCTTTTAAAACACTGATAAGAACCAACTACTGCTATTAATATGAAAATAGGAAAATACAAGGTTGATAGATTTTCGGGAGGACTATCTCTCTCCCACTAAACCATTCCCAAAATATGCCAAAAAAATCACTCCCACTAACTCGCTATTTATAACCACTTTCTTTAATTAACTCCTGTATTATATACTAATATGTCCTTTCTTCATTCCTATCAGTAGTATAGTTTCTTAGAAACTGTGATTGACTACCAATCCTTAAAGGATAATGAGACATAGCTTTTCACTGGTTATCCTACAGCCAATATTTGGTATTTGTTGTCATACGCAACCTATATTCTAGGAAAGGGAAGAATTAATGAGAGCAACCAGAGTAATTAAACAGGTTGTTGCCTTCCTAAGAATTCTGTGACTTTATATGAATCTTTTTTGTACTTACCTTGGAACTCCTTTTTGTAATCTCTTTTGGAGGTGTTCTTAACCTCTTGTACATTCTTTTCTTTTAATATAATTGTTGTGAATTCTTCTAAAAAAAAAACATGTTTTAACTGCTAAACTTCGGGTTTGTTTCAATCATAATTGGTCCAAAAATATTGTTGACACGCTTAATGTATCTCTTTGATTTTTTTTTGGGTATTTTAAAAAATAACACCTTTTTAATGGTAAATTTGAAAAATAACACTTTTTTTAACATTTACTAAATGAAAGGAATTCATTATATAATGAATAGATCAAAATCATACAAACTTTCTCCTGTGTTTTCTAGCTGCCTCTTTTTCCTGATGGTTCTCTTTCCAGGCATTTCGACATTTGTATGTTCTTGCAACTGAGGCTCGCTGGATTCAAACTGTTGATGTAGACACTGGTTTGCCAGTCTATGCTCCTCTTGAAATCACTATAAAGGAAACTGAGCATTATGCTGAAACTGCCTACTCTGAGATTACCCCTTGTCTTCTACCAGAACGTACTACTGTAAGTCCTAAATTTTTCTATGAGAACTGGTTGGCCCGCACATGTATTTTCACTGTAGCCGCTTGATAATGTTCATCAGTCAATGTCCTTCCTGCATATGTATGCCACACATTTAAACATGACACTTGTCCATGAAGAATAGGGGACCACCAAAATAATCATTGTTTATGTGGTATTTTGTTCAAGCAATGTGAATATTTTTTTTTTTTTTTTTTTTTTTTTTTTTTTTTTTTTGCATTTAAGTATTTTTCAATATCCAATTTGGGCTGATGGATCGTTTTATTTATTACGCAGTTGAAGAAGCTATGCATGTGTAGTCCTCGGTATTGGCCTCAAGTTATAGAACTTATACCTGAAGGTTGGTGGATGACTTGTATATTTTCTTGTTTACTTCGTTACACAACATTTGATTTTTTCCCCAAAATTTTTGGCATCCTTTACTTGCTGCTCCAAGACTTTCGCTTGTGGTCTTTTTCTGTCATTTTACTCTGCTCTTTGATGTATCAGATAATTAAATGTCTATTTTCCTCTAGATAAGCCTTGGTGGAATGTTGGGGATAAGAGCAATCCATTTAATTCTGGTGTTCTATATATCAAGCGGAAAGTTGGAGCTTGTTCATATACTGACGATCCTATAGGTTGTCAGTCATTGTTGTCACGAGCAATGCACAAGGTTAATTCGTCTATTACACTATGACAGTTTTAATTGTGTTACATTGGTTAACAATTCTTTCTTCCCAGATTTTTGGTTTGAGGGGTCTATCTTCACACAGTTTCAATAATAGTGGCCCTAGTAGACCTAGTTGTTCGAGTGTGGATCAATTGGTTGGAACCTTCTCTTCAGATCCGAGTTTGATCGCATTTGCACAACTGTGTTGTGATCCTTCTTGGGATGGCAGGCAAGTAGGCTATCGGTTTTCTATTAGATTTTATAATACAATGCGTTCGTTAATTTTTTGTTTGTCTAAATTTTCACATTTTAATTTACTTTTTTGTTTTGGGCGTTCATTTTTTTTATCAATATTTACGTCTTGCACCATTTTATACTATCACGGTATTATTATTATAATTATTTGGATAACAATTCAATAGACGTTGTAATGAAGAGGTGTAAAATACTTGAGATTAGTTAAACTAGGAATAATGGCTTGAAAACTAGGAAACGATCCAAAACAGAGGCTGAACTGTTGGGCTAAAAATTGAACCATCGGGGAACTAGACCAAACTGAGGCTTAGGTGATTAACCGGACTTGAGGCTTCATTTTCACGCGACTATCTTCTTTGCGAGCCAGAGAAGGCACTGCAACTGTCTTATTCACGTGATCAATGGGACACTTCTTCACGCTTGGGCAAACCGGACCAAGCTACTTCTTGGACGAAGAACCGGACTGGACCACTGGCTTCTTCTTCACAAACTAGGGAGGGTGTTGCGTCTTTCTTATTTGCCTGATCAAGTGTACGCTTCACTGAAAGTGAGGGGGACCCAGACTTTGGGTCGATTTTCAGAGCCACGCCGGCAAGGAGCTACACCGGACGGAGACGATGACTCGAGGGGGAGGGCATGCAGGAGATAGATTGGTGAGACGAAAACCGAGGGAGATGGGGGCATCTGATGTTGGGCCTGGGGTTTGCTCAGGTAGGAGGGGGAACTCGGGGAGAGTTAGATGACGTTTGAGTTGAGGAAATGCCGGAGATGGGAAGTTTGACTAGAGGACTGAGGGACTCAGGGTGAGAGATGGTTGTCGTGTCGGTTTGGAGGTATAGTTCATGGCAGAGGGAGAGAGAGTGAGGGAGAATTTGAGGTTTAGATGAGTTGGGAAAAAACTGGAATCAGGGAAAGGTTTTTGGCCTTATCTCCACATTCAAGTCTATTTAATTTAAAACCAAAACTATTCTCTTTATTCAAGTCCGTCTAAGGCGTTAGACTCATGATGACGAGATGATCTAACCGGCTATGTGGAACTTAAATATCACAGAAAATTAAAATATTACCTAAATGAAAAAAATGCCCGTACCTTGGGAATGAGTTAAAATCCAGAATACTTGCCAACTCCTATGGTGCATAGAATGTTAATCAATTCATTTATTATTAGTCTTGGCAGAATCTATTGCACATTATAAATCAGATTAAATTCATTAGTTAAGCTAACCACCTGAGAACCACCTGGCTAATACCTAACTTTTAATGACAAGTTTGTTTTTTTTTTTTTTTTTTTTAGAAAGATAAACTTTCATTGATCAGAGGATAAAGATTACAATTTAGAGGATGTGGAATCCTCAAAAAACAAAGAAACAAAATAAAAATGCTAAATGTAAAAAGCTAAATGAAAAAATTCCATTTATAATACATGGAACATAGAAGGAATCTAAATATAGAGGGGTTAACAACTTTTTCCTAACAAGAAGTTGAAAAACAATAGAATCCCAAGTAAACCACCTAGGATTAGCAACATCTTTAAAAATCTGCAAATTTCTTTCTAGCCAAATACTCTAAAGAAAGTTGCCACTGTGCATTTTCAAAAAGATAGTCTCAATTTCGGCCCTTTAAAACCGAAGAGGTCCCAAGATAGAACTCGACATGTGAAACAACAATATCTGGCAAGTAGCGTAAGCATTACATGTGATGCTACGTCAGTCATGTTAGGTTTTCTGTGTTTCCTGATCATAATGGATTTCCCTTCTGAGTACTTTCTTTTAACACAAATTATCTCAAATAACAGATATTAGATATGTTTACTTATAATTATTTACTTAAATAGTAGTAGTGAACTAGAAGCAATATGCTATCTTGATGACATGTTGTATAATCAAGGATAAAAATGTCGCCGGTGTCGGCTACATGTCGGAAATTTGAAGGTATCGACACCGATAAGGGGGGAAGAGTCGTTCTTCCTGGGAATCAGCGATTTGTCGCCGAAATCGGTCAAATGTCGACGAAATTGCCGGAATGTCACCGGAATCGACGATTTATCGTCGGAATAGTCATGTTGTTGCTAAAGATTCGAAGGCTTGATTGTTAGTTAGATGAGATCAAGATGGAGATCAGAAATTTAGAAGACAGATCTGGAAGAGAGAGAGAGAGAGAGAAGCAGCCGGCTGGGTTTTTTTTTAAAAGAAAAATTAGGGTTTTAATGATGTAAAAGTAAGAAGACGTATCTGGAAGAGAGAGAGAGATGCAATAGGCTGCTGGGTTATTTTTTCTTTATTAAAATTAGGGTAAAGTGGAAGTGGTGGAATTTGGGCTTTTATTTTGGGCTTGGGTAATAAAGTGGCTGGTTGTTTTTTATCAACCATTAATTTAGAAAAGTTATTTATTAAAATTCAAGTAGGTGAGTTTTTTAATAATACTTAATAAATTTGATATAAATTAAAAAAAATTATCTAAAAATATGGATTTATTGAAGTTTATTTATATTAAGTGATATTTTTTATTTATAATTATAGAGTTATATATGAATTATACTGAAAAATAAAAAATTTCATCATCGACATTAACTTCGACACTTCCGGAATATCCGTCGACATCGACATCGACATCGACATTCGACATCTCTGTAAAATTGACTTGTCGACAACGATATTTTTATCCTTGTGTATAACCAATTTAGATGACGATTATTCAACCCAAAATGATAGTTAAATTAGTTAATATTAAAAGTAAATAGTAATATGCTATTTTGGTAAATTTTCAAAAGTTTTGCTATATGAGTAATTATATGTATTTTTTTCTGCTATTTGAGTAATTCCCCTTGTTTTAAAGCATCCTGTTATGCCTTTAATTTTTTTTCTTTTTATCAAAACAAAGGTATCCGTAGTAAATGGATGATGAATGAATGTTTGAATGCAGATCGGACATTGATTTTCAGGAATTTTGCTTGCAAGTTCTATTTGAGTGTGTGAGCAAGGACAAACCAGCTCTTTTACAGGTAAATATGTTGAAATAGTGGAAACTTCTACTTCTAATGCAAATAACATGTAGTTCATTGTTAGAACAATTAATAAAGGAAATGCAAGATCACACAAGAATTAGTGCCGAGGGGTAATTTGAGGGACCCTAACCCTCCTCTCTTTCAGATATAATATTCAACGCCAAAAGATGATTGCAAAATATTCTCACTATAATACATATAGGAGCCTATTTCTTATTTAATTACTAACTTGCCCCTAGACAGTTACAATCCATCTCACACCAAATATGCTAAAGATTCTCTCACGCGTTACTTGTTTCCTTTCTTTGCTTTGCCTCATCACTCTTCTTCTTTCTTTCATACACCTTATGAAATGGGGGCTTATCATTCATCTTGAAACTGGCATAATATAGGATGATTATTACTTCCTTTTTATTTGAAAAAGCACATTGTCAAAATATAAAATTGCAGCTTGTTAAAACAATGATTTTGACCCCCATGCAGGTCTATTTGTCATTGTACACAACAATTGCGTCAATGATTGATCAAGTTAAGGGTGGTCCCGTTGTTCTTGGTGATTCACTCTGTGTGTTTGATCTAAAGGCTGGTTTTTTCTCTTGATACTCTATGCTAGTTGTTGAATTTTATCATTCCATTTAATTGCTCTATAGATTTGCTTCTAGTAGCATCAATTTCTTATTATGCTTTAATCAAATGGATAGTTTGTATCAGATGGTTGGTGGATTAAATATCAGTTGCTAACAAATAGGAATTTCCTTTGAACTTGAAAAAAAGAATGACAGACTGGAAGCTTTTGAGGGATCAACTCTCCCTAGAAGCTGTACTCCCTTTACTTCATTCCTGAATTCCCTAACACATATATTCCCGACAGATTTTTAAATGTAACTAACCTCAGCTTAGCCAGTGATTGCCTCTACATTCTCCTTACTTTTTTAGCATGTAACTTTCTGTCTCTATCCTAACTAATTTATTCTCTTCCTACCTGTCTTTTGATATATGTAATGATGTAATAAAATCTTTGATAATTTTTTTATAATGTACTGAGGCTTAAGATTGATTACAATGAATAAAATAGGGGGAAAAAATCAGAAATGGTTAAACTTACTCTCCTCTAGTTATGGTAGATGAACATAGGTAAGAATAGAAAGATATTTCCATAAAAAGAGTCAAGTTAGTTAACTAACACAGGGTGCACAAGGAGTCGTATAAAACCGTAGTGAAATAGACTAAGAACCATTTAACAAACCTCTTGATCATATACGCTAAAACCCCATATTTGTACGTTGGGTGGCTTTAGAAGCTGTTGGTTCTAGTGGAGGCATCATTATTATGGGTTCTGATCAGGCGTTCACTATGGCAGAAGCTCATGAAGGCGTTTATACCCTCACAATCAAAGTCTCTTCCTGATTCCTCCTTTTTCTGGATTTCAGGAGTGTATGGTCTTAATCACAAAAGAGACCGGGAGTGTTTTTGGCTTGAGTTGGCTGCCCTTGGTGGTCTTTGCACGGGTGAATGGGTTCTTGCAGGTGACTTCAATATAACAAGATGGGTGATTGAGAAGTCCTCCGGGGGGACATATTACAAGGAGTGTGAGAGACTTTAACAGGATTGTGGATGAGTTATGTCTTGAGGAGCTCCCAATGAGAAATGGTTAGTACAGGTGGCCTAATTTCAAGGGTGTACCAATGCACACTAGAATTAAGAGAGTTTTTGTTACAAAGGAGTGGTCTCAGCACTTCCCTGATGCAAGGCTTTACAGGCTCAAAATAATTACTTCTGATCACTTTCCTTTGTTGGTGTAAACTGGTAACTACAATTGGGGGCCCTCCCCCTTTAGATTTGAGAACATGTGGTTGAATCATAAGATGTTTCAGGAGTATATGAAGCTTTGGTGGCCTTCTTTGCAAAACAATCACTGGCCCGGGCAGTCTCTCATGAGCAAACTGAAGTTATTGAAAGAGAATATTAGAGAGTTGAACAAGGATATTTTTACCCTAAAAAGTTCTTTAGGGAACTCTATTGAGGCCCTTGATGCTATTGATGAAGCTGGTAACATGGTTCCATTGCAAAGAGAAGAGAGGTTTCTGTTGAGAAGAAAGCTTATGGATGTGGTGGTAAAAGAGAGTGTCTATTAGAAACAATGAAGTAAGAATATTTGGCTTCAAAGGGGGTGACGAAAACTCTAAAATTTTCCACAATTTTATGAAAGGGAGAAGGAAGAAGAATTTCATCAACCAAGTTTTTGCAAGTGTTAGAATATATTAGGATAGTCATTTATGTTGATTTGTCATTTCCTTATTTACATTCGTGATTGTCTCTGATTTGCTCAATTAGCTCGTTTACCTTATTTGTCTAGGTCTATCGTTTCTATATAAATCATGTAATAGTGTTATACGTTTATATATCGATTCAATACAATGTAGCCTTTCCGCTAACATGGTATCAGAGCCCGTTCTCATTTTTTTTTCCGTTGCTTTCTTGTCTGTCTCTCGCCTACACCCTAATGCCGCCGCCCTGCTCTTGTTGTCTGTCTCTCGCCTATTCATTCCTTTCCTACTCAACCATCATGTTCATCTCTCCCAATGACTCGTCGATCTGTTTGTAAAACTTTGTTGGCTGCTACTTCTTTTCACCCACCCTTGCCATGATTATTTTTCTCACCACCTACCCAGATTTCTTTAATCCTCAACCTTATCTGTTCTTTGGAATATTTTGTTTTGTTTTTTTTTTTTTTACCCTGTTATTTTTCTGCCCCATTTGCCCCACTGTCATCAACCGTGTCCATCATTCATGACCATTCCCATCAGATCTCCGTTTTTTTACCCTGTTTCACCTGAAATTTGCTATCAGCTTCCAATCCTCACCTGAAATCTCCTTGTTCATCGCTTGCAACCAGATCTTGATCGCCGCTTCGCCTGAAAACCAACAATCACCATCCACCGCAAACCCAGATCTTGTTCATCGCCTGAAAGCCACCATCCACCGTGGAGACTCCCCCCTAATTTACGCATCTGTCCACATGTCAAATCATCCCATATCTGCCTTTAACTCACCTGACCGCTCCTGCCCGAGCCCTTTCTACTGCCCGTACCCCTCCCGCACCCAAATTCCCTGTCTGAGTCTGTCGATCATCATTTATTCAGCCTTCATCCGTCAATTTCGCTCATCGAATCTGTTCAGAATATGTCAGTACTTGCTCTTGTTGCCTTTGCCTGCCAGTACATTGGTTGTACTCTGTTATGCTTCAATTGGTTCCGTCCAACCTCTCCTTTCCGATATTGGTTTCATCCGATATCTCTGTTTGCAACTAAGAGTTTTGTTCGATGTCTCTATTCAGATTCCAGTCACGTTCGTCGATTTAGCAAACTCAAGTTAACCAACTTGAGTTTGAGAGGGGGTGTTAGAATATATTAGGATAGTCATTTATGTTGATTTGTCATTTCCTTATTTACATTTGTGATTGTCTCTGATTTGCTCAATTAGCTCATTTACCTTATTTGTCTAGGTCTATCGTTTCTATATAAATCATGTAATAGTGTTATACGTTTATATATCGATTCAATACAATGTAGCCTTTCCGCTAACAGCAAGATCAGGGGAGCTACTGTTTAATGAAGTGGCAGTAGAGGGGGAATTCATTGACTTCTATGCTAAGCTCTTCACTAAAAAGTCTGCTAGTACGTTTTTGTGGGAGGATGTGGATTGGGACCCAATTTCTGATATGGAGAATGATGATTTGGTTAAGCCCTTCACGGAGGAAGAGGTGTTCAAAGCCATCACTGGTTTAGGTCTTAATGAAACCCCAAGTGTTTTTTGAGAAGGGAATTATCAATGCAAGTGTCGACGAGACTTACGGCTACATCACACTGATTCCTAAGAAGATAGATGCTTTGTATGTCAAAGACTTTCGGCCTATTAGTTTAATTACTTGTCTCTATAAAATATTAGCAAAAGTATTAGCTGATAGATTGAAATTGGTGCTTCCTAATACTATTTCAATTTATCAAATGCTTTTTTTGGAGGGAGGCAGATCATTCATTGACTCAATTTTGGTAGCCAAGGAGCTTGTGGAAGATTATAGAAGAAGAAAAGATAAGGGTGTGAATGTGATCATCAAGCTAGATCTTGAGAAGGCATATGATTGTGTCGATTGGTCTTTTTTTCTAGACATTTTCAAAAATAAAGGATTTAATTCTAAGTGGTGTCATTGGATTAAAGGGTGCCTTAAAATTGCAAATTTTTCTATTCTTATCAATGGCAAAGCCAAAGGGAAATTTAATGCTTCTAGAGGTATTAGACAAGGAGTCCCTTGTCCCCTTTTCTGTTTCTCCTTGTAGAAGACAGTTTTAGCAGATTACTTTTGAGGAACCAAGCTAGAAAGTGGATCAGAGGTATTAGGGCTGACAATATTGAAGTCACACATTTATAATTTGCAGATGATACACTCTTGTTCTCTCATTTTGATAAGGCCAACATTTTGAGTCTTATTGATTCGGTGAAGCAGTTTGTAGAAGGTTCAGGGCTTCTCATCAATAACATTAAGTCCTCTGTGGCAGGTATATATTTAAAGGAGGATGAGTTGTATTGGCTAATAGGAAACACATTTTTAGCTCAAGAGTATTATGGAGGAGAAAAGTGTGTTCTTGGCTAGAAGAGGTGCTAATGTCATGTTTGGGTTGGAGAGAAAGCCTTTTCAATTAAGTTCCCCAATCTGTTCAACATTGCCAAGATCAAGCAGCTTTCTATCAAGAATTTCTGGAAAGAGGAGGTAAACTCATTGGTGATTGATTTTAGATGAAATCTTAGTGTTGTGGAGGTTGAAGAATGGATTCTGTTGATGGGTTAAAGTGTTTTTGTGGCTTGTCTTTAAAGATGGTATTAATTCTCTAATACTAAGTTGCAGCTGAGAAAGCATTGGATAGCTCTTCAACCGAATTGGTGTCGTTTGTGCAAGAATAGCTTGGAGACTTTGGAGCATCTCCTCATTGATTGTAGTTTTTCAATTGCTCTTTGGAACTCTCTGTTGCTCACTTTTAATATGGATTGGGTTTTTAACAAGAATCCGAAATCTAACTTTATTGCTCTTTTGCGAGGTTCCTTACTCTTCGGTAGGAAAATGATTCTGCTGGATAATGCGGGGAGATCTATATCTTGGAACATTTGGTTGGAACGTAATAGAAGAATTTTTGTGGATAGAGAGTTCCCTTAAAAGAAATCCATGAAGCTTTGCTTGTCTTAATGAAGCTGAGTTGATTGATGCAACTAGAGTTTTCATTAATGGAACTAGGGTTCATTTAATGCAAACTTCTGTTGAAGCTTGAGTTCCTTTAATGCAACTTGAGTTGTCATTAATGTAACTTGAGTTCATTTAATGATATGATCATAGTTGGATTGGCTTGATTCACATCAAAAGAACTCTCCATTATCCTCTAATGGAAAATAATAGCTTGATATGCAGTTAATTTTAAACAATATCTGAATCAAAGTTCTCATTTCTTTAGTTTTACATTTATTATTGATTATAGTATCACTTTCAGGTATAAAATATTTATTTTCTAATTTTAATATTATGTGCTTCATAAGAAGCCCTCAAACGCCTCAGGTGTCTTCATTACTCATGTTTTTAAAACACAGTGCGCGAAAATGTAATTTATTTATTGCATGTTTCTTGCAGCTAGCAGTGGCCTATAATGAAGCTTTGTTGACTGGAAGATTGACCACTTCAAGAGGGAGCATTGTCCAGTCTAATTTTGTGGGGTCTCTCAGGAAGCGAGTAGAAGAACTTCTAAATTGTTGCCCGGGCTTAAAAAATTATTTTCAAAGCTACTTGGATTCTGGAAGGTGGCCAAGCGGAAATATACAGGGAACACGGAGTGCAATATTCTTGTCTTGGTATCTTCAGTGGTATAGCATACCGGATACGTCTTTAATTAAGACAGCCATGGTAAAAATCAAACCAAAATTTCAATCATCCTCGGTAGTTCCCTTGTTGCATATGCTATTTCCACACACCCATCCAAATGCAATTCTTGATATGGATAAAGCTTTGTTTTCCAATTCCACCCAAGTGCCTGAATTAGGTTCATTGAAGGAGGGAGGAGGGAGTTGTGGGTAGAAACTCTCTCCAGGTAACAATAATTATTGCAGCTTCTTCTTGGATGATCGTGAGTCGAGTTTACCGTGTACTAAACTGAACATGAAGAATAAGGTTTGGTGGATTAAATTAAGTTGGACTTCATAAAATAGAAGGTTAATTGAGGAGTTGAGTGGTTTGGATATTTGACCTGCATTTTGGGTTTTAGGATCTTTGAATTCAGATCTGATATTGGAATGTGACGAGCACCAGAGGCTATTGGTTAAGATTGGCGGAAACTGTTACTGTATTTGAAGAGTATTTATGGCTAGGTGTCAAAGCCAATTTGTATTTATTTTTTTCCCTTCTAAATGTAAATTAGATAGCATACAGACAGACCTATATTTTCTTGAGAAATGCAATCTGTATTTTATTTATTTATTTATTTTTTGGCCTTTATTTAGTTATTCTTTGTTCACGAATGGTAAGTTATGAATGGAATGGGATTAGGGGAATGAGGTGATGTTCTTTTTCATTCCCATGAGGTTTTGTTCGTGGTGAGCTTTCTCAGGAAAGAATTATTCTTATTCTCTCATCTCATTTTTGTAAGTAAACATACCATAAAAAAAGGATAGTTATTGATATCGAATTGGCAAAGAATGAAGTTAATTTCCTTATGTTTTCATTTTTATTATTATTATTTTTAAATCTTTGTTTGGGGCTTATATTTTTACAATTATGGTTTAATGTGCAGCCAGCCCTATTTTCTATTGTACGTCTTCAAGAATTGTTTTTAACATTTACCTGATTATTGATATACATCTTTTATTAAATTTTAGTGAGACTTCCCCTTTCCTTCAAAAATTACAATAAGCAATCACAATACTCTTCTTTTGGCTTATTGACTTTGTATTAAATATAAACCGGTCTCGTTTAATATTTATGAAGAGGAGAAATTGTGGAAAACTCATCTTCAATCGTTGCCAAAAGAAATAAAGATTCTTTTTGTTTTCAGTTCACCTTGTTCATAGATTGGTATTTTTATATTTCACTTTTTTTTTTATAACCATATAGGGGGTTAATGAGGGAGTCATAGAAAGAATTGACCCTACCTACAATATTGTTCTCAAGGTGTTAGATGTTGATGATAACGGCAATGTTGAAGTTCGTATTTATGAATATGTCAACTAAAATGTTGATGTGGATTGATACTTCAATAAAAATAATGTATACGATGAAATTTGACTGAATTTATATAATGGTTGAAATAAGTCATAATTTTTTATATTTTAATATAAACATGACTAAAGGTAAAATGAAAGACCTAGGTGGCTCTTTTTTTAACCATACTCGAACTTTGTTGCTAGTTTAAGTATTCATACCATTACATTCGACTGTTGAATCAATGAATATAATTTTTTAGGTGTCACATATTTGACTCATCATTTGCATAAATAAAGCGTTATGATGGATACTCTTCGTAATGAGGAGATTCATATTCCACGTGTCACAAACCGACTTTTTCCAATAGCATAAATACACTGCAAAAGACTGAAGAAGAAACATTCACCTTTATTTAAATTAAATCCAATAATCATTTAACAAAATAAAGTATGTTCGCTAACATGATCGTAAAACATTAGAAAAAAAAACATAATTTACAACTTCAACTGAAACCATGAAAATTTAATCAAAGGTTTAATTGAAAATAAAATAATAAATAAACACAATAAATAAAAACTCAAACATATTTAGTAGAAATCCCATTAAAAAAAACAATAGAAAAAAAGCAAAAACCACCCCTGAACTATGCACTTTGTAACAAATACCTTCTTAAACTATTTTTTTTAAGTAAATACCCTCCATAACTATGCAAGTTGTGACAAAGACACTCCCTGAACTTTGTGGGGTGGGACAAACAAGTGCACCCTTGAACTAATGTTTTTACGTAAATACGCATCGAGACTTTTATAAGTGTTTAAAATAAACCATTTTATTTACCCCGTTAAATTTGATGACATAATATACAAAAGTTTTGGTTTAACATTAAAAATTTATCTCTAGAACACGAGTCATATGAGTGGTAAGAGGAACAAAAAAAATTAACAAGTGTAAATAAAAGGGTTTATTTTAAACACTTAAAAACGTTTAGGGGGTATTTGCTTAAAAATAATTAGTTCGAGGAGGTATTTGTCACAACTTACAAAGTTCAGGGAGATATTTGCTTAAAAAAATAGTTCAAGGGGGGGTATTTGTTGCATGTTGCATAGTTTAAGGGTGGTTTTGACTTCTTATTCTTCCCAAAAAAAAAAAAATATAAATAATGAAAATTGGCGCCAACGATCACAATTTGTATCATCCTCCCTTTGATACCTCATCATTTACCCTTTCTTTTTTACCTGAAAAAAATAAGTATAGCATCATGAGACTAACACCCAATTCAGAAATTAACAATGCCTTCAATACACCATAAACTTCATGAAGTCCACAATTCATGATACAGGATCTCATCTCACTATTCCAACTATCAAAAACATATAACCTTCAAACTATATAATTGTACTAAATTCAATGCCAACAGACTCACACTGTATTCTCTTCAATATACGCATACATTGAATGAACCTACAATTAATTATTTTAAAAGTAATAAATTGCAAGTTATAATATTGCTAAATATTTTTTTCATGCTTTGCAATTACTTGAAAATGAACCTTCATTGTAAAAGATTACCTAAGAAATGCACTACAAAGATAATATTAAGTTATATTCTTCATTAAGGTTAGTCATTCTTAATACAAACCTACAATATCATTCTTTATTGTTTAACCCATTAAAATAATAAGAATTAATCATACCAATATTCCTACTTATCCTCACCTTTATTAGAAATTCATAATAACAACTTGATCCTCCAACTCAAACACTACCTACAAGTAAACAATTCTAAAACATTCAACTACTAAACAAACCAACAATTGATCAACAATAAAGTCAGTTAGGAAAACACAATCTCAGGCTTAAGAATTGGGAAAGGGACTCACGACCAAGTGGGGAAACTGGGGGTGTTCGGTTAGGGTATCTCGATTTTGGGGAAGTTTCAGGTTGGTTTGGGGTCAATTTCCGGGTTGTTCAATAATTGGTTTGTTTAGTAGTTGAAGTTTTTGATAGGTTATCTGTCCTAAATCTTATGTAATTCGTTAAGACAATAAATAAATAAAAGATTATTATTTACTTAGTAATATTTACATTGTCATTTATTAATAATAATAAGGGTAAAATCCAAATAACACTCCGGTGGTTTTTTCCAAATGCATGAACACCCCTATGGTTTGAAAATGGGAAATCATAGCCATGTAGTGTAACGACCCGCTTTCCGTTAAATTCTTTAAATTCAAATGCACAGCGGAAGACTCAATTTTTAAAGAAAAACGGCATGAGTTCGTTTAAAAATCGAATAACCAAAACCTGTTTTACAACCCAAATTCAGAGAAAGCTATAAATCGGGAATGCGCATTCCAAAGGAGAAATAAATCATAAGACATAGACAAATTTTACACAAATACCCTTCCGGGCTCAAAAAGACACATGTATGTAAAATAAAAATAATTTACAAGCATTTTAACAAATGCTAAACCAAAAGATGTCTTTAACATTGTCCATACATCATCTCGACTAGTCACCCGGCTCCACCTCCTCTACCACGCTTCTTAGGACGGGGTTTACCTGAAAATTTACAAGTGTAGCAACATTAGCATAAAAATGCTAGTGAGAGTAAAATGAAAGCAAGTAATCCTATGAACAAAATCTCTTAACCGAAATCGTGTCCAAAGGCCTATAATGCTCAATACTACCCACATCCACACTTCCAATTTCCATACAATCATTCGATAGTCATATATTACCCGTATTCATCATTCAATACCATGAGATAGATATAAAGACTTAAAGTAAAGTAACATTCACTACTAGGTCTTACTACACAATTCTAAAGAATATGTAAAGGCAACATTAACTATCTTTATTACCAAACAAGTTTCATCGTATCGTGCTATTGTATGGATTGAAATCAACATACCACGTACGGTCGTACCATGTCTCAAGTTACCGTACCATGATACCGTATGGACCGAAGTCAACATACTATCATGTACCTTATCACAAATCATCGCACCATGATACGTATGGATCCGAATCAACATACTATCATGTGCCGTATCACAGATCATAGTACCATGGTACCGTATGGATCCTAATCAACATACTACCATGTACCATATCACAATCATCGGATATCAGGACTTTCACCATATTGGATATCAGGACTTTCAACATATAACAAATCGTTGCACCATGATACGTATGGATCCAAATCAACATACTATCATGTGCCATATCACAAACCATAGTACCATAGTACCGTATGGATCCGAATCAACATACTATCATGAGCCATATCACAAAAGGTTAAGCTTCCTAATAAGTTAGTTAATCTCAAAGAATCCTACTAAGCTATTAAGAAACCTAACTAACTAGATTACACTAGTTATCACTCAAGTGTATCTTCTAATTACTTTAACTTCCAAACCGTTCAAAGTAACTCTCATTTCCACTTTCATCTAACATCTCCAAATCGCTTTGCAATACTTCCAAACCACTCCGATGTTTCCTTTTCATCGAACTCATTATAATTCCAAATTCTTTCCACTCACTTCCGAATTGAAGTCTCTAACCAAAACTTAATTCTAAGGTGCTAAATCCCTCTTAACCTCGATAAACAATAACATGTCGAAACTCAATTCATAAAACCACTAAATTTCGCTTTAAACTCACCTTAGCTTGTAGACAAGCTCCGATATATAACCGAGGTTGCAATTCCACGAGCAAATCACAATCCTACAAACGAATTACACCTAAATAATATTAATTAATTGGAAATCAAACAAACAACATCTAAACGCATAAAACAATCAAAAAACCCGGATTTTAACCCTATGGTACTCTCGGCCATACTAGGGAAAAAGGGTTCCGGGATTGGTTTTCCGGCTTTTATGCACTTTAGAGGTGTTTCAGGTTGGTTTCAGATACTTTGGAGGTTCGCAACTACAATGGGTATCCGTAAATTAGGGTTTTGATCAACAAACGATTTCTGAAAAATTAAGTAAATAGCAAAAACACAATAAACCAAACATCCTAAACATAGCCAAGTGAGGGAAAATCACAAGGGATGGGTTTCCTGGCTCAAACTCGGTTTTAGGGTTTAGGGAAAGTTTCTAAAATTGATTATAAAGACTTCCCCGAGTGAAACCTTCAAGCTTCGGTGAACGAATTTGAAGATTCCAACTCAAAACCTCCATTAAAACACTATTTACTTCAAGTTTTAGAAACTTTGACATACCTTAAGGCCTCGAGAAAACGAGCGAAAATCTCGATCGGTAGATTGGAAATGATCTAAGGGCCAAGGGCTTTCCAACGGGAGTAGAATCGAGACGATCTACCGAGAAATAAAGAAAAACCAAACTTTGGGGTTTTGGTGTTGATACCCACGACTTCAAGAGGAGAAAGGATGAAGAATTTTATCAATTTTTTCCTTTGATTTGATTATTTAAAAGATGATGAATAGTGATTTTTAGATATTTAAGAATTTGGGAAAAGACGCCTACGTCCCTCTTTTGTTTTTACTTTAAAAACGAACCCGAAGCTCTTAAATAAATCTAAAGGTGATTAATAATTATTAATTGGCCCGTTAATAATTATTAATGTCACCGAAACGTATTTAAAGTATTAAAACGATTAAAAAGAATTTCGGATGAAAATAGCTACTAAAATCGAAATTTCTGAATTTAAACTAATCTTAAAAACTTTAATTAAATAAAAAAAATTACCTCAAAAAGTAATGGGACGTTACATGTAGTTCCAAATTATTTCAATGAGAACCATCATCTCAAACGTCATTAACTTTATTTTAGCCAAAACTTCTTCGTTTGAACTCTGATTTGGATGATTTAAAATGTTTTGGAATCCTCATTTCAAGTTCTACGTTATAGTCACCTTTAAACTAAATCATCAGTAACCAAAAGGGTTAATGGCTTCAATCATACCTAGTATTTTTATGATAATAAACTCTTTTTTTCTGAAGTAACCGTAACATAAAACTCAAAATGAGGATTCTAAAACATCTTGAATCATCTAAATCTGAGTTCAAACGAAGAAGTTATTACTAAAATAAAGTGTAACAACCTGAGTTTCGGTAAGGGCATTTTGGTCTTTTCTTCAATTTTGATCTAAATGATTTTATTTTGAGTTATTATGGACCGTCGCGTCGATACGAATTCAACGGAATTGACTACGCTCAATTCCGAGTTTCGAGTAAAAAGTTATGACCTGAATACCGTTTACGTCCCTAATTCTTATTATTTATTTTAGGGGCATTAACGTATTTTTCTTCAGCTATTACTTGACATGAAACCCTAGATTATTTCATTCTTTCTCTTACGTGAAACTCCTCTGCCAGCCGCACTCCCGTTTTAGCCGAGTTTCCGTTCCGATTTCTCGTAAGGTATTGATCTCGTTTTCTAATCGTTGCTTTTCCATTTAACTTCGATTCAATTTCAAATCTCGTGGGCTGCCGTTATTTGTCAGATTCGAGCTCAGCGACCATTGGTAATACAAGAGTTTTTCGACCTCGTTCAACCTCGGATCTTTCGGTATTTTACGTCAAACTCATTATTCTTTGATTAGTTATTGAACCCAAATGATTTACATGCTAAATGGACGAGTTTCTGTTGTTTTTCCGTTCGTTTAAGGACCCCGTCGGACTGTCTTGGCTGGCCGTTTTTATGGAATTGCTCGGCCGGTGTTCATTGAGTTTAGATCCGAGTTTAACATTACTTTACGTTTGTTCTTCGTGCGTGGATTCGAGGTGAGTGTTGGGACGGATTTGTGAAGGTAAGCTGCTGAGTTTTTAATTAAATGAAAAAGAAAAAAAAAATTGCACAGCGCTGTAACCAGCGCTGCGAGAGGTTAGGGATGACCGGTTCAGGGGCCTTTTTTAGTCAATTTAAGCCGGTTTTCGTCCCGTTCTTCCGGTTTTCGTAAAATTGACATTTAATTAATATCAACACAGGTTTTGGACACCTCTAGGATTTTATTTGGCATCGTTTGGAGTTCGATTGCTTGCTCGATTTGAGAATAAGGTAGGTTAATTCCTACTTAAAGTGTCAATTGAAATTTTCTTTGATCGTTTGTTTTGTCTATGATTAATGGTATGACTTAGGAGATGTTTTAGTAGATATCTAAGTATTTTTATATGATCGTATGACTTCCGATTATGATTTAATTATTATTTGTGTTCGGTTACTTGCTTAGTGATAGATAGAGCCTTTAGGTTTTACAACTTGGGTTGAACCTATGCATAATAAATATTAAATTTGTAGAGCGTATACTATGGCACGTATCATGAGTGGCCCTATACCCCATTATGATCATATTTTCAAGCGCATAGTATGGCACGTATCATGAGTGGCCCTATACCCCACTATGATACATATATGCAAATTTAATTAAAACAAAGACTAAAGGAAATGTTGTAGGCTAAGTACCTACTAAATAAATAGGCTAAGTACCTATCTTTATAAATGAGAAATGGGGGATTTGGACTAGTATCCATTAGTTATTATATTTGTTGTGATTTCAATTTAGCTTACTTATATAAGTTGAAATTAATTTCCTGAGCTAAAAACTCATGGTATTCGAATGCCCTGCAAATTTAAATTTTGCAGGTAAGGATAATAATTTTGGAGCTCGAGGCGCATGACGAGGATGGTGCTACATGGAGGCCTTAGGATTTATTTGTTTTATCTTCTCCTTTGACTTTTCATATTAGTCATTTCTTTTGTTATTTGGGATATTTTAATTTATTTTATTTAAACTCATGCATTTTATTTGGATTTTAATTATTTGAACTGGCGCCACATTTAAACGTTTTGTTTTATCTTTTAATTGTTATTTAAATAAAAGGCTTCCGCATTTATTGATTTTACTCTGATTTGTTTGTAAAATTAAATGAGTTCTTTTATTATTTATTTATTTATTTTATATTGAGTCGGGTCGTCACATAAAGTTAATGACGTTAGAGGGAAGAGATCTCAGTGAAATAAGTTGAAACTACATGGGTGTGATTTGCCATTTATAAAATATAAGGGATATTCATTGTGACGACCCGACATATTAAAACAAAAACCAATTGTGGTTACGCAAGCTAAAGCAAGGAATTTTGAACTCAAAACAATAACTTCACTAAAAACAAACGGAAATTTCGGCATGTTGTATTCGTAAAGTCCATGCCTCATATACAAAATAAAGTAAACCTGTTTTATTTCCAGAATCATCGGCACGTAGACCGGTTCAGAGCTTCATAAAAACCATAATCAAAATAAAGTTCGGTGCACCGGTTTTTAAAAGTCTTATACAAACATAATATACATAGATGTTTGACTCAAAATCAAAAGAAAACATAAGTCAAAACAAGACTCCTATACTCCCAAAATATACGGCTCGCGTGACCGGAGACCAATCCAAAAGCTCCATCTCAGCATGATCAACGAGCACCACCTGCCGCTCCATGCCCTCGTCCCCGAGCATTACCTGAAAGGTGATGTAGAGCACCTTTGAGCATGACACTCAGTGAAAACAAAAGAATATGAACAGTGATGCTGAATGACCGTGACATAATGTGAAAGTACATAACAACATGCTAAAAATACGAATGAAGTACAAATGCTTTTGTATTTGGATGATGGAAACTAGTCATAACTCTTTGATACTACAAACATTACCAATACAAACCCGGCATCTCACTACGCCCATATTACAAAAGCCAATCAACCTTCGAGCCATAGCTCATCTCAGTTTCAAATTATTTCAATTCACTAGCACCCAGGTCATTCTAATATAGCACACCGGGGCTCCATCACTTCTCTCTGCCACGGTAACCACGTGTAACGTCCAACACCCATATACCGTTACACGGGTTACGACCCCATGGCCACATAACGGTCACATGATATTCATGAATGACATGTATGACATGAAATGGATTAAACATGCTTCTTTACATCAATGTTATATGGCGAGACTTAGAATCTACAAGGGTAAATAGATCTACTTTTTCAAATCCGGCATATGACTCAATCTTTGCTCATACAATATTCAAGTCTCACATATTCACATGGTTTGTGATCACAACTATTTATCGAGCATAAACAAAGTGTATCAAGTATGCATAATCATAGCCCCAAATCCAGTATATGACTCGTTCATGGACTATGAACATAATAATAGAGAAAATAGGCATGCTTTAATGAACAACTTGCCAAAACAATAATTCTAGTTTAGGCTATTCTAGCATTAAGGTTCTTTAACCAAATGCCCGAAATCATTATTTTTTTCCATAACTTCACTTGCTTCCAAATTTTACCACCCACATCCCAATTCACATTTACTCATATCCACAAACTCCATTCCCGAATTATTTCCAAGAGGAACGGGGACGCCACACCAATCACCCTTCCGATTCTTTTTGTTCTCACCTTCAACGTTAGCTCCGTTTTTATTCGCTCGCTTTTAGCCTACAACAAGTTAATCATATATGTTTAGACTAATATAAACATTATAAATCAGCCATAACAACCACAAATAACCCCGAACCCGGTTAGTGACACAAGTGCCAAAACTAGTTGATTCAAGATGCAATTTTCGGTCGAACAGGGAGTACTTATGAAATTTTCATTGGATTGATGCTCTAAGGTGGTTTCCTTATTTCAATATATCCATTTAAACACCAAATGCTCCAGAATTGATAATCTTTCACTAAAAGTCAAGGAATGCCCAAAAATAAGAAACTAGTCCAACAAAAGTGCAATTTTTGATCAAAAATGGAAATTTACCAAAAATTCACTAAATTGATCTTTCAAAGTGTTTTCCATGTATAAAATATCATACACACATTCAAACTTTCCAGAATTGATAACCTTTAAGATTCAACAAAGAAACACCCAAAACTAGCTAAATTTAAAACTACCATTTTGGCCAATTTTGAGATTCTATCAAAATTCATTTCCCTTCCTTTCCAAGTTTTTTTTCATACATCTTATAATCATATGAACACTCTTAAAAACCAGAATTGAGAAACTTAAAGTGATGGTCAAGAAATCCTAAAAATCAAAGAACACCAAAAGCTTCAAAAACCTCCATTAATGGAGTTTTGTAAAAGCTTGAACCCACTCTTGGCTTTTACCTTTTAAAGAAGCATAAGAGTAAGTTCATACACATCACTTACACCACCATTTCCAGAATTTAAAGATAAAAAAGAACCTTCATATAAACATCTTTGAAGAAACTCTAATCAGAAAACTAGCCAAAAATGAAAATCTAGGTTAGTCAATACCTTGAGTTTTGATCAAATCTTCTTCCAAGACTTGTTTGGATCCTCCTAAGATGGTGATTCTTACATGAATCACACAAAAACCCTTCAAAATTGATCCAAGATCCAAGTGCAAAGTGAATGAAATTGGTTGAAGAAAAAAAATGAGAGAGGAGGGGGGGGGGGGTCTACGGTTTTGAGAAGAAGAAAGGAAGGGAATTTTGTTTTTTTTTTTTTTTGTCGTTTCTTTCCTTATTTTCCTTTTATACTTTTGTTTTTCTTAATTAAAAATGAAAACTAAAATCAATTTATTACCAAGTCCCTCCACCTCTTCCATTTAACACCAAGCCCTTCCACCTCCTAAATTTAATTTATACCCCTTCTCTTCTTTCTTTTGCTAACTAGCCCTCACTCAAAGAAATTAACTATGGTTAACTTTTCCCTTCAAATAAACTCCCACCCATTGTTAAACTAACCATGGTTAAATGGTTAATACTAATTAACCAAAATACTTATAATAATCAATAAAACAAGTCAAAATAAGGACAATTCTTAAATATCCTACAAAAGTTCTCGAGTCCTTACAATGCATTTGAAAAAAACCACAGGGGTCTCATTTGCATTTTACCCTAATAATAAATGTTATCCATCATAAGATCTTGAGTTAACTATGATAAGTTAAAGTGAGGACTGGATACAGAAGGTTCACTTAAGTTGTAACTAAAAAAGTATGTGGTGTTACAAATAAAGTTGGGTGCCTTATTTCTGGGAACACCACTAACACGGCCCAATTTTAAATTGGTACAAGTGATCTTTTCTAGATCACTCATGTATAGACATGTGAGTGGGGATGTTGCTGCAATAGAGATTGCAGTAGACTGGACTAAGATGTACTTACTATCTTATGGTAAAAACGTTCAGAGAGACACTTTGTATATCAATTATTTGATCTTGTACAATTGATCTTAATTGAGTGAACTACAAACTCCTGTATACAAGAGACAAAATTTTGATTTGCATAGGTGAGAGTGACTCAATATAGTTAGCTCAATATACCTCATACTTTGGTGATTGTATCTTATATATAGCTGTAAATGTAGTTACACAAGATTAGAATTCACTATTTTCATTAAAAGAAAAATAGATAAATAGTTCTCTTGTGGGCTGGAATAGGGCTTGAACAGTGGGGTCTGTGACCACCCGACTCCTTTAAAATCATTTAAATATTAAACACAACGGAAGTCTTTATATTTAAAAAAAATGGCGTGGTTATGTTTGAAACTTGGCTATCCAAAACCTGTTTACATTTTTACATCAGAAAATTTAAACACAAGGAATTTCAAGAGTTTAAAAGAGTTAACATTTATAAAAGTAAGACAAGAAACTCTTAAGAACTATATGCAAATGTACATATAAAAAGATAAAAATGCACAAACTAAGTCCATGGACTTTTATAACACCTAGTCCATCTCGAGATCATCATCCATCGATCATGTAGCACCAGTTCCCCTCCCACAACCTCTAGCATGAGCATTACCTGAAATTGTTTGTAATATCATGAGCTAAAAGCAAGTCTAGTGAAAACAAACATAATAAAAAGTAACCTTAGACTCCAAACCCATATTCGGATTTGTGTCCAAGTAAATCTTACAATCTCTCACTAAAACATCCAAAACTCGAGAATAATAACTCCCAATGTTTAGAAGAAAGTTGTCATACCTCAATTTTCATTCTTATACTTTATTCTTAATACCTCTCAAAAAATATATGATTTATATACCTTTGTCCTTAATAACTTATGCTAACTTCTATCGGTATTAACATATTAAAATAACCAGAATTTATGATGAATGACAATAATATAGCTCCCGCAGGCTATGTGAAAGCTCCTGCAGGCTTTGTGATAGCTCCTGCAGGCTATGTGATAGCTCCCGCAGGCTATGTGAAAGCTCCCACAGGCTTTGTGAAATGATATGAATATGTTTTCAATCGCAAGTAAAATAAATATAATCATTCATCATAATCGAAAGGACATAAGTAAATGGATCATGAATTACTCGTATACATAAAACAACGATTAGGAACTTTTGAAAACAAACAATAAATAAATCAAGCCAACCGGCTTTCAATTAACTCGAGATTTTTGACTTACAGGAAAGTCTCCAATTCATTACTCCGTTGTTTATTAAACAAACGAAGTTCTTTATTCACAATCCTTATTACCTTTGGATCTTTCAACTTCTGATAAACATTAGAAAACTCCAAAGTAAGTCTAAACTTAGAACTTCTGAAAGTTACTCGTTTCTTCGAAGCACCTACTAATTCTCTCACTCAATTAGAACTAACTCCCAAGCCTAAGCATGTTAGTTCACTTACTTTAATCCTTTTGATTAATCTTTAATCTCAACTTTCGATCCTACAAACCGTTCAACTTATTCGGTTTCTAAAGCTACTTTAAATCCTATTTATTCTCACCTTGGCAAAAGTAGTTTTGCTCCAAATCTCCAATAGTACGATCAATCAAGGGGTCCAAAAACACCTACAATTAGAATTACATCTAACAATCAATAATTAACCAAACAACGATCAAACGACATCTAAAAGCATAAAACGACGAAAAACCCTAGAAATCCCAAATGATGCTCTCGCCCCCCCCCATAAAAATGGGTCTCGGGTTTGATTTTCCGGCTTTTAGGAAATTTAGACATGTTTCGGTTTGGTTTCAAGTAATTTGGTAGTTCCCGATTTCAATGGGCAACCATAATTAGGGTTTTTGGACAATATGTAATTTCCCGAATTTAATTACAACAACAAATATTCAATAATAAATAACCCAAATTCAACCCACGATTTGTAAATTTCAAACGAAACGGGTTTTGGCTCAAACTCGGGTTTTAGGGTTAAGGGAAAGTTTCCAAAACACTTAAAACAACTTCCGTATTTAAAATCATCGAGTTTTCCGGCAAGAAATCGAAGATTCAAATTCAAAACTCCATTAAAACACTATTTGAAGCTTAGGTTTTGAAACTTTGACATACCTTTAAGCCCTTAGAAAACGGATGGAAAGTACGATTGCTAGGTTGAGAAGAATCCTAGGACCGAGACCTTTCCAAGGGAATAAGAATTGAAGCGATCCGATGAGAAACGAACAAAACCCAAAAATTATCCCCCAAAACCCTTAACCCACGACAAAGAGAGAAAAAGAGGAGAAGAAAATGGAGTTGTCTTGGTCCAATGAAGTCAAACTTGAATTTAAAGAAGAGATGAATAGTAGTTTGATATTTTAAAGAACTTTGGAAATGACAGTTGCGTCCTTTTAATGACTTTTGACTTATAAATCGAAACCTGAAGTTCTTAAACTATGCAAATGCTGATTTATAATTATTAATTGGCCCGTTAATAATTATTAATACGACCAAAACTAAATTAAGCTATTAAAGCGATTAAAAAGATTTAAACCGAAATAACTACTAAATTCTAAAATTAACTTTAAATGCTTAAATCAAAATAGAATAAATAATTTTTTTTTACCTCAAAAGTAACAGGATGTTATAGTCAACCCTCCTAAAAAGGCTTTTCATCCCCGAAAAGTAAGCTCACTAAGTGAAAAGGCGAGGATACTTAGCCCGCATCTCATCCTCACGCTCCCACGTAGCTTCTTCAGACACTTGATTTCTCCAAAGAACCTTTACCAAGTTAATTGTCTTGTTTCTCAACACCTTTTGTTCGAATGCTAAGATCTCAATTGGTGTCTCCTCATAAGACATATTAGCATCCAAAACTATCGGCTAGTAATCAATCACATGGGAAGGATCCTCCATGTACCTCCGAAGCATCGATACATGAAATACATTATGAACTGCCGATAAAGAAGGTGGTAAAGCCAAACGGTAAGCTACTGCTCCTACCCGATCAAGTACCTCGAAAAGGCCAATTAACCTAGGGCTCAGCTTACCCTTCTTCCCAAATCTCATAACACCTTTCATAGGTGCTACCTTTAGAAACACGTGGTCCCCCACTGAAAACTCAAGTGGACTACGTCGTTTATCAGCACAACTCTTCTGTTGACTCTGGGCAACCCTCATCCTCTCTCTAATCAAGTCAATCAACTGACTAGTTAACTGTAATAAATCGGGTCCCAAAAGTCTTCTCTCCCCTACCTCATCCCAATGAGCTGGAGAATGACACTTTCTACCATAAAGTGCCTCAAATGGTGCCATCTCAATGGTAGCCTGGTAACTGTTATTATAAGCAACCTCTACCAAGTACAATTGAGAATCCCAACTACCTCCAAAATCAAGAATACAAGCCCTCAACATATCCTCCAGAATCTGGTTAACCCTCTCAGTCTGACCATCAGTCTGAGGGTGAAAGGCTATGCTAAAATCCAAGCCAGTACCCATGGCTGAATGTAAACTCTGCCAAAACTTCGAGACAAAACGAGTGTCCTGATCTGCTACGATCCTCACAGGCACACCATGTAATATGACAATCTCCCATAAATACAACTGTGCCCAAGTCTCAACTGGGTAGGTGATCCTCCCAGGTATAAAGTGTGCGGTCTTCGTGAAACGATCAACAATCACCCAAATGGTATCGTAGCCCTTTGATGTCCTCGGCAAACCGCTGATAAAATCCATAGAAATCTCCTCCCATTTCCATTCTGGCACACTCATAGGATTAAGATAACCTGGTGGACTCTTCCTCAATGCCTTGACTTGTTGACAAGTCAAGCATCTACTAAAAAAATCTACAATCTCAAGCTTCATTCCAGGCCATGTTGTCTCAGGTCCCTGTACATCTTCATACTACCTGGATGAATAGAGAAGATAAAACTGTGAGCCTCCTCCAATAGTTCACTTTTAAAAGTCGATCCTAAAAGCACACAAAGCCTATTACGATACATTAAAGCACTATATGTAGAGAAGGTAAAGTGGCTAGGCATATCTGACTCAGCCTCTCTAAAACCGGCTTGTAGGTGAGTCTCACCTCTCTGTGCATATATCATCCTCTATCTCAAAGTAGGCCCCACTGTTAGGCTAGCAAGGCTCACAATGACCTCGATAGTAAGGAGTGCTATCTCATCTCGTTCCATATCCCATCTCAATCTTAATGGTATAGCCAACAAAGCTGATGAATGAGAAGACTTCCTACTGAGCGCATCAACCACTACATTGGCTTTCCTAGGATGATACTAAATATCACAGTCATAATCTTTAACGAGCTCTAACCATCGTCGCTGTCTGATGTTCAATTCCTTCTGAGTGAAGAAATACTTGAGACTCTTATGGTTAGTATATCAGGATCTTCTCACCATACAAGGCAATAACTTTCTCAGTACAATCAATGGTGGCACGATTAGCTGATAGCCAATCCATATGCAAAATCACATCGAAATCAATCATTGGCATGATAATCAGGGTAGCATGTAAACAACAACCCAGAAAACACAAATAATCAGTGCTAATCACACTATCAACAATAACAAACTTTCCCACCAAGGTGGAAACACGCATCTTATAACCCAACGGTGCAGACTCAAGAGCAGCCGACTCAACAAATTCAGAAGAAATAAAAGAGTGGCTATCCCTAGAATCAAATAAAACAAAAGCCGAATGTCCCAAAACTATCAAAGTACCAGCAGCCTCAGCCTCCTCTCTAGTAGCAAACACATGAGTCTGATGCTGAACAGGTGGAGGAGGAACTAGTCGTGGTGGTGGTAGTAGTGGCTGTGGGGGTGGAGGTAAGATCTGTGGCGGTGGAACAATAGGTGGAAAGTCTATACTGCTGAGCCTGTCCACCTTGACCTCTACCCCTGTACTGACCTCTGCCCCGGTCTTGACCCCTACCCCTATCCTGAGGAGCATGCAAGGCTTGTGGTGCCGCTGTGGTCTCTACTGAATACTCTGACTCGAGTGACCATACTGCGGTTGCTGTGCCTTATAAGCCATACACTGAAAAGATCGATGTCCCTCCTGACCACACAAATAACATCTCCAAGGTAGGGTGCATCTTCCAACAAGATAACTGGCACTGTTATAGCAGTAATGGGAAACCTGTCCATGTGCCCTCGACTGTCCAAATTGGGCTCCACCCCGAGCCTGCTGCTGCTGCTGCTGTCTCTGCTGTGGCGGTATCCCTCGACCAGTATGGTTGTCTTCCGCCTTCCTCTTCTGAGAGGAAGTCTGTCCTGTAGCAACTAGTTTACCCTTCCTTTCATTAGATGCCAAATCTAAAGAAAGGGCAAACTCCAAAGCCTCCTCGTAAGAAGTCTGATGTAAAGTGCATAAATGACCTCTAATCTCGGATCTCAATCCCACAATAAACCTCTTCTTCTTGCTCTGAGGGTCAGTAATATGTCCAGTAGAAAACTTAGACAGTCGATCAAACTCTCGCTCATACTCTGCCACAGATCTATCACTCTAGTTTAGAGTCAAGAACTCCACCTCTAACCGGTCTCCTAAATCCTCTAAATAATATTTCTCATAGAACTTCTCTCGGAATATCTCCCAAGTAACCTCCATGGTAAGGAAAAGGGATCTGTAAAGGCCCTTCCACCAATAAAGGGCATCATCAACAAGCGAATACGTACCACAATGGACCTTCAGCCGGTCCGGGCACGCAATAAACTCAAAGGCCCTCTCAACCCTATCAACCCATCTCTCAGCAACAGATGCATCCAAAGACCTACCATCAAACTCAGTAGGTGCATATTGTCTATACTCCCTCAGAGTCCTAGCAGCATCAGTAACTCCAACCTGAGCAACTGCTATATCTGGTGCTCTAGATGGAGGTATAACAGGCGCAATGGGTCTACCAGCATCCCGTAATAAATCCAGGTAAACATCCTCAGCAATATAAACTCCTCGCCCCTGCATTGGTGGTGGTACAACAAGAATCTCAGGTGGTGGTGGAGTTGGGTTTCGAGCTTTGCCTCTACCCCTCACAGGAGCAGCCACCCCCGCTCCAAGTCGCCTAACACCCCTTCTAGGAGGCATACTACATCATAGTCAATAGAACTTGATAAGTTACTAGTAAAGGAGAATTCACTACTCCTTTACCAAATGATAATTAAATAGCCAAGTTTAAAAGATAAAGGTCTAGGAATACCTGGTGCCACTGATCTCTGATGATGATTAGAGAATGGACTTAAAACAAAACATGAAAACAAACATGCATTGCATGTAGTCTATAAAACCCTTAGGCTCTGATACCAACTGTGATGACCCGACTCCTTTAAAATCATTTAAATATTAAACACAGCGAAAGTCTTTATATTTTAAAAAAAAAGGCGTGGTTATGTTTGAAACTTGGCTAGCCAAAACCTGTTTACATTTTTACATCAGAAAATTTAAACACGAGGAATTTCAAATTCTTATTTCATGAGTTTAAAAGAGTTAACATTTATAAAAGCAAGACAAGAAGCTCTTAAGAGCTATATACAAATGTACATATCAAAATATACAAAATGCACAAACTAAGTCCATGGACTTTTATAACACCTAGGCCATCTTGAGATCATCATCCATCAATCATGCAGCACCAGCTCCCCTCCCACGACCTCTAGCACGAGCATTGCCTGAAATTGTTTGTAATATCATGAGCTAAAAGCAAGCCCAGTGAAAATAAACAGAATAAAAAGTAACCTTAGACTTCAAACCTGTATCCGGATTTCTGTCCAAGTAAATCTTACAATCTCTCACTAAAACATCCAAAACTCGAGAATAATAACTCCCAATGTTTAGAAGAAAGTTGTGATACCTCAATTTTCATTCTTATACTTTATTTTTAATACCTCTCACGAAATATATGATTTATATACCTTTGTCCTTAATAACTTATGCTAACTTCTCTCGGTATTAACATATTCAAATAACCATAATTTATGATGAATGACAATAATATAGCTCCCGCAGGCTATGTGAAAGCTCCCGCAGGCTATGTGAAAGCTCCCGCAGGCTTTGTGAAAGCTCCGTGGGTTTGTGATAGCTCCCGCAGGCTATGTGAAAGCTCCCGCAGGCTTTGTGAAATTATATGAATATGTTTTCAATCGCAAGTAAAATAAATATAATCATTCATCATAATAGAAAGGACATAAAGTAAATGGATCATGAATTACTTGTATACATAAAACAACGATTAGGAACTTCTGAAAACAAACAATAAATAAATCAAGCCAATTGGCTTTCAATTAACTCGAGATTTTTGACTTACAAGAAAGTCTCCAATTCATTACTCCATTGTTTATTAAACAAACGAAGTTCTTTATTCACAATCTTTATTACCTTTGGATCCTTCAACTTCCGATAAACATTAGGAAACTTCGAAGTAAGTCTAAACTTAGAACTTCTGAAAGTTACTCGTTTCTTCGAAGCACCTACTAATTCTCTCACTCAATTAGAACTAACTCCCAAGCCTCAGCATGTTAGTTCACTTACTTTAATCCTTTTGATTAATCTTTAATCTCAAATTTCGATCCTACAAACCGTTCAACTTATTCGGTTTCTAAAGCTACTTTAAATCCTATTTATTCTCACCTTTACAAAAGTAGTTTTGCTCCAAATCTCCGATAGTACGATCAATCAAGGGTACAAAAACACCTACAATTAGAATTACATCTAACAATCAATAATTAACCAAACAACGATCAAATGACATCTAAAAGCATAAAACGACGAACAACCCTAGAAATCCCAAATGATGCTCCCCCCCATAAAAATGGGTCTCGGGTTTGGTTTTCCTGCTTTTAGGCAATTTTGACATGTTTCAGGTTAGTTTCAAGTAATTTGGTAGTTCCCGATTTCAATGGGTAACCATAATAAGGGTTTTTGGACAATATGTAATTTCTCAAATTTAATTACAATAACAAATATTCAATAATAAATAACCCAAATTCAACCCACGATTTGTAAATTTCAAACTGAACGGGCTTTGGCTCAAACTCGGGTTTTAGGGTTAAGGGAAAATTTCTAAAACACTTAAAACAACTTTCGTATTTAAAATCATCGAGTTTTCCGGCAAGAAATCGAAGATTCAAATTCAAAACTCCATTAAAACACTATTTGAAGCTTAGGTTTTGAATCTTTGACATACCTTTAAGCCCTTAGAACACGGATGGATTGCTAGGTTGAGAAGAATCCTAGGACCGAGACCTTTCCAACGGAATGAGAATTGAAGCGATCCAATGAGAAATGAACAAAACCCGAAAATTCTCCCCCAAAACCCTTAACCCATGACAAAGAGAGAAAAAGAGGAGAAGAAAATGGAGTTGTCTTGGTCAAATGAAGTCAAACTTGAATTTAAAGAAGAGATGAATAGTAGTTTGATATTTTTATGAACTTTGGAAATGACACGGTTGCGTCATTTTAATGACTTTTGACTTATAAATCGAAACCCGAAGTTCTTAAACTATGCAAATGGTGATTAATAATTATTTATTGGTCCGTTAATAATTATTAATACGACCAAAACTAAATTAAGCTATTATAGCGATTAAAAAGGTTTAAACTGAAATAACTACTAAATTCTAAAATTAACTTTAAATGCTTAAATTAAAATAGAATAAATAATTTGTTTTCTTACCTCAAAAGTAACGGGACGTTACAGGGTCCTATATTCCTCTGATCAAGGAATTAGTCAAACACATAATGGAGATTATGTAAGGTTGTTCATTAAAGAATCAGTTGGGCACAAGATGTATCATGGGGGTTAAATCGCTAAATTACCTAGCCGTGAATATGAACTACTTGTGAAGGATCAAACTGTACTTAATGATTATAAACAATGGACATCACTATGTCTGTAGAGCTAAGAGTGCAACTCTAGATATTTAGTGGAGTTATCTCAGAGTTAATAAATAAGAATAAATTGATTGAATAAGTTTTAATTAATTTATTTCAAGATCATTGGAGCTTAGTGCTATATTTCCATTAAGTCCCCAAGATAACACATGTAAATGAGAACAATAATTAATGAGATTAATTCCTTTAGAAAAATAAGTTTAGGTAATTAATTTAAAGTTGTCAAATTAATCAACGACAAATTAAATAGAAGAGTTTATTTAATTATTACTTGTCACAGTTGGTCTCATCTACCAGAGCCGGTTTTTTATGGGTCTGAAGGATGAAACGCATCTGGTCCTGGACATTCAAGCGAAAGGACCAGAAATGGGAAACCATGCCTAGGGTGGACCGAAAGCCCAACCCGGAACACACTACTGAGAAGGTGATCAAAGATCTCAGGGTGTTCGGCATTAGTTGACCCAACGCGAGTCTAGTACTCCGAAGTAATTCGGCCATCAAGGGAGGAAGGGGAAGTCGAACCATTAGAAAAACCGTGGATAAAGAGCAGTCCAACCCTCCCCTGGGGAAAGATAAACTTGCTCTGATTCCTCTGGGAGCCTAATCTCAAAATCCGAAGAGATCCTATACTCGGCCCTCAACCTATCAAGTTTTTCTTGCATCATTTTTGAAAAATAATGATAGGGTCCCCTCTCTTCCATGATGCCCTTTGGTTGAGACTCTTTCCTCCTCTTGCTCACAATCTCTATTTCGGCCAAATCAGTAGTAGGAGATCCAGGAGGGTTAGAGACAACAGCCTCATTAGCCAAGGAGGAACCCTCTTCCCCCAACATCGTAGGGATGGATGGAGTAACCTGAGATGCAGCCTTACTGCCCTTAGAGCGACTTTTCTTTTTCTTCTTTTTCTTTTGGGCCACCTCTGCGGCAAGAATAGGAAGAAGAAGATGGAAAAGATTGAGAACAGTGGTTGGGCCCATCAAAACAAAATCCATTCCCCTTGAAGGGTGAGAAGTAGGAGAAGGGACGGGATCTATATCTAGACCTACCTGAATCTCAGAGACGGACCCAAGCTCACTCATAGAAGGGAGGGAATCCTCACCAATCGACAAACGGGGATCAATCATAGGCTCATTCTCCTCAGGCTCACCCCGAGATGCGGGGACAGTGTTAACCCCAGTGATACAAGCGGAGGAAGGGGAAGCCCCAGACTCAATCCTCTCGAAAACCAAACCATCATAGTTAGCAACCCCTATAGCGATCCTCGGGGTCCTATGACATCTAACTTTAAAGGTTACCTCAAAATTATCCATGAAAGAAAGAATGGGGAACAAAAGACAGAGAGGAAAGACTAACCTTTAGGGGAGGATGGGAAAGGCTTCGAGGACACGAGATGAAGACGGCAAAGAATCGTTCAAGAGCGGATGATTTACAGACGACTTCGAGAATTTGAAAAGCAAACGAGCTTTAATTCCGAGAAAAACCCTATTTAAAAGAGGGGAAACACGCGTCCAACCATCGCAACACGTGGAGAGGGACGCGACGATCCGATTCTCCCAAAGCCCATTGGAACCCAACATCCGAAGTCCAACAAGTCGATTTCGGTAATAACCGCATCTCTTGAGATGGATAGGTTCACGAGGGGGCGCGACGACCTTCGAAAAGAAGTTATAAAGGGTCCAAATCATAACGAGGCCAAATCGGCGTATTTTTCGAGGAGTCGTGACCCCCAACTAATCCGTGATGATACAAGGATCAAGACGAGCATCACGCCTCCAATTCGAATGTCTACTATTCCCTGCACCGAACTTTCTTGCCCAGAAAATAGGGGAAACTGTAAAAGGTAAAAATAGCCCTCTTACGGGCCACGTCCAGGCCGGACCAGTTCACATGGGGGCGGGCCCATCCGAACCATCATGTAAAGGAGTCCATCCTTCACGGGCCGAGTCAAAGCCCATTAAGCCTAGTCTCATGCTAGCCCCATCAATGAGCCCACGATCAAGGAACTATAAAAGGCACTTGACCTATCAAATCAGGTATGACACTTTAACCTAGAAAACGAACAGTCATATCGCTGGACATAATTCTTCCTTGTGGCGTAAGGCATATCTCTCCTACCACCACCTAACTTGATCACTGGAGGGTTCTCATCCGGTACCACACCGGTGCCCTTCTGATGGTCTTTCTTCCAAGTGTCTCAGGTAGTTTCGCCACCAAGGAACGACACACGACGCAACGTGTTCAACCATGTGGAAGAAGACTCCAACGAGAAATATCCCACACATTATATAAGAAAACCCATAAATTAAAATCATGAATTCTCAATTCCCAACTTTGTAAATTCTAGGTTTTGAGATAACTTACCAATCCTCATGGAAGCTTGTTGATTTATAGCCCAATCTTCCTAGAATCAATTACCCAACACGAATCTTCAAAAACCCATTTGATTTCAAGCAAGGAGAAGAACATTTTTAGCCAAAAATCACCCCCTGCTTGCTACTGTGTCGGCCAAAGAAGAGAAAAGAAAAAAAAACATATTTTTTCTTTTGTTCATGAGAAAGAAGGTGAAATAAAGAAGATAATCAGTTTGTTATATTTGGGGATTAAATTTTGTCAAGGATTTTTATTAGAATTGACTAAGAAATCAAGAAACCCACCTCCTCTTCTGGCTGTCGGCGTGAGCAGATGAAGAGAAAAGGAAAGCTGAGTTGTTTTGTTTTGTTTTTTTTCTTTTTAATTTTAATTTTACTTTAATGAGAAATGATAACATATGCCTTAAATATGTTTTTGATTAAAGAGAAATGATAAAATGTGCCTTAATGCTTATTTAACTATTTGTAAATTTGTCTCTTATGAGTTTTTTTTTTTTTTAAAACTCTCTTCTCAACTAACCGTAGTTAGGTTGTAACCCAACCATATGAAACCATTTTAACCTTCATTAAATATTTAAAACAACTATTTAATAAATTCAAAAATAGAGATATTAATTATAAACCCATTTAACCAATTTAGTAATTTAGTAAAATAAAATAAATATACTAAATTATTATTCTAAAACCCGGGCCATTACAAAATGACATCTCCCTTCGACTTTGGAGGTGATGGCCTGACCTTCATCATTTGCATCAGTTTCGGGCAGTTCTCGAAAAAGGAGATGGCTTCTCCCTCCCGCGGTTAGAATTTTCTGCAATTCCCATATACGGCGCCATCCTCTTTACTGTCACTATCATTGCCCCTGACGAGCTGCCCTTGGATTTGGGAGTTTCTTTTCGGGATTAGGGTAGACAACATCTCTCTTGTTACGTGCAGATCTTATGTCTTTCCTCGACTGAGTTCCCAAGTTGTTAGTTAAAGCCTTACTTGTTTGTTTTGAAATAAAAGTTGAATGTTCGACTTTTTTCCTTGTCATTCTTTATTTTTCTATTATGTCGAAGCATTACGATCCTGCCTCTAGGAATGTCATTTATTCGTTTCACAAATTAAGGTTGAAGTTTTAGTCCACATGGAACTCGGGGTTTCTGAACGTTTTCCTAACTAGTTATGGCTTTAGTCTATGGAGAACTTTGCATATTTGCCTAATGGATTAGGGCTTTAGTCTGCGTTGGACTTCGATTATTTGCCTAACGTTAAGGCTTTAGGACTTTAGTCCGCAGAGGACTTTAAATATTTTCCTAACAGATTAGGGCTTTGGTCCGCGGGGGACTTTGAACATTTCTAGGAAAGACTCAGTAATATATGTATATTAAACTGAAAAAGAAAGCTTGTTTGGCTTATTTTACATTGTCTTCCCATTTTAAACATGATAAATCTTCAAATGTAGTGCATTCCAGGCTCTTGGTATTGAGTTGTCATACTGGTCTTTAAGTCGGTAAGTTCCTGGATTGACTTCTTCGGTAATTCGGTAAGGACCTTTCAAGTTAGATCCTAGTTTCCCTGCTTCAAGCTCTTGCGTGTTCTAAAACAATTTCCTTAAAACAAAATCGTTTACACTGAAGCTTCGCTGCTTTACATTCTTGTCGAAGTATTTGGTCAAATTCTTTTGGTAGCTTGCAAGGCGAATCAGTGCTTGCTCCCTTTTTTCTTCGACAAGGTCTAATACTTCTGCCATCTGGTGTTATTTTCACTCTCCGGAATCGAACTTTGAGTAATAGTAATTATCATTTTTGTGGGGATGACAACCTCTGTTCTGAAAGCCATGGCGAAAGGGGTGTCGCCTATTAAAATTCTCGGGGTAGTTTGATACGCCCATAAGGCTCCTGGTAGCTCATCTACCCATCTTCCTTTAGTTCATTCCAGCCTTTTTCTGAGAGAATCCATTATGGTCCTGTTCAAGGATTCGGCTTGTCCATTTTCTTGCGATACTGGGGTGTGGAATATCAGAGCTCCACCTTTCGTTCTATACAATAATTTCGGATGAATCTTCCCATGAATTGAGTTCCATTATCGATGATGATCACCTTGGGGATCCCAAAACGCGTAAAAATATTCCTCAAAATGAAAATCTCGATCTTCTACTCAGTAATCGTGGTAAGTGGTTCAGCTTCGATCCACTTAGAAAAATAGTTTGTTGTAACCATGAGGTAACACTTTTGCCCTAGAGCAAGCAACAGCTTTCCCACTAGATCTAACCCCCACTGCATGAAAGGCCATGGGGCTGAGATTGTCGTTAGGGTCGTGGGCAGCACGTGGCTAATTTTAACAAATCTTTGGCACTTGTCGCATTTGAAAACGAAGACTTTGGTATATTTGAGCATGGTGGGCCAGTAGTATCCTTGCGTCACCTTTCTATGACTCAGGGATCTCGTTCCCGCGTGATTTCCATAATGCCCAAAGTTCAACTCTTTCAGCACGTAAGAACTTTCCTGCTCCCCTAAACACTTAAGATAAGGTTCACTGAAAGATCTTCTATACAATTCCCCTTGGATAATTGAATATCTGGCAGCCCTCAATCAAATTTTTCAGGCCTCCAATTTTCTTCAGATTGTAAGCTCGCTTGTAAATACTTGGTAATTTCACTCCACCAATCATATTTGACCTCTTGGATCTGTTCTATCAGCATTGCTTATTCAATCTCATCATCCTCATACCCCTTGTGTGAATTAGGATTTATGCTCAGTTCAGGCAAGTAATCAACCTGGTATCATCCTTCTTGTCACGATGTTAGCCAGTGTGTCAGCATGTCCATTCTCCATCCTCAGTACTTAAGTGATCTTGTACACCCTGAATAGAGGGAGGATGGACTGGACCTTTGCTAAATATTTGATCATCCTAGGATTCTTTGCTTCAATATGCCCTTAGACTTGATTTACCACAAATTGGGAATAACTTTTGATATTCAGTCGTCCAACTCCTAGTTCCAAGGCTTTCTGTAGTCCAACTATCAACGCTTCGTATTCGACTTCGTTGTTTGAAACAGCAAATACAAAATGGATTGACTGTTCTAGGAGATAACCTTTAGGGGTCGACAACACTAGTCTGACGGCAGACCCTTTTGAGTTAGAAGATCCATCTACGCATAAGGTCAAGACTTCTTGCTTGAAATTGGTAGAAAAAGAAACTTCTGCTTTAGCTTCTTTAAGATCGTTTTTGCTAGTGTTTCCTAGGGTCATCTCCACTATGAAGTCTGCAAGAACTTGCACTTTTATAGCAGTTCGAGGCTCATAAACGATACCGTACCCTCCTAGCTCTATTGTAACATCCTGTTACTTTTGAGGTAAAAAAAATTATTTAATTTTATTTTAATTAAAGTAATTAAGATTAATTTTAGATTTAGTAATTTAGAATTTATTAGTTAATTTTGTTCGTTAACTTTTTTAATTCCTTTATTAGCTTAAATTAGTTTTGGTCGTATTAATAATTATTAACGGGCCAATTAATAATTGTTAATCACCATTTGCTAGTTTAAGAGCTTCGGCTTTTGTTTTATAAGTTAAAAGCATTCAAGGGACGAGATCGTAATTTTTTATTTATTAAAATATCAAAACACTATTCACTTTCTTCTTTAAAAACCCAAAATTAGACAAATTTCATAATTTTTCCTTCTCTTCTTCCTCCAAGGCCATAGCTCTCTCTCCCCATAAGAAATTGTTTTGGTTTTCTTCGATTATTAGCAGATCATCTTGATTTCAGTTCAACCTACCAATCGAGCTTTTCCTCCATTTTCAAAAGGCCTCAAGGTATGACAAAGTTTCTAAATCTTGCTTCAAATAGTGGTTTAATGGAAGCAAATGTTGAAATCTTAAAATTCACACCTCAAAACTTGAAGATTTCAACTGAGGAAAGTGTTTTGTGTGTTTTTAGAAACTTTCCCTAACCCTAGAATTAAATTCAAGCCAAAACCTCGTTTCGTTTGTTTTTCCCACACTTTGTGATGGCTAGGGTGTTTTAATTGTTTTTGTTTTATGTTTTACTTAACTTTTCGAGAATCAACTATTGTCCAAAACCTTAAATTATGTTTCCTCATTTTTAGTACGAACCTCCAAAGTATTCGAAACCAACCCTTAACGCCTATAAAATGCCTAAAAGTCTGAAAACCAAACCCGAAACCTTTTTCCTTGTGTTGGCCGAGAGCTCCATAGGACTAAAAACGGGTTTTTTTTATTCTTTTATGTGTTTAGATGTCGTTTGTTCGATTTTTGGTTAATTAATGTTTATTAGGTGTAATTTAATTGTAGGTTTGTAATTGCTCGTGTGAATTCTTCCTCGACACCTTGGAAGCTCGACTTTGTTACTAAGGTGAGTTTAAAGTGGCAGTTAGTACTTTTATTACAAGTCTCAAATTCATTACTTTATGGAGTTGGATGCTCATTGATTAGGAGTTATTTGTCGATTGTATGCTTATATGGTTATTGGAAGTGTAGAATGGGTAGTAAAGAGCATTTTAGGTCTTTGGTCCGGTATAGAATTTGGTTCATAGGATTACTTGCTTTCATTTTACTCTCACTAGCATTTTTATGCTAATGTTCCTACACTTACAATTTTTCAGATAATTCTCGACGTAGGAGACGTGGTAGAGGAGGTGGTGCTGTTTGACTTCTTGAGGTGATGGATGGACATGATCATGGACACATTTTGTATAGCATTCTTGAAATGCTTTGTATATATTCATACCTTTCATACTTTATGTTTTGAGCTCGTGTGAGTGTTTGTTTTAAAATTTGTAATTATCTTATGATTTAAAGTCACTTTTAGAAGTTTATTTTTAATTGGAATGTGCATTCCATTTTTATCGCTTTCTCTTATTGGGAACAATGTAAACATGTTTTGTTTTATCTGAATTTTAAACGTACCCATGTCATTTTTTTTAAAAAATCAAGTTTTCCTCTGCGTATTGGAATTTAAAGAATTTAATAGATTCGGATCGTTACAGTTGGTATCAGAGTCCATTTGGTTCTGTAGACCACATGCATCACATGTTTTTCATGTTTTAATTTTGTTGTTCTTGTCCAATCATCGTTCGAAGTCAACGGCACTAGGTATCCTTAGAACTCTCTCTTTTGATAAGTTTAATTGTAGTTTTGCAATTCCTTTCATAGTTGCTTATGTGAGACTTATATGGTTGTGATTTTAGTATGCCTCCGAGAGCAGTGGCACCTAGGAGAGGTAGAGGCAGAGTACCTACTGCGGTACGAGGCAGGGGTTGAACTAGAGTAGTTACACCACCACCACCACCTCCATCTGTGTATCGGAAGGATGAGCCTCCAGTAGATCAACCACCTAGGCGTGGTCCAAGTATTTCCATCTCTGAGAAGGACTATCTAGACTTATTACGAGGTGGTGGAGGACATGCCGATCAGGTTATACCTCCATTTAGAGCACCCGCTCCAATGGTTGACTCATTAGGGATTCCTGAGGCTGTGAAAACTTTGAAGGAATATATCAAGTATGCCTCGACTAAGTTTAATGGCACATCTACCGATCCGGTAGTTGCCGAGAGATGGATTACTAGGGTTGATAGAGCACTTGGTTTTATTAGGTGCCCGGATCAGCTGAAGGTCCACTGTGGGACCTATTCTTTAATTGATGACGCACTTTACTTGTGGGCTGGTTTAGCCCGTACTCTCAGCCCTGATTTGGAGGTTAGTTGAGAGATGTTCAGAGAGAAGTTCTTCGAAAAGTATTACCCTGAGGATATCAGGGATCAGTTAGAGATACAGTTTCTCACACTTAGACATGATGATAGGTCTATTGTGGAGTATGAGAGGGAGTTTGACCATTTGTCAAAATTTGCCACCAGACATGTTACCGACCCAGAGAATAAGAAAAAGAGGTTTATCGTGGGTTTGAGAGAAGACCTTCGAGGACAGGTACAAGTCTTACAACCTGCTATGTATGCTAAAGCTTTAAGTGCTTCTTTGGCCTTAGACATTAGGGACTTTGAGAAAAAGGCTAAGGTAGCTGCTGCATAGACCTCTTCCCAAAAGAGGAAGGCTGAGGACGACCTTCCAAGTCGAGGGCTCATGGTAGGGGCAGGGGACAAACCGGACCTCAGTTTCACACAGGCCAGTCTAGTGTTCAAACTCCTCTTTTTCCCCACTGTCATGATTGTACTGAGTATCAACTAGGTCCTTGTAAGGTAAAGAAGTGCTTTCAGTGTGGATAAACGAGACATTAAACCTTTCTCCCGTAGTCTACAGACACCATAGCAGCGTAGGGGTCAGGGCCAGAGTCTCAGTCGGGGTCAGGGCTGAGGCTAGAGCCAGGGCGAGGTCAGACAGGTGGTTGACGCCAGGTTAAGCCTAATCAGCAGCAGAGAGCACCACCAACAGTTCATTCACAACCTTAGACCGACATAAGGCCCATGTCTTTTCCACAACTCGAGAGGATGTTGAGGCATCAATTACCGTTGTTACAGGTACTTTGTCAATTCTAGGACATTCTTCTCTTGTATTATTTGATTCTAGGGCTAGTCATTCCTTTATTTCTACTGAGTTTGTCGAGTCTCGGCCTTTGAGTCTGAGCCGTTAGCACATGAGTTGCATGTTACTACTCCGCTCAAAAAATCTGTTATTCTGGATAGAGCTGTTTATACTGATGATTTGGGTATTTCTGGTTTCTTTTTGCATGCTGTGTTGATTGTGATGTCGATGTCTGACTTTGATATTATTTTATGGATTGGCTGTCAGCCAACCACGCCAACATCGATTATAGTGAGAAAGTTGTAGACTTTGTTAGTCCATGTGGGATTAGTTTTCAATTTCATGGGTCCCGAGGTAGGGTGACACTTGCAGTTATCTCGGTGATCCAGGCTAGAGCACTTTTGAGTGATGGTGCTTAGGATTATTTAGCTAGCGTAGTAGACACATCAGTTAGTACGACTACTCTAGTTTCTGTACGCATTGTGAGGGATTTCATTGATATTTTCCCTGATGAGTTACCCGGTTTACCGCCAGTGAGGGAGTTAGACTTCCGGATAGAGGTGATTCTTGGGATCGCTCCATTGTCCAAGGCACCTTATCGTATGGCACCGGCTGAGCTTAAAGAGCTAAAGAGTCAGTTGCAAGAAGTCTTAGACTTGTACGCCCACGTGTCTCACCTTGGGGAGCTCCTGGTGTTGTTTGTAAAGAATAAAGATGACTCTATGAGATTATGCAATTATTATAGAGAGTTGAGACGTGTTACGGTGAAAAACAAGTATCCTTTGCCAAGGATAGATGACTTGTTTGATCAGCTGAGAGGAGCCACTATCTTTTCGATGATAGAACTTTGATAGAGGTATCATCAGTTGAGGATTAGGGATGAGGATATTTCCAAGACTTCATTTAGGACGTTATAGTCATTATGAGTTCGTTGTCATGTCTTTTGTCTTGACTAACGCTCCAACAGCCTTTATGGACCTTATGCATAAAGTGTTTAGGAGATTTATCAACTCTTTTATGATAGTATTTATCGATGACATTCTTGTTTACTCGAAGACTGAGGAGTTGCATGCCATGCACTTAGAGAAGGTGTTATTGATTTTGAGAGCTCAAAAGTTGTATGCAAAGTTATCTAAGTGTGAATTTTGGTTGAAGGAAGTGGCATTCCTAGGGCATGTAGTATCTAGTAGGCTGAGATACGGAGTTTTCTTGGACTTGCAGGATATTATAGATGATTTGTGCAAGATTTTTCCAAGATTGCATCATCTTTGACTCAGTTGACAAAAAAAGGGATAGACTTTGTATGGTCTGAGGAGTGTAAGAAGAGCTTCGAGGAGCCTAAGAAGAGACTTGTGTCGGCCCTAGTTTTATTATCACCAAATGAATTTGGTTGATTGACAGTGTATGTAGATGCATCAAAGAAGGGTCTGAGTTGTGTATTGATGCAAAATGGGAAGGTGATAGCTTATGCTTCTCGACAGTTAAAGAAGCATGAAAAAAAGTATCTGACTTATGATATGGAGTTACTGGTTGTGGTACATGCATTCAAAATTTTGAGACATTACTTGTATTGTGAGAAGATTCTGATTTTCACCGATCATAAGAGTCTCAAGTACTTCTTCACCAAGAAGGAGCTAAATATGAGATAGGGGAGATGGTTAGAACTGGTGAAGGATTATGATTGTGACATATAGTACCATCCAGGAAAGGCCAATGTAGTTGCTGATGCACTTAGTCGAAAATCATCACACTCGTCCGCCTTGGTCACTACACCGTTGAGGCTTAGATAAGAGATGGAAAAAGCTGAGATAGTCATTCTTATAGTTGAGGTTACTGTGAGTTTGGCAAGTTTGACTGTTGGCTCTACTCTAAGATAGAGGATGATAGAAGCACAAAGGGGTGATAAACACTTAGCAATGGGTTTTCGTGAGGCAGAGTTCAATTTACCTAGCAATTTCACCTTTTCCATTGATGATGGATTGATGTATCGTAGGAGGCTATGTGTGCCTTTAGAATCAACTTACAGAAAAGAGCTGTTGGAAAAGACTCACAGTTCTATCTTTTCTGTGCATCCAGGTAATACTAAGATGTACAGGGACCTAAGACAACACTATTGGTGGCCTAGGATGAAACATGAAGTTGCCTAATTTGTTAGTAAGTGCTTGATTTGTCATCAAGTCAAGGCTTTGAGGAAGAGTTTGCTTGGTTACCTTAACCCTTTGAGCTTGCCTGAGTGGAAGTGGGAAGAAATGTCAATGGACTTTATTAGTAGCTTGTCGAGGACCGTGAAGGGTTAGGACACTATTTGGGTGATAGTTAACAGGTTGACCAAGAGTTCACATTTCATACCAGGGAATTGACCAACCTTGTTGAGACATGGGAATAGTTGTACTTGAAAGAAATTGTCAGACTACATGGAGTACCAGTCAGGATTGTGTCAGATCAAGACACCCGCTTTATCTCGAAGTTCAGACAGAGTCTACATACTGCCATGGCCACTGGCTTGGATTTCAGTACTGCCTTTCATCCTCAGACAGACGGTCAAACCAAGAGGGTCAATCAGATTCTAGAGGACATGCTGAGAGCTTGCGCTCTAGACTTTGGTGGTAGTTAGGATACTCAGTTGTACCTTGTTGAATTTACTTATAATAACAGTTATCAGGATACCATCGAGATAGCACCTTTTGAGGCACTTTACGGTATAAAGTGCAGATCACCGGCTAATTGGGATGAAGTTGGTGAGAGGAAACTTCTGGGACCAGGAGTTAGTACAGATGACTAGTGAGTCCATCACTCTTATTAGAGAGAGGATGAGGGTAGCTCATAATAGACAGAAGAGTTACGCTAATGAGAGGTAAAGTCCACCTAAGTTCGAAGTAGGTGACCGCCTTTTCCTGTAAGTGGCACCATTGAAAGGGGCGATGAGGTTTGGGAAGAAGGGCTAGTTGAGCCCTATATTTATAGACCCCTTGGAGATCCTGGATCGGATTGGATAGGTAGCTTATCGCTTGACCTTGCTACCAACCTTGTCGGTAGTTCATAATGTATTCCATGTGTTGATGCTCATGAAGTATGTGGCTCACATATTATCGATTATAAGCCAGTGACTTTGGGTGCTAATCTATCTTACGAGGAAGTACTAGTTGAAGTCCTAACTACATAACAAAAGGTGTTGAGAAATAAGACGATAAACTTGATTAAAGTTCTTTGGAGGAACCAAGTGTCGGAGGAAGCTATGTGGGAATGTGAGGACGAGATGCGGACAAAGTATCTTCACCTTTTCACTTAGGGGGCCTACTTTTCAGGGACGAAAAGCCTTTTTAAGAGGGTAGATTGTAACGTCCCGTTACTTTTGAGGTAAGATTGTTTTATTTTATTTAATTTTAATTAAAGTAATTAAGATTAATTTTAGATTTAGTAGTTAATTTCTACAATAACTTTTTTAATTCCTTTGTTAGCTTAAATTAGTTTTGGTCGTATTAATAATTATTAACGAGCCAATTAATAATTATTAATCACCATTTGGCTAGTTTAAGAGTTTCGGGTTTTGTTTTATAAGTTAAAAGCATTCAAGGGATTAGATCATAATTTCTGATTTCTTAAAATATCAAAACACTATTCACTTTCTTCTTTAAAAACCCAAAATTAGACATATTTCATAATTTTTCCTTCTCTTCTTCCTCCAAGGTAGTAGCTCTCTCTCCCAATAAGAAAATGTTTGGGTTTTCTTCGATTTTTGGCGGATCATCTTGATTTTAGTTGTGTTGGATAGCCCACGGTCCAAGATTCCTTTTCAACCAACCAATCGAGCTTTTCCTCCATTTTAAAAAGGCTTCAAGGTATGACAAAGTTTTTAAATCCTGCTTCAAATAGTGTTTTAATGGAAGGCAATGTTGATATCTTCAAATTCACACCCCGAAACTTGAAGATTTCAATTGAAGAAAGTGTTTTATGTGTTTTTAGAAACTTTCTTTAACCCTAGAATCAAATTCGAGCAAAAAACTCGTTCCGTTTGTTTTCCCACACTTTGTGATGGCTAGGGTGTTTTCATTGTTATTGTTTTATATTTTACTTAATTTATTTAGGAATCAACTATTGTCCAAAACCCTAAATTATGTTTCCCATTTTTAGTACGAACCTCCAAAGTACTCGAAATCAACTTGAATTGCCTCTAAAATGCCTAAAAGCTAGAAAACCGAACCCGAAACCCTTTTCCTTGTGTTGGTCGGAGAGCTGCATAGGGATAAAAACCAGATTTTTCGTCGTTTTATGCGTTTAGATGTTGTTTGTTTGATTTTCAGTTACTTAATGTTTATTAGGTGTAATTTAATTGTAGGTTTGTAATGCTCAAGTGAATTCTCCCTCGACACCTTGAAAGCTCGACTTCGTTACTAAGGTGAGTTTAAAGTGGTAGTTAGTAATTTTATATATTGAATTTCATTACGTTATAGTTTGATCGAGGTTAAGTGACAAAACAATCTTCTAGGAGTTAATACTTGTTGGTTGGTGACTTTACGCTTGGAAGTGAGTTTGAGTGTCTATGGAGCTAATTAGTGATTTTGGGTGGAAAAGTAAGTGTTAGTATGTTTTGGAAGTCATGTAAAACTATGGAGGGTTTTAGAAGAAATTTGGGAGTTTAAGGTACTTTGAGTAGTTTTGGATCAAAGTAGCTTAGAAATTTTGCTTTGGAGTTAACTCATGTAGTTCAAAGCGGTTTATGTTCTCTAGTAGTAATGTAGTGTTGTAATTTTGTTATTTGCATACTATGGAACTATGTGATATATGATTTGGTAACGTCGTACGTGATAGTATGTTGATGTGGTAACATACACGGTACGAGGTAACATGATATGGTAATGCTGTACATGGTAGTATGTTGATGTGGTACCATACGGTAACACGGTACGAGGTAACATGATATGGTAACGCCGTACGTGGTAGTATGTTGATGTTGTACCATACGGTAACACGTACGAGGTAACATGATATGGTAACGACGCGTGCATATGGTAACTGTACACAATACGAAGAAACATGATATAGTAACCTGTTGATATGGTAACATACGATAACACAAGACGAAAAAACATGATATGGTAACAACGTACGTGGTAGTACGTTGATGTGGTAACATACGGTAACACGGTATGAGGAAACATGATATGGTAACACCGTACGTGGTAGTATATTGATGTGGTAACATACGGTAACACGGTACGGGAAACATGATATGGTAACACCGTACGTAGTAGTATGTTGATGTTATAATATACGGTAACACGATATGAGGAAACATGATATGGTAACACTGTACGTGGTAATATGTTGATGTGGTAACATACGGTAAAACGGTACGCGGTAATATGATGTGGTAACAAAGAAAGTTCGAGATATGATTATATAATTACGATAGTTTTGTTTAGAAAGACTTAGAAATCGTTAGTACTTTTATTTCAAGTCTCGAATTCATTACTTTATGGAGTTGGATGTTGATTTATTAGGAGTTATTTGTCGATTGTATGCTTATATGGTTATTGGAAGTGTAGAATGGGTAGTAAAGAGCATTTTAGGTCTTTGGACACAATTTCTAGCATGAAATTTGGTCGATAAAATTACTTGCTTTCATTTTACTCTCACTAGCATTTTTATGCTAATGTTGCTACACTTGCAATTTTTCAGGTCATTCTCGACGTACGAGACGTGGTAGAGGAGGTGGTGTTGTTTGACTCTCGAGGCAATGGATGGACATGATCATGGACACATTTTGTATAACATTCTTGAAATGCTCTGTATATATTTCATACCTTCATACTTTGTGTTTTAAGCTCGTGTGAGCATTTGTTTTAAAATTTGTAATTACCTTGTGATTTTAAGTCGCTTTTAGAAGTTTATTTTCAATTGGAATGCGCATTCCATTTTTATCGCTTTCTGTGATTGGGAAGAATGTAAACAGGTATTGATTTATCTGAATTTTAAACGTACCCCAGCCCTTTTTTCAAAAAAATCAAGTCTCCCGCTGCGTATTTGAATTTAAAGAATTTAACAGATTTAGGTCGTTACATCTATTGCCCACTTCATGAGCCGTCCGGAGACGTCTAACTTGTGAAGTACCACCTTCAAAGGGAAAGTTGTTATTATGATAATCCGATGTCCTTGGAAATAATTTTCAGCTTTAGGGATGCGACGATGAGAGCCAACACCAATTTTTCCATAATGGAATACCTTGTCTCCGCATCCACCATGGTTTTGTTCACGTAGTAAATTGGATGCTGAGCTTTTCAAACGCCTTCCGACATTCATCCTTCCAACAAAATTCTCTACTCTTTTTCAAGGCTTTGAAGAAAGATAGACAATTGTCAGTTGAACGAGAGATGAATTGGTTCAAGGCTTCCAAGCATCTAGTTAACTTTTGTACCCTCTTTAGATTCATAGGTGTTTGCATATCAGTTATCACCTTGATCTGATTAGGATTTGCTTCAATTCTCTGAGTCGGACCCAAAAAATTTCCTACTGGGACGTCAAAGGTGCATTTATCGAGATTTAGCTTCATCTCGTACTTGTTCCAAACTTTGAAAGCTTGTTCTACATGCGCAGGATGGTTCTCAGCTTACTTCAACTTTATCAGCATGTCGTCAATATACACTTTCACCTTTTTCCCTAACTGCTGTTTGAACATTTTGTCCATGAGGCGCTAGTAGGTCGCTCCAGCGTTCTTCAGCCCAATCGGCATCAATTTGAAGAAGTAGGTTTTGATGTTATTTATAAAAGACGTTTTTTCCTGATCATTCGGGTTCATTTTTATTTGATTATACCCTGAGAAAGCGTCCATGAAGCTCAAAAGCTCGTACCCTGCGATAGCGTCTACCAGCTGATCTATTTTTGGCAATAGGAACGAATCCTTCGAATAAGCCTTATTGAGGTCTATGAAGTCTATGCATGCTCTCAACTTCCCGTTTTTCTTCTTTACCACGACCACATTCTCAAACCATTCTGGGTATTTGACCTCTCAAATAATGCTTGCTTCCATAAGCTTTCTTACCTCTTCATTGATTATTTCATTCCTTTCCGGTGCAAACTTATGCCTTCTCTACTTGATCAGAGGCTGACTCGAATCAATTTCGAGGTTATACGTTAGTATCTCCAGATCTATTCCTGGCATATTTGTGTGATCTGATGCAAATGTCTTCCAATGTTCTCTCAAAAATTCAATCAGTCTCATCTTTTTGGTTCTTTTCTAGCACCTTCCCAATGTTAGTCATTTTCTCCTGATCTTTTTTTCAGATTTTTCCTGAGGCGCTTCAGGTCTCAATTGGATAGAGAGCGAGTCCCTATCGAAATCCTACTCCTGTAATTGCTACGTCTGGCATTGGACGTTCAGCTTCCTAAACTTAATTAAACAGGACCTTGAGACTTGTTAGTCCCCTTTGATGATCTTGACTCCTCGATTCGTGGGATACTTTAGCATTTGATGCAGTGTTGCTCCCATCTTGGGAAGCCATGGCCTTCCGAGCAAGGCGTTGTATCTTGAACGAGTGTCAATCATATGAAAAAGGGTCAAGAAGTTCGCACGTTCCACCCAGACTGGTAACTTCATGGTCCCGGAAGATTTCATTGTGGTTTCATTAAATCCTACAAGCTCTTGGGAGTTCGAAGTGAGATTTGAATCCCTTAACTTCATGCTCTGAAAAGCTAACATATATAGTATGTTGATGGAAGAGATTTAATCAATTAGGATCCGACTGACAGTGTAAATCCCAATGGACAACGAGATGACCAGGGCGTCATTTTGAGGAAGATGGGCGTCTTCCAAATCCTTTCGGGAATATTTGATGAGATCCTTGGAAGAATGCTCTGGGAGTCTAGCCTTGTGTTGTACTCTTTTGTGGGCGTTAATAGACTCCCCAGTACAGTGGATTCAGCCTATCATATCTTCGTCGTGGGTCACGACTGGTGCGGCCAATCTCTCATCATCTCTATCGTCGCATTTTCCATTTCCTCTCTACGGGCTTTGTTTATAGAACTGATCATTCTCTCGAGTGATGATTTTATAATTTTCTGTACCATGCCCGTTCTTTTTGTGAAATTTATCGTACGTAGGCTCTTTGGTTTTTAGAATATATTTCGACTTCTTTTCTCTTGTGCTCTCTTCTTTTCTTGAAGAGTTTCCCGTTACTTTTGCTTGTGAAATCCACTCTGGACTTCGTTTCCGCAAATCTTTTACTCTTCTTCAAACCAATTTCATGTTCGACTCCTTTCTCTTTTCTTCTTTTCGCCTTTCTGAGCATATGTGTTATCTTCCTCTTCCCTCTTCGGTTTCACTATCCTTATTCTTCCATACTCCTTCACTCTTTGATCCCATTCTTCGTAGCTCCCAGGCAACCCTTTTGGATTCTTGTTGCGAGATTTTCGCCACTGCTCATTCCAGCACCTCCTTCATGGTTATAGGTCTCCTTTTATTAAAGGACTTCTATTGAGGTGGTTTGGATATATTGTGCGTGAGAACACGGTTGCGGCCTCTGAATCATTGTTGTCCTAAACCTCTAGTTTAACCTTCCTAAACCTCAGGATGAAATCCTTCAACGATTTTTTTTCTCCCTAAAACATCATAGAGGTCCTAATTCGTTTTAGCAAACTTTCGACTCATGCTATATTCGCTAAGGAAGGTTGAAGTTAAATCTGAGAAGGTTTCAATTGATCTTTTGGCTAGACCATTGAACCACATCAAAGGGTGACCCCTTCAAGTTCATCAGGAAGAGTTTACAGGTCATTGCATTCAAACTCGTGATGGGCACGAATGTGGACTCCATCATATTCATGAAGTGAGCTACGTGTTCCATTGGATCTCTGTTACCATCGTACATTTTAAATTTTAGAAGGATGAAGTTCTGTGGCTGCTCAACCGATAGGATTTCTCTCATGAAGGGAGAGTTTCCTGGCTCTCGAATGCTAATTTTCTGGCTTCCTTTCTTTTTTGAAAGTATTTTCATTACATTCTCTTCAATGAGTTGCCTCATGTCAGAATGTTTCAGATGCTTTTAACAGTTTCTGTTTCGACCAGTCGAATCTAAACTATCTTCACTTTCATCTTATGATTGGCTCAGACCTTCTCTCTCCCTACTCTACTTTAGGGAAGGCACCTTGCTTTGATTTTTCGGCGTGATTCATTTTGGTTGGAGCCTCGCTTGCTTGGGGCTGCCTTATCAAAAAAGGAAATGTCCAGACTAACATCTTCTTAGCGTCGCAGAGCCATTAGCTTGGTCTTCAAGTCATTTTCAGTCTGTAGTTGCTTTTTCCCTTTTTTCGGTCGTGGTGACCTTCCAACACCATCGCCTGGTTTGTGATTTACCAGCTTTGGGCCTAGAAGGCCCTCCCTCATCTGTATTAAGAGTTTTCTTACCGTTTTCTTGAGGCGCTTCTCCTTCTTCTCTAAACAAGGCTTTGGTCTTCCTCACTTCTTCTATCAACAACTTGTTCAATTCTATCATTTCTCTATACTCTAACGCTGGGACGGCAATCATTCCTGGCGCAGCTTTGATGTTTCGAACATCCCTGCTTCCTCCTGCTCAACTTTGGGAGGCATCATCGTTACAAGCATGCTAAGTTGCAAATCATGCGACCTTGTGGCTTGTCATTTTCTTGGTTGTGGGGTACTGCGTGAGTGTCAAGGTTTATTTGGAAATTGCTTGATGAACAGCCACACGGTGGGTGCCAAACTGTGTGGGATATTTCCTCACAGTTGAGCACGTGAGAGCACGTGCTAGTTTCTGGTGGCTCCGATTACCTAAGATAGAAAAAGAACGGTCAAAAGAGACTAATGTTGTACCGGCCAAGGACCCTCCCCGAATTTAGGTCTAGATAGTTGTGCACTTACTTGATTTAATGGGTTAACAGCTCTTATATACCTTCTTGATATGCGTCAGCTTGGCGCTAGTTAGAGACTAGGCTTCTGTAACGTCCCATTATTTTTGAAGTGAAATTTTTATTTATTTATTTATTTAAATTTATTTATTTAAATTAAAGTATTTAGTTTAGTTTTAGTTTTAGTAATTTAGAATTTATAGCTTTGAATTTACTAGTTTATTTTGTTCGTAAATCTTTTTAAATGCTTTATTAGCTTAAATTAGTTTTGGTCGTATTAATAATTATTAACAGGCCAATTAATAATTATTAATCACCATTTGGCTAGTTTAAGAACATCGGGTTTCGCTTTATAAGCTAAACAACATTAAAGGGACGTAATCGTAATTTTCGAAATTCTAAAAAAAATATCTTTTTACTATTTACTTCATCTTCTTTAAAAGTCAAAGCAAGAAAAAAAAATCACAAAACCTTCCTTCCTTTCTCTCCTTGGCCGTGGACACCATTGTGGGGGAAGATTTCTTCAGGTTTTCTTCGTTTCTAGGCGGATCATCATATTTTTGGTTGCGTTGGATTGCTCGGGATGAGGGCTACCTATCCAACCTAGCCTTGTAGCATTTCTTGTTCTCTAAGTGTAACGTCCCGTTACATTGTGATAAAAAAATTATTTTATTTTATTTATTTTATTTTAATTTAAGTAATTAAAGTTTATTTTAGAATCAGTAAATTAGAATTTAGTAGTTTATTTCGGTTTAAGTCCTTTTAATTGCTTTAATTGTTTAAATTAGTTATGGTGGTATTAATAATTATTAACGAGCCAACTAATAATTATTAATCACCATTGGTATAGTTTAAGAGCTTCGGGTTTCGATTTATAAGTCAAAAGCCATTAAAGGATGCAACCGTCATTTCCAAAATTCCTAAAAATATCAATTCACTATTCATATTCTTCTTTAAATTGCCATTGACCAAAAATTTGACCATTTTCTCATCCAATTCTCTCTCAAAGCCGTGGGTATCAAAGGGGGAAGAAAAATTTTAGGGTTTTGTTCAATTCTCGACGGATCGACTCGATTTTGGTTGCATCGGAAAGCCCTCGAGCCTAGGATTCCTTTCCACCTAGCAATCGTGCTTTCCACCCGAGTTTTAAGGACTTCTCGGTAAGTTAAACTTCAAACCCTAAGCTTCTAATAGTGTTTTAATGGAGTTTTCTCTTTGATTCTTTGATTTCTTGTCAAGGAACTCAATGATTTTAAGTACGAGAGTTGTTTTAAGTGTTTTTGGAAACTTTCCCTAAACCCTAAAACCGAGTTTCAGTCGAAGCCCTTCCCATTTGAATTTTACATCGTGAGGGCTGTTTTGGGGTTTGATAAAATGTTTATTGTAATTAAATTTGGGGAATTGCATATCCAAAAACCCGAATCATCGATACCCTTTGAAATCGGGAACTTCAAAGCTACTTGAAAACAACCCGAAACACCTCTAAATTGTCTAAAAGTCGGAAAACCAAACCCGAAACCCAAAATCATTCAAGGGTCGAGAGAATCATTTTGGGATTTTTGGGGTTTTCGACGGTTTATACTTTTAGTTGTCAATCAATCGATGTATGTTTGATTATTAATTGTTAGATGTAATTATTTGTAGGTGGTTATTTATTCTTTGCTTGACCACTCTTTCGGAGGTTTGGAGCGAAACCACATCTACCAAGGTGAGAATAAATAGTATTTAAAGTAACTTTAGAAACCGAATAAGTAGAATGATTTGTAGGATCGGAAGTCGATCTTTAGGTTTGAATCCAAAAGGATATAAGAAAATGAGCAAACTTATTAGATTTGGGATTTAGTTTTGATCTCAAGTTGAGAGATTTTATAAGTGTTTCAAAGGAAACATTTAACTCTCAGAAATTCTAAGTTTAGGTTAGTTTCGATGCCTAAGGATGACTATTCAGAAGTTGAAGGTTTCAAGTTTAAAGGACTTAATAAGAAACTTGATTTGGAAACTTCAGGTACTTATTGGGAGAATTAGAATTCTCTTGAATTGGAGACTTTAAGATAAAGTTAGTAAGTAAGCTTCTAAAAAACCGTTGACTCGTTTTACTTATTGTTTTCCTTATCAGAAGTTGCTACCTTCTTATTTTATATTTAAGAGTGTAATACGTGTTTCATTTACCTTTTATGTTCTTTAGTTTACCTTGAAAGTTTACATTTATTTACTCGTACTTGAAAGCCTATGCATAGCATATCATATCATATTGCATAATCGAATTGGGAGGAATAATGAGACATGTAAAGGTTGCAGTACTTTGCATTGTCTAGTATTATTCGTTTATATTTGTGTATATGTATCATGAGGAATGTAAAGGTTGCAGTACTTTGCATGATTGGAGGGAATGGATAATGAGATAATGATGGAACTATGCAAGTTCACATTATCTAGTATTATCCATAATTACTATGATGCATATACAAGAATACAGAGTATGACTTAGCCTACGGGAGATTGTAACCTGTATTTGGTGAGTGAGATAATGAGGTGAATGAACTTAGCCTATGGGAGCTTCATTACCTGTCATTATTCACTAGAGGTGGGAAGATATTATTGAAAAGATTTTGTATATTAATTTGGAAAGTGAGATAATGAGGTGAATGAACTTAGCCTACGGGAGATTCATTACCTAACATTATTCGCATATGATGGATATATTTTTATAAAGATGGTGTATTCTTTATACTCGTTTTACGAGTGAATGATAAATGATTAGGCTACATGTGTTAACATAATCACATTTATCTCATAATGTGATTGTTGGGCATGTTAAGTTCGAACGAGATGAACTTTATTTGATTAAACATAAAAGAAGGATAAATTTTATATTTAGTACGAATCATCAAAAGTATGACCCCGAAGGAAATGTATGATTTGGAATCATTCTTCCAAACTTTAAGAGTTTTAGTAAAGTATAAGAAAGTTTTACTTGGACGGTCTATCTTTACTTTTTATTCTGTCTATTCTCACTGGGCTTTGTTGTTAGCTCATGATATTACAAACATTTTCAGGTAATGCTCTTGCTAGAGGTCGCGGGAGAGGAGCTGGTGCTGCATGATTGATGGATGATGACTTCGAGATGGACTATGTTTTGTGAATTTTACACATATTTTGGATTTCTATATTTGTAAATGGCTCTTAAGAGCTTTTCAATTTCACTTTTATGATAAACGTCTCTTTGAACTCCTGATTAGGAACTTGAAGTTCCTTGTGTTTTTAGATTTTTGAATTTAAGATGTAAATAGGTTTTGGCTAGCCAACTTTCAAACATAACCACGCCATTCTTTTTTTATATAAAGACTTCCGCTATGTTTTCTAATTAAATGATTTTAAAATGAGTCAGGTCGTCACACTAAGGGAAGTCGTAAAAAGTGAGTTTTCAAAACTTTTGATATGGATTTCTGTGTTTTTGTTTATAATTGAGTTTTGAAGTTGACACTACAAGAAACTGTCGTAATAGCGACGGAACTCTAGCGATGAAAAGGAATTCATCCCAAGTTAACGACGGAATGCATCGCTCTCGTGAAGAGTTTTCTTTCAACGAAGCATTCCGTCACCTAATTAATCGAATATATTTAATGGAAAAAATAATTTGGTAGTAACGATGGATGGCGTCGCTAGAGTTGGCGCGATTAATTCCCGCCTTATTAGGGAACGATGCAGTGCGTCGTACACGATGGCGCGAAACATTCCCGCGCAAACTGACGACGGATTGAGTCGCCCACGTTATGGAGGGAATGTTTCCCGCTATTATAGAACGATGCAGTACGTCGTATACGATGGCGCGAACATTCCGGGGCAAACGGACGACGTATTACGTCGCCCCACGTTATGGAGGGAATCTTTCCCATCTATATTAACGACGAAATCGATCGTTATTTTAGATAGTAACGACTGATTTTGTCGTTAGTTCACAGTATATATATGCCTCAGGAATGCAAAGAACTCATCATCAAAAACATTTTGTTATTTCATTGCATTTTTTTTTCTACTGCAAAAAAAAATGCGTGAATGAATGTATGTTCGTCTCTTAGAAGGCTATTTGAATGATGAGTTCATAGCAGGGGTTGAAGAGTTCGTTGAGTTTTGTGAAAGTATGGAGGATTTTGATCGTAATGGAAAAATGATACGATGCCATGCAGAAAATTTAAAAATAAGAAGTTATATTCTTCATTTGATGTGAAGAAACACTTGTATAGTCGTGGGTTTGTGGAGAATTATTTCAAGTGGGTTTATCAAGGGGAATCTGACGATCAATATAATGCGGCGTTGGAGCGAGCCGTGTTGTACCAAGCAGCTCAAATGTTATACCGAATTTGGAAGAAGATCGTGATGAAAGACAGTAAGAGTATGGACAAATGCAACATATAATATATGAAGGTACGTTTAACCATACTCAAGACGATAATCAAACTATTCTAGAGGAGGAGGAGGAGGAAATGAATCCAGAAGCGCAATGTATGTATCATATGCTCAAATCAGCAAGTATGCCGTTATACCCGGGTTGTGATGTCAGTCAACTGGCTGCAGCTACGGAGCTTCTAAATATAAAATCTTCATATCATATTCCAGAGAGAGGTTTTAATTCGATTGCACAATGGTTTCATCGCTGCGCTCCTGCGAACAACACGCTACCAGAAAATTTATACGACACGAAAAAATTAGTGGAGGGTCTCGGGTTGCCTGTTGAGAAGATTGATTGTTGCCCGAATGGCTGCATGATATTCTGGGGTGATGGAGATTCAAGTCTCCATAATTGTAAATTCTGTTTTCATCCGAGATATAAAAAAGGTAAACACACTCTCATTCCACATACTCGTATGTTTTATTTACCGATCACACCTCGACTTCAACAATTGTATGCATCGAAAGTCACGGTATCTCATATTAGATGGCATTACGAGCATTTGCAAGAGGATGGTAATATGAAACATCCATCTGATGCTGACGCGTGGAAGCATTTGGATCGTTGTCATCCAGAATTTGCAAGTGAGATTAGAAATGTGAGATTGGGGTTATGTACTGACGGTTTCAACCCGTACGGCGCTTCTGGTGCACAATACTCAGTATGGCCTGTTATGTTGACACCTTATAATCTCCCTCCATCGATGTGTATGAAAGATCCTGTGATATTCTTAACGGTTATCATACCTGGTCCAATGAGTCCAAAACAAAGGTTAGATATCTACCTCCAACCTCTTATTGTTGAGCTGACTAATTTGTGGAATAATGGAGCGTTGACTAATAATGTATCGAGAAAACAAAATTTCTGTATGAAAGCCGTAGTAATTTGAATGATAAGTGACTTCTCGGCATATTCAATGTTATCTGGTAAGCACGATAGCTTATTAATTATAAATTATTTTCATTGCATAATAATATGTATAATTAATTTAAACTTATCGTAGGTTGGAGCACATCCTGGAAAGTTTGCTTGTCCTCATTGCATGATTGACACTGGAGCTTTCTCTTTGAAACATGGTCAGAAAACATGTTGGTTCGATTGTCATAGAAGATTTTTACCGAGCAACCATTTGTTTCTATCCAACAAGACAGATTGGTAAAAGGGTCGTAATGCACGCAACCAAGGCCCGCCCCAAGTTTATAGCAGAATCAAAATATTACACTGGTTAGATTCAATTGGCATGAAAAAATTAATGAAATAGGTGCTGAGGTTGCAAACAAGGCCGCTGGTAAAAACAGTGGATGGAAGAAACGAAGTATATTTTGGGATTTATTGTATTGGGGAGATTTACTAATCAGGCACAACTTGGATGTAATGCACATCGAAAAGAACGTGTTCGACAATGTCTTCAATACAATTTTAAATGTGCCAAATAAGACGAAAGACAACCTAAAGGCACGGTATGACATCCAAGAAATATGTCATCGCCCCGAGTTGGAGCCGGATGAAGATGGGCACTACGCCAAGGCCAAATACATGTTAAATACAGAAGAGAAGAAATTACTGTTTGAATGGATGCGATCGATTAAGTTCCCCGATGGTTACGTTTTTAATCTCTCGAGATACATTGAGGTGCAGAGTCATACTGTTTTCGGAATGAAAAGTCACGATTGTCACGTTTTTATGCAACGATTGATGCCTGTTGCTTTCAGACCGTTCCTCGAACAGAAACATTGGGAACCGTTGGCGCAGTTAAGTGTGTTCTTCAGAGATTTGACATGTGCAGATTTAACACGAGAGACAATCGAATCATTAAACTGAGAGATTCCAGTTATAATATGCAAACTGGTGCGAATGTTTCCACCCGGATTTTTCGATTCGATGGAGCATCTTCCTGTTCAATATAGATGGATGTACCCGTTTGAAAGGTAAAATATTATTATGCTAATTTCCTTTTTTAGTATATTTAAATACACATGATGCTAAATTTTAGATTTATTTTACTTCACGAATTCTAGATATTTTCATAGATTGAAGAAAACTGTTGGAAATAAAGCACGAGTGGAAGGATCGATTTGTAATGCGTACCTGGTACACGAGACAACTACGTTCTGTTCATATTACTTCGACAAACATATCTCCAACCACTTCCGTCCAGTGAACCGTAACGTGGTTGACACTCTTCCAGAAGGTGTAGACTTGAACGACTTGGATATGTTTATCGTACCAGGCAAAGGTTTAGGCAAATCTATGCGGAGAAACTTAAGTGATGAGGAGTACCATGTCGTCCAGACTTACTTATTATGCAACTGTGCGGAAGTAGAGTCATATATTGAGTAAGTTTTTCTAATTCATGGAGTTTTGTTTTATTTAACATGAATATTTTTTTTTTTAAATTTTCACATTAATATATTTTATGCAGATTATTTGTGAATTCATGTGTACAACCATCGCATCCCGGTATTACTGAATCAGAAGAAGGGAACATCATTGATAAACATTTTTGTTCCTGGTTTTACAATTACGTTGACAATCCCACAATTCCGATCGCTGATCAACGTATAATATGGATCGCAAAAGGTCCATCCAGAATTGCAAGATCTTACACCGGTTATCTTGTGCAAGGTTACAGATTTCAAATAAAAGCTCATTCAATGAACCGGGAAACAAACAACAGTGGCGTATGTATAAAGGGTCAAGTGTTCGGGAACAATGCAGAAGATTTCTATGGAATCATTGATGAGATTATTGAGCTTCAATTTTCAGGTCCGAGTCTTAAACGTACTATCATTTTTAACTGCACATGGTTTGAAACAACACGACGAGGTGGAGTTTGCAATAATATCAATCTTAAAATTGTTGAGGTGAACCGGAGAAAACACATGCACACCCAAGATCATTTTGTTTTGGCACAACAAGCAATTCAGGTTTACTACTTAAACTATCCAGCTCACCGTCGAGATTTATCTGATTGGTTAGTTGTCTAACAAGTAAGACCGATGATAATAGATGACAGCCTCCTTGATAAAAATAGTGAGAACTACGTTGCATTCCAGGAGGATGAAGAGCAAAATCGTGAAATTGATGAAGGTATTAATTCTGACAATGCGCGTTCATTGAATGACGCATCAAAGACACTTTTTGATGAAGGGAATGTCTATGTTCCACCTGAAAATGACAAAGATTCTTCTCCAGATGAAACAAACGAAGAAGACACTGAATGACGATTGAAGTATTTATGTGTAACAGGGGAAATAATTGAAAAAAAAACACAAATATTAACGATAGAAGGCATCGTTATATTCAGATATACATTGAAAATAATGATGCCATGCGTCGTTAAGTTCGGTTGGAAATAAGAAAATAACGATGCCAGGGGACGGGAAACTCGAAAACCTAACACAATGATGGGATGAATTTTTTCTAAGTATAGGAATGATACAACTGAAGGCATCATTATATTCGATATACATTGAAAATAACGATGCCATGCGTCGTAAAACCTCACAGAACACAATGATGGGATGAATTTTTTCTAAGTATAGGAATGATACTAACGACGGAAGGCATCGTTATATTCAAATATACATTGAAAATAACGATGCCATGCATCGTTAAGTTCGGGATATACATTCAAAATAACGATGCCATGGGTCGTCAAATCTCACATTGAACACTAATGACGGGATGAATTTTTAAATCAAACAATAGTTTATGGGAAATGATACAAATTCAAGGCCGGAAGGCATCGTTATAATGAATAAGGCGAAGATAAAAATTGAAAATAACGGGCGATGCAATTCATCGCCCGTGAATATGAATATCACTTTCACTATATTTGAAAATTGGCGTGGCGACAAATTAAATCGTGTATATAAATATCAGCGATGAATTGTTTGTTCATGATAAGAACGACATGAATGCATAGCTAGAACGAGGGATTGTGTTAAGAAATCACGGTCGAGGTTTTATGATTAACCACCAAATATCTTTACATCCTTTTAAACGATGCCGTTTCTTCCATTTTCACCATCCTTCCTCTGTTTTTCTTCTTTTCTCTCAAACAAAATTCTTCCTTCTTCGATTCTCTCAGCCAATTCCTTCCCATTTCTCTAAAAACCCTTTCCCTTTCTCAAAAACCTCAATCCTTAGAACGAATCCGAGTAAGTTTCTTCAAATTTAATATTTGTTTTTATGTAATAAGTTTAAAATTTCTAATTAGCATGTTATTAGTTAATTTAGTTTAAAATTAGTTGATTTTAATTTAATTTTGTGTAATTTAGATAATGTATGTAATATGTATTTAGTTTTATGTAATTAGTTATGTTTTAATTAATTATATGTTAATTACTTAATTTAGTTTGAAATTATTATGTATGTTTTCATTTAATTATATGTATTTAGTTAGTTTTAATTAGTTATATGTTAATTAATTAATTTAATTTGAAATACGTATGTATGTTTTAATTAATTATATGTTAATTAGTTAATTTAGTTTGAAATTAGTATGTATGTTTTCATTTAATTATATGTATTTAGTTAGTTTTAATTAAGTATATGTTAATTAGTTAATTTAGTTTGAAATGCGTATGTATGTTTTCATTTAATTATATGTTAATTAGTTAATTTAGTTTTGAAATTAATATAGTTTATAGGTTAGAATTTTAATTACTTAATTATTGTATTGTAGGTCATGCCTACCCATAGACGCCCTCCAGCACCTTCTAGCACACCTGGTGCCAGCAGTTCAGGGAGTCAGCCCCCCAGTGAGGAGGATGATGTCCGTCTCGGGGATACCCCTGACACGATCGTTCAGGATGAGGCTATCGACCCGGCGCAGGAGCCCGTGCAGATGTCTATTTCCGGGAGGGTTCGCCTGTCGTTCGAGGGCGGTTAGTAAGTTTTGTTTAGTTTGTATTCTTATTTCATTAATTATTTATTATTTACAAATTCTAACTTTTCAATGTTTCCTTTTCATTTCAATAGGTTACATCCATCACGGGAGGTTTCGAGGAGATTTACGGAGGTATTGAAGATGCTTCCTGTACGGGGACACTCTTATTAGCAGAGCGTCTCTGCTACGCACAAGCTGCGGATGTTTGAGGCATGGAAGGTAAACATATTCAAAATATTATATTTATATTATATATATATATATAATATTTCAAAAACTGACAGTTAATTTTTTTCAACAATATTTTGATATTCCAGAGGAGCTGACCGACGAGGTCATATACGCTCCCTGGCATCATCAGGGCGGCATTCGGTAAAGGGACACTGGCTACAATATTCGCCATGCCTCTGCAGATAAACGGCTGGCCCACATTTCTACGGAGGACTTGGCAGAGATCTTGGCGCGTACTCAGACGCCGGATGCCCAGCGCATTTCGACGATCAATAGCGCCAACTGGAACGCCAACCCGTCGAAGCACACTGGAGGGTCACGCTCCACATACGAGCACAAGGAACAACTCGTAAGTTATTTTCTGTATTAATTAACTTTTACTTTATTTTCGTAAGTTATTCATTATTCGTTAATTATTTTTAACATTCGCAGGAGCAAAAATTGGGTCGTCTGGTTCATGCTGCTGAGCTGCTTATCCGTCTCCACACCAAAGGTGGAGATACACAGACTTTTGTAGACGATAGGGCAAGAGAGAAAGCGGTAAGTGTTAATTATTATTTATTCTTTTTCAAATTTATTGATTATTAGTATATTAGTTAATGAAATGATTTGTTTTTTTTTTCAGGCTCGTTACGAAGCGATTCTCACTGATCGCTTACCGAGCTCCGACACCTTGTCGATACAGGAGGATATCGAGTCGGCTTTTCTCGAGGCAATAGAAGGGAGACGTCCAGACGGTACTGTTCCTGGACTCGGCAACCTCGACCCTGTCATTTACGCCGATCAGCCTCGGTCTTCCCAGGCAGCTCATTCGATCGAGGCTGCCGAGCTTCGCGCGAGCAACAAAACTTTGAGGGCTGAGACTGTAGAGCTTCGAGAGAGCCACAAACGGCTCATGGTGGAGGTGACAGGGATTACGGATCGTCTCAATGAGTCCGAGCGGTCCAAGCTCGAGTTCGAGAGGTCGATGAAGGCAATGATGGACATCTTCATGGCGCAGATGTGCGGCGAGGGTTCTTCGACTTCCGGTTTTTGTTTCCCTCCTCCCGGTCCTCCATCTAATCCTCATGTCGATTAGGTATTAGGCTTTACGAAAAAAAAAATTATTTTGTATTATTTTGGGATTTTTAATATTATTTATCTAATATTATTTTTTCTTAAATTTACTTTAAATTTTTTTTTTGTAATTAAATTTAATTTTCAAATCACAATAATTTGTAATTAAAACCCTAAACCCTAATTAAATTTTTAAAAAAATAAAAATAAAATTGACCGACGCATTCCATCGTTAATAGTCAAAAAACCTGTTGACTTATATAACGATGTATTCTATCGTTATATTGAAACATGACTTCGACTATAGAACGACTAAATGTGTTGTTACTATTAACAGGTGTCTTTGACTATTAACGACATATTCTATCGTTAAAGTCAACATGTGTCTTTGACTATTATAATGACGGAAACCATCGCTCCATTCAATCAACGAAACATAGCGATGGAATACTTTTCCCTCGTTATGGAATGAGGCATTTCGTCGTCATTTTTGTCTAACGATGGCAAAAATAACGTCAGGCCATTTCGTCGTTAATTTCGTCGTTACTTCCTTCTAACAACGAACTACTGCCTCACCTTCATCGCTAATATTCCGTCGCTAATTCGCATTTTTCTTGTAGTGTGAAATCATGTATTTCCATCAAGGAATTTGACGATTTCGAGCTCGGATTTTTCAAAAAACAATCTACACCCAAAAACACTATTCATCTAAAAACACTATTCACTCAAAAATCACATTTTTTCTTATATTAGATATGAGTTGTAAATTGTTGTTCAATTGATTATTATTTGTAGTGCGATTGCTCGTTTGTTGATTCGTGGAAACTTGGTTGTCATGAGAGCATTTGAGGTTAGAATAAATAGAACTTAAAGTAAACTTAGAAACCAAATAAGTTGAATGATTTGTAGGATCAGAAGTTGAGATTAAGGTTTAAATCGAAAGGATTAAAGTAAGTGAGCTAACATGCTTAGGCTTGGGAGTTAGTTCTAATTGAGTGAGAGAACTCATGAATTTCTCAAGGAAAACGTTTAACTCTTGAAAGTTCCAAGTTTAGATTCGTTCCGGAGTTTAAAAATGATTATCGGAAGTTGAAAGTTCCAAGTATAATGGGGTGAATAAGGAACTTAATTATGGAACTTCGGATATTTACTAAAAGTAATAGAATCATGTGAATTGGGGACTTTATGATAAAGTTAGTAATTCAAGTTTAACTGAAGGCCGTTTGGCTTGATTTATTTATTGTTTTCTTATCAGAAGTTCCTAATTTCTTATTTTATGTATAAAGATAAATTCATGATCCATTTATCTTTATGCCTCTCGATCACTTTGAACAACAGGAATTGCAATTCCTTGTCTTTTAAATTCTCGGATTGTGAAAAGTGTAAACAGGTTATGGATAGTCCAAGTTTTAAACATATCCATGCCAAATTTTTATTAAATATAAAGTCTTCCGCTGAAATCTGATTTAAATGATTATAAAGGAGTTAGGTCATCACAGCTTCGATGGGCTTCTCTTCGGCCCGGTGGAGATTAGTTCTCCTTTATGTTGGCTTTAGTGGGCCTTAATCGTTTTGGACTGATCTAGCTTGCTCGGCCCATAAGGGAAGATTTTTACCCTTTATAATAAATATGACCAATGAATTATTAGTAAATTATTTTTTGAAATAAGCTCATGATAAAATATATTTGAAATTTTTCTTGAACGAAGACAATTTTAGTTTTTTAAATAAAATGTAATATTTATTAACTTGTAAATAACATAGGTATAAGTTTTTAAGAAAGTGGGTAATAATTTTAAATAATAAATGATGTTTTTAATTAATAGTAATTAGGAAATTAAAAAATAAACATATTTTAATTTTTCAAATAAAATAATTGATTGTAATAGTTTCTTTTTTAAAATAAAATTAATTTAAATGTAGTTGAGTTGATTTTGAAAATAACAATAATAAAATAAATTAATTTATAAATTGTATATATATTATAATAGTTTTCAACCTATTATAATATTAGATAACCAAACATAAGTTTCTATTGAAGGTAAACTGTCACATATATTGTAACGTCCCGTTACTTTTAGAGGTAAATTTTTTTTTATTATTATTTTAATTTTAATTAAAGCTTTTAAGATTAGTTTAAATTCAGTAATTTCGATTTTAGTAGTTATTTTCGTCCGAAATTCTTTTAAATCGTTTTAATACTTTAAATTCGTTTCGGTGACATTAATAATTATTAACGGGCCAATTAATAATTATTAATCACTTTTAGATTAATTTAAGAGCTTCGGGTTTCGTTTTTAAAGTAAAAGTAAAAGAGGGACGTAGGCGTCATTTTCCAAATTCTTAAATATCTAAAATACACTATTCACCTTCTCTTAAATATCAACACTTAGGCAAATTTCATCTCATTTTCTCTCCTTTTCTTTCCTTGGAGCCGTGAGCACCAAAACCCTCATCCCCAATTTTTGGTTTTTCTTTATTTCTCGGTAGATCGTCTCGATACTACTTTCGTTGGAAAGCCCTTGGCCCGAGTATCATTTCTAACCTACCAATCGAGATTTTCGCTCGTTTTCTCGAGGCCTTAAGGTATGTCAAAGTTTCTAAAACTTGATGTGAATAGTGTTTTAATGGAGGTTTTGAGTTGAAATCTTCAAATTCATTCATTGAAGCTTGAAGATTTTAATCGGGAAAGTCATTTTGGTCAATTTTAGAAACTTCCCCTAAACCCTAAAACCGACTTTGAGCATGAAACCCGTCCCGTATGAATTTCCCTCACTTGGCCATGATTAGGATGTTTAGGTTATTATGTTTTTGCTATTTACTTAATTTTTCGAAAATAGATTAATGTACAAAACCCTAAATTACGAATACCCATTGTTGTTGCGAACCTCCAAGGTATCCGAAACCAACCCGAAACACCTCTAAAGTGCATAAAAGCCGGAAAACCAAACCCGGACCCCATTTTCCCTTGTATGGCCGAGAGCACCATAGGGAGGAAATCCGGGATTTTTGTCGATTTATGTGTTTAGATGTTGTTTGTTCGATTTTCGGTTAATTAATGATATTAGGTGTAATTCATTTGTAGGATTGTGAATTGTTCGAGTGTTGACAACCTCGGATTAATCGGAGCTTTTCTACAAGCTAAGGTGAGTTTAAAATGGAAGTTAGTTGTCTTATGAATTACGTTTCGTTATGATATTGTTTATCGATGTTAAGAGGGAACTAGATTCTTAGAATTAATGTTTGGTTGGAGACTTTAATTTGAAAGTGAGTGGAGAGGATTTGGAATTATGGTTAGTTCGGTGAAAAGGAAACATCGGAGTGGTTTAGAAGTATTGTGAAGTGAATTGGAGATGTTAGTCGGAAGTGGAAGTTTAAATTACCTTGAGTGGTTTGGAAATTAAGTAGCTTAGATGTTACACTTGAGTGATGACTCGTGTAATCTAAGTAGTTAGGTTCTTTAATAATTTAGTAGAATTCCTTGGAGATTATCTAATTTATTGGAGACCTTGGGCACATTGATTCAGCACATGATTGTATGTTGATATCGATCCATACGTATCATGGTGCGATGATTTGTGGAGACAATGGCACATTGATTTCGCACATGATAGTATGTTGATATTGATCCATACGTATCATAGTGCGATGATTTGTGGAGACAGTGGGCACATTGATTCGAACATGATAGTATGTTGATATCGATCCATACGAATCATAGTGCGATGATTTGTGGAGACAAGTGGGCACATTGATTGATGATAGTATTTGATATCGATCCATACGTATCATAGTGCGATGATTTATGGAGACAGTGGGCACATTGATTCGGCACATGATAGTATGTTGATATCGATCCATACGTATCATAGTGCGATGATTTGTGGAGACAGTGAGTGCACATTGATTCGGCACATGATAGTATGTTCATTTCGATCCATACGTATCATAGTGCGATGATTTGTGGAGACAGTGAGTACAATTGATATTGTACATGATAGTATGTTGACTTCGGTCCATACGGTATTATGGTACTATGATTTGTGATATGGTACGACCGTACGTGGTATGTTGATTTTGATCCATACAATAGCACGTTACGATGAAACTTGTTTGGTTATAAGATAATTAATATTACATTTACATATTCTTTAGAATTGTGTAGTAAGGCTTAGTAATGGTTGTTACTTTTACTTTAAGTTCTTAATTCAATTTCATGGCATTGAAAGACTATCTCGAGTAATATTTTACTATCGTTTGATTGTATGGAAATTGGAAGTGTGGATATGGGTAGTAATGAGCATTTTAGGCCTTTGGACACGATTTCTGGTATGAAATTTAGTTCATAGGATTACTTGCTTTCGTTTTACTCTCACTAGCATTTATGCTAATGTTGCTACACTTACAAATTTTCAGGTAAACCTCGTCCCAAGAAGCATGTTAGAGGAGGTGGTGCTGCTTGACTGTCAAGATGGTGAATGGACAATATTGAATCCTTTTTGGTTTAGCATTCTTAGAAATGCTTGTAAATTATTTATAACTTCCATAACTTGTGTCCTTTTGAGCCCGAGAGGGTATTTGTTTAAAATTGCATAAGTTTTTATGATTCAAAGCTTGTTTGAGAGTTTAAATTATATGATGGAATATGTATTCCCGATTTATAGCTTTCTCTGAATATGGGTTGTAAAAAAAAGTTTTGGTTATTCAATTTTTAAATGAACCCATGCCGTTTTTCTTTAAAAATCGAGTCTTTCGTTGTGCATTTGAATTTAAAGAATTTAACGGAAAGCAGGTCGTTACATATATTGATGAATAAAACTATGACATACATTATATTCAATTTTTTATATAATATTTACACTTAATAAGTTAGTAATTAAGATGATTATGAAGGTTATAATGGTCATTCTATATAATTAATAGGGATTTAAAGAGAAATCAAAAGTTTTTCCCTTCAAGCTACTTTTTAATATAGTATATTAATTTTGAAGTTGTTCAAAATTAATGGGAGATTAAATAGAGGACTATTTAATTATTTAATTTATAATTGTCAAATTAAATGGAAAAGAAATAAATAAAAGGAGTTTTATTTATTTAATAGAATAAATCTATTAAATTAAGAGGATATATAAAATACCCAATGGCTTCATGATAAGATAAAGTAGGTGTGTGACCCCGGGGTAGGCCACAAGCAACTATCAATGATAAATAGTTATCATTGTGTATTTTATTTAATAAGATATCTATGGATTAAATTAATGAGATTAGTTTAAATATTTAGACATTATAATAATTAATTTAAATTAGTATAGATTAATTTAATATGATAAGGAATATCTTATATAATGTGATGATCCGACTCAAAATATCCAAAAATAAATAAATAATGACTCATTTAAAATATAAATAAATCAGAGTAAAACAAATAGTTGTGGAAGCGTTTATTTAATAACCAAAGAGATATTTAAAATAAAACATTTATGTTTTGCGCCAATATTTAAAGAATAAAAAAATTAAAATAAATAAAATGAAATTCAATAACTTAACTGACAAGAATAGACAATAAAATGAAATATCCGATATCCGAAAAGAATGAGGTAGATATATGACATATCCTAAGGGCCTCTAAGTGTAGCTCCATCCTCATCAATCGCCTTTGTTTCCATTATTAACAATGTTGCATGCAAAATAAAAGTTTGTAGGGCATTTGAATACCATGAGTTTTTAGCTCAGTAGATTAATCCTCAACTCAAATAAGTAAATCAAATTCAAACAATCTCATAACTATAATAATTTATGGATACTAGTCCATTTCCACATTTTATCATTACTTATAGGTACTTAGCCTACATCATCTCTAAATTTCTATTAAATTTGTACCTAGGTATCACCATGAAATTCGTGACCACAAATTATATGTGCCATACTATTCAACTTGGAAATATGTATTAAGACAAGTCATGATACGTGCCATAGTATTCAGCTTTACAAATTTAATATGTTTTGTATATTAAAGTCAACAATAATTAGTAGGTACTTTGCTTACAACATCTCTTAGTTTCTATTAAATTTGCATATAGGTATCATAGTGAGGTATAAGGCCACCCATGATACTGGCCATACTATGCAGCTTGAAAATTTGTATCATAGTGGAGTATAAGGCCAACCATGATACGTATCATAGTATGCAGCTCTACAAATTTAATATGTGTTAAATATTATGGTCAACTCAACTTAACTCATCTAAAATCTCTAACTAAACCAACTATCAAATTATCAAGGGAACTTGGCTTAATTGACTTCCAAAAATGCCAATTAAAGTTTATTGACATCCATTCTTATTTTAAATTTTTTTGACCTTATGATGATGTCATTTTAGTGTAAAATGTCTAAAAAAAACCCTTTTATTCTTTCTCCCATGAAATGTTTTTCTTCTCTTCTTCCATGAAACATTTTTCTTCTCTTCTTCGGGGAAAAACTCATAATTTGGGGCAACTCTTTTTTTTTTTAAGAATTCGAGGAAGAAACTCAAAATTCGGGGTAACCCAAAAAAAAAATTTTAAGAATCAAAAGCTTGAAGATTACTTGGTTATGTGAAGAGAGTGGAGAGGGTGTTGAGGTTTTGGATTGATAAAAAATACAAATGAAAAATCCTAAAAACTGAAAGTCATACATACCCAAATCGAGGGAATAAAGGTTTTCCACCACCAACCACCGTTCTCCGTCGCCGCTGTAAGTGGGGGAGATAGAAGAGATAGTATTGAGAAGATAAGAAAATGGTTTCATGGAAGAAGAGACGAAAATGTTTCATGGAAGATGAGAAGAAAAAAGTTTCATGGAAGAAGACAGTAAAAGGATTTTTTAGACATTTCACACTAAAATGACATCATCATAAGGTCAAAAAAGTTTAAAATAAGAATGGAGGTCAATAAATCTTAATTGGTATTTTTGGAGGTCAATTAAGCCAAATTCCCAATTATCAAATATAAATAATAGATAATCAATATCCATAAGATATAACAATCACATAATCATGTTTATAATAATAAATATATATATATATATATATCCTAATAACTATACAATAAACAAGAAAATACAAATAATTTAATTTAAAATTCTAAGTATGAATTAACCAACCTTTTAACGCGGACTGAGTTTTGAATCACACCAAAAATAATTAAGAAAAGTGTCTAATGATATTAGGTCCAATCTGATCACTAACACAAATTCATGATTCTTAACTCCAAGTCGAGATATGAAAAGACCTTGAAATAAATTAATAAATAAATCTACGGATGCCCGTTACCTGGAAAATAATTATTTAAAATTTAATTAGACAAGAACAAAGCTAACGGGATTAAAACGAGTTGAAAACAATAGAAAATGCCCATGAATTGGCTGAACTGACCAGCAAGAAAGTTTTCTCGGGTTTAGTGTGTAAAACACCTTCAATCATGTTAAATATTAGCTTGCAACTAGTTACTATAATTATAAAACTATTCTACAAATTTCAGAAAGATCCAACGATTCAATACTCCAGAACGAATTTTACAAGTTGACCTAAAATAGCCGTTATATCAATTTTTTCCAGAAAACCGAGAACAAATTGTCCATTTCGGAAATTATAAATATATATCTGAATGAATTTTGACGAATCTGAAAATTTAACCATATATAAAATATAAGTATATCTACAATTTTCATCAAGAAAGCGTTTCCATTACATCATTATATTTCTCTGTAAAAATTATGGAAGATGAATGAGCATCAATAAAATTTAAGAAATTAGTCATAAATTGAAAGGAATACGGTGATTGACTATGGAAAATTAGAGGAATGCATTGGAACAACAATTTATCTAAGAGTCAAAGAGAGTGAAGAAGAAAAGCAGCAAATCTCTTAACGTTTGACAAAGAAATCAAGGCGACATGAATAGTAGAATGAATGGACCGGGATTCTCACGGCTGCTACTGTATAAGGAAGAAGAAAATACCTTTAAACTATGTTAATTTTTTGGATTTAGGGTAAATAAGGAGAAAACCCCGATTTTTGGGCTAGTTACGAAAAATGTCACTCGACTTAAAATGGTCATAACTTTTGACTCGGAATAAAATGACGAACGGTAAGTTGCGTTGAACTCATATCGGCATGAAGATCATTACCAACTCAAAATAATTTTATTTATATCAAAATTGATGAAAAGACTAAAATACCCTTAAGCAAAAAAACCGGGTTGTTACATATAATTAATTTGATTAATTTAAAAGATATTATATCATAAACTATTCAAATTAAATTTGAATATCTTTATTTAACTATCAAGAGAAGAGAGGCTCAGAAAAATTCCTCTCCTCCCTCTCTCTTTGCCGCCGTCGCCCTTATAATGGTGTAGGGAAATAATTTTTTCTTTCACTCTTCCTTTTTTAAAAAGGATAGTGTAACGACCCGATTCCGTTAAATCCTTTAATTTCAAAGACACAACGGAAGACTTGGTTTTTTAAAAAAACGGCATGGGTATGTTTAAAATTCAGACTATCCAAAACCTGTTTTATATTTTTCACAACCAGAGAAATCATAAAGATATGGAAATGCGCATTTTTGTTTATAAATAAATCCTGAAATAGACATAAAGTCATAAAGACAACTATAAGTTTTAGAACGCTCTCACTAGCCTAGAATACAAAGTATATGATGATGGAAATATACACAACGAGCATTTCTAGAATATTCAAAAAAAAGTCCATGTCCATACCCCAAGGCCATCGTCCCTCGATCAATCAACACCTTCTCTTCTACCACGCCCTTTTCAATGAGAAATACCTGAAAAGTTGTAAGTGTAGCAACATTAGCATAAAAATGCTAGTGAGAGTAAAATGGAGGCAAGTAGTCCTATGGACCAAATTCCATATCGGAAATTGTGTCCAAAGTCCTAATATGTTCTTTACTACCCATTCTACACTTCCAATACAACCTAAGCATACACTTCCGACATGCATTGAACCACATAAGGTATGACAAATCAAAACACTTGTACATAGGATAATCATGTTTGTACATAACAAACAACAAACAAGTTGGGATGCCCATGTCATGAACTCGATTTATCCACAGATATCCTCATATAACATCACTCATAGCCTGTTTCATCTATGAATCCGTTATATCTCAAGATCACATCACATAGTATCTTGATCTCCTCATATAACATCACTCATAGCCATTTCATCATGAATCCGTTATATCCCAAGATCACATCACATAGTACCTTGATATAATTGTCACCCATAGCCTGTTTCATCTATGAATACATCCATAAATCCATTCATGACCCTATTGTATCACAATACAAACAACAAATAATCAATACAGTCTATACTCAATTACATGCTTATCTTTTGTACTTATCAAGGTGTTGTCTTTTGCAAAATCTCAAGTTCATCAATCGTATTATTATTAGAATTCCATAATCCATGGTACCACCGCCATCAAACCATAAACCTCAATCACTACATAAGGTACAAGCTCAATTAACACAACATCCAACATCATCAACGATGCCACGTTCATGAAGATCGCAAATGCAAAATAGACAATTAACAAGGTTTAACATATTAATGCTATCTAAGATAATAGAACACATACACTACATAAACGACTCCCAAGAAAAACATCTAAGCTACTTTGGTCCAAAACTACTCAAAGAACCTTCAATTTCCAAGATTCTTCAAAATCCACTTAACCTTACATAACTTCTAAAAATACATTAAAACTTACCTTTCGCTCAAAACCATTAATTAACTCCAAGTACACTTGAAAGACATATTATCTCAAACTCACTTCCAAGGTTTATAGTCACCATCCAACCATTTGATATCTCTTAACAATAAGTGAATCTCTTAACCTAGATTAAACAATGACTTCATGCAACTCGAAACATAAAATTACAAAACACCACTTTAAACTCACCTTAGCAATGAAGTCGAGCTTCCAAAGAGTTGAAAGAATAGTCGTACGAGCGATTAATAAAACCTATAATTAAATTACACCTAATAAACATTAATTAACCAAACATCGAACAAATGACACCTAAACTCATAAACGACAAAAAACCCAGAAATGGCCATGATGTTCTCGGCTCATGAGTTTGATTTTCTGGCTTTTAGGCATTTTAGAGGCATTTTGGGTTGGTTTTGAGTAGTTTGGAAGATTTTACTAAGAATGGGTAAACATATTTAGGGTTTTTGGACAAGAAATCTTTCCCCAAAATTAAAGAAAGCACAAAACTAAATCAATTAAAAACACCCTAGCATCCCCACAATGTAGGAAAATCAAAGGGGATGGGTTTTGGGTTCAAACTCGAGTCTAGGGTTTGGGGATAGCTTGCTAAATCCATAAATCAACTTCTTTAATTGAAATCTTCAAGTTTCTTTGTGAGAAATTGAAGATTTCAACCATGGATTTCATTTAAACATCAATTGGAACAAAACCAATAAAGGTTTAGAAACTTTGTCTTACCTTGGGACCTCTCGAAAAGGAAAGAAAAGCTTCAAAGGTAGGTTGAAAAGGAAACTTGAAGCGAGAGCTTTCCAACAAACCAAGAATCGAGACGATCCATTGAGAATTGATGAAAACCCAAAGAAATCTCTCCCTCAAAAGGTGCCCACAGCTTAGTGAAGAGAAAAGATGAGGAGATTTTCATTTTTTTGACTTTTTGGTATATTTAAGGAGCTGAATGAATATTAAAGATGTTTTTAAGAAATCAAGAATTACGAAATCATCCCCGTTTTCTTTTAGCTTTTAAAACTAAACCAGAAGCACTTAAACTAGCTAAAAGGTGATTAATAATTATTAATTGGCCCGTCAATAATTATTAATACGTCCAATACTAATTTAAGCTACTAAAGCAATTAAAAAGGTTTACAAACAAAATAAACTCTTAAATTTAATTAAATTTAAATACTTTAATTAAAATAATAATAAAAAATTACCTCAAAAGTAATGAGACGTTATAGATAGTTCCCACACACCGATTCTCTTCTATGCTTAGTGAGGAAGACTTTTTGGTGGTCCTTGGATCGTAACCAAGAACGAGGAAAAGTTAGACACTTCTCTACAAGGGTTAGTTTTTTAGTTTATGCATTAGGATTTAAAAATATATTATACTTCAAGGAAATATTTTTGGGAATTTTGCATGTAGATCTCTAGTTTTAGAGGTCTCAATCCTAATAAACAAAGCTTTGGAACAAGAGTTTTGTTGGAAAATTGAAGGATGAGATGAAAGATAAAGAACCAGAGGAAGAAGAGCTCTTAGAAGGCTTGGTCACTGATACAAAAGAGGATGTTATGTTTTTATTAGGAAATGTCTTGAACCCGTGAAGTTGAGGAACCACCTAATTTGAAATTAAAAACTGTCCCTATGCATTTAAAGTATGCCTATCTTGGATATAATGACACTTTACCTATGATAATTGATGCTCTTTTAACTAAACTTGATGAAAAATCACTATTGAAAGTGTTAGGAAAATACAAGAGAGCATTGGAGTGGTCAATGACATATATAAAGGGAATTGGTGTTGACGTTTTTTGCCTGTTAATCTCACTTAATTATGTTTTGATGATAACATGTAAAGACTCGAATTTTCACAAATCTTTAAATCAGAAGTAAAACAGCGGAAGACTTATTTTTACAAAAATTTGGCGTTTAAATTTTAGCTACTTTTTTAAGAATCATCTCGAAAATTTTAATCACAATATTCTACTCCGAATATACTCAAATCAAGAAAGTAAACTCATAATTTACATACAACCGATCTTAGGCTCTCATGAGCCACAAAATACAAGTTTTAGGACTTTATTTCAAGTTTATATGTATATATGGCATTCCTAAAATGCTCCAAACATAGATTTACTAGTCCAATATCCATAAGCATTCACTCGAGATCATAGCACCACCCCACGACCCGCCCCCTATCACAGAAAATACACAAGTTTGAATCTTAGCAAGCAATTATATAGAAAAGATGGATCAAGCACTTTTATGAACCAAATTCCATATCGGAGAAGTGTCCAAAAATTCTAAGTACTTTTGCACTACCCAATCGATAATCCCATGTACTTACATAAAAGATCAAACCATTATACTATCTCGTAAATTCGGAAAGTAAACATTCAAGCCCGTAGTTAAAGTAGGTACTAGGCTTAACAAAGTAAAGACAAAGGAATTAACAAAGTAAATAACAAAGTAAATTTCTCATTTCATCCGTGACCACTTGTCACCAATCACAACCATACCGTGATCTCACCGCACCGTGACATCCGTGCATAACAATATGCAAGTCACCAATCACAAACATTCCGTGACCTCATGCACCGTGACATCCGTGGTAACAATATGCAAAACTTACTACTCTCTTTAGTAACACCTAAAAGTGAATCCATCACTAATAATAACGTACTAACTCGATTCTACACAAGAATCTCTCCAAAGTTCTTTTAACTATTCTAAAACCACTCAAAAGCATCTTACTTTAAGCAACAACCAATCTTAACTAAACTCCTTATCACTTTCCTTAACTCCCAATTAACATATATTCTTAGAAAGTTCTCAAGTCTATTAACCCTCTTAGCATCGATCTAACATAAACGCAAGCAATTCGAAAACATAAAAAGTAATCACAACCATTTAAACTCACCTTATAAGAGTAGTCAACTCCTAACCACCGGTTGATCGAAAACACGAACGAGCTCAAAACCTAAATACAATACACCAAAGTAATTAATATTCGAAATGAACAACGTCGACACGATATAAAATTAATAGACAAAACAGCCCGTAAAACATGCCAAGAGGCCCACGGGCCGGGGGGAAGGAAGAAAAGGAATTTGTTTTCGGATTTTAAGCACTTAAAGACAACCGGTTGGTTTCGGGTACTTTGAAGATTGGTAAACTCAATGGGTAAACCTAATTTAGGGTTTAGGTCAAAAATTCAATCCCCCCAAAAAAGAAAAAAAAAAAAAAAAAAAAAAAAAAAAGCTCTTTTTTTGGAGGGATTTAAAAAAAAAAAAAAAAAAACTCATCAACAACAAACAAGAGGAAAATTGAAATAAATGGCTTTTGGCTCAAACCTGAATCTAGGGTTAGGGAAAGTTCCTAAAAAATGAATAAAACGACTTTCCGAATGATATCTTGCCCCGATGAATACAAGAATTACAACTCAAAACCTCCAATAAACACATTCACTTCTAGGTTTTGAAACTTAACATACCTTAAGGCCTCGAGAAAACGGGGGGAAATCACGAAGAGTAGGTTGGAAATGATCCCCGGGCCAAGAGCTTTCCAACGGATATAGAATCGGGGCGATCCGTTGAGAAATAAAGAAAATCAAAAATTTGGGGAGGGGTGTTGATTATTAATTCAAGGAGAAAAAAAGATCCAGAAATTTTTAAAAAATTGGCTAAGTGTTGGTATTTAAAAAATATAATAGGTTTATTGATTTTTAGTAAATTAATAACGCCACGTTCCTCTTTACTTTTACTTTAAAAATGAAACCCGAACCACTTACTAGCCCAATGGTATTAATAATTATTAATTGGCCCTAGGATCAAAATGGCTAATTGAGCCATTATTACTCTTAAAATGGCCGAAATACTTTAAATTAAATAACTAAATCTAAATTAAATTTACAAATAAAACTATAGAAAAAATAAACTATATTGAAATTTTGCATAACACATATACTAATAAATTTGTATGTGTCTTTATATCGAAAATTCGAGCACGATGGATTTGAATTACATGTCGTAAATGAAGAAGATTCAAGAAAATAAAATTGAGTTAAGTTTATATAGATATATATATATATATATTATATATATATATATATATTAGGATTAGAAAAAGATAGAAAATTCAAAATCAATCTTGTGACGGCCGCAGGGGGGGGGGGGGGGGAGGGGGGGGGGGCCCCGGCAATTTCCCTTTTTGTTCAAAAATTTTTGTATTTCGTGTGAAAACTCTTATAACTTCACACTTGATTAAATTGTAGTGTCTTGTCCATATCTTGAAAATAGGAACGCTGAGATGCTCTCACAACCCGCCCAAAGATCAGGAATATTATTAATTCAAAATCCTAAAAAATTCTTGATTTCTTGACCCGATCAAAGGGAATTGGTTCTTTGAGCCTTCTTCCTCTTCATATGGCCGAAATCAGTGGAAAATTTACCAAGAAAAATATTGAATTTTGCTCTCCATTATTGAAGTTCTTCAAAGCTGATTTTTACATTAATCTGGGTGACTTTGAGTGATTTATTTGGCTATTAAGATCTTTATTGTATTGTGAGATAAACATTCAAATTCAATCTTGTGACAGATTTGTATTGTGTGAAAATTTATAATTCACACTTGGCCCCCCCCCCCGGAAAAAAAAAAGGGGGGGGGGGCCCCCCCACAAGGGGGCCCGTCTTTTTTTTGGGGGGGGGGGGAGCCAACCCAACTCCATTAAATCCTTTAAATTCAAAAGACACGACGAAAGACTTAAAAAAAAGGGCATGGTGACATTTAAAACTTGGACTATCCCATAACCTGTAGTTAATTTTTCACAACCAGACAGAAAAGTGGAAAAGAGCTTTTCTTTTTTATAAATAAATCCCAAAATGAAAACATATCCATAAAACCATCAGAAAACATATAAACATAAAGGAACAAGTCCAAAGTGTTCTCGTGGCCCAAAATATAAAATATCTCAAAGATTAAAATAAATAGAACAAAAGTGAAAATATTAAAGTCAAGCATTCATAGAATGCTCAAAATCCATGTCCAAATGTCATCGCTCCTTCACTCCTCGGTCAAGAAGCACCATCTCCCTTACCACGCCCTCTACCACGTGGAGTACCTGAAAAGTAAGTGTAGCAACATTAGCATAAAAATGCTCGTGAGAGTAAAATGGAGGCAAGTAATCATATGAATCAAATTTCATATCGAAAATTGTGTCCAAAGGCCTAGCATGCTCTTTACTACCCATTTTATACTCCCAATACATCCTAGGCATGTCATCAATCATATTCCCAATCCTAAATGCACATCGAACCATATAAAGTATTACATTTCAAAATTATTACACTTGTATAAGAGATTAACATGTCTTTCCATTTCCATAACAAACAAGTTGTGATACTCATGTAAACCACATAATCTCGATATAACGGGCCCATGGCCTGTTTCATCCATGAACTCATTATATCCACAAATCACATCATATATTGGCACCCAAGGTCTGTTTCATCCAGGAGCTCAATATATTTATAAGTCCCTTGATACAATGGCGCCCATGGGCTGTTTCATTCATGAACCCATTATATCCATAAATCTCTCGATATAGTGGCGTCCATGGTCTATTTCATCCATGAACCCATTATATCCATAAATCAGTCCATGACCCTATTGCATCACAACACAACACAATCACAATACAAATCACATTCAATTACATGCTTATCTTTTGTACTTCTCAAGGTATTGTCTCTTACAAGATCCCAAGTACATCATTCATATTATAATTAGAATTTCCATAATTTATGGTCTCACTACTATCAAACCATAACACACAATCATTAAATAAAGTAAAGAGTACGAATAAAACGACAACCGTAATCACCACTGTTACCAGTTTCCATGAAGATCATAGTTTCTAAAGTAAGCAGATTATCAAGATAAAACACTTCAATATTACTAAAGACGATAGAACACTTTAAATTACATAAATAACTTCAAAGAATTCCTCTAAATTACTTTGGTCCAAACAACTCAAAGTACCTTCAAATTCCAATTTTCTTCCAAAATTCACCATTACCTCACGTGACTTCCAAAAACATACTAAACTTACTTTTCACCCAAAATCAATAATCAAATCTCCAAATACACTCAATAATACAAAATAGCTCAAATCTCACTTCCAAGACTAATAGTAACCATCCAAAAATTGTTAGTTCATAACAATACTTTTGTCATTTAACGTCAATCAAACAATAACGTCATGCAATCCAATACATAAAATTACCAACCCCTACTTTAAACTCACCTCAGCAAAGTAGACAAGCTTTCTAAATGTTGAATGATCGCTCAAGCGAGCGATTACCAACACCTACAAGTTTAAATATATCTCAAAATGTATTAATTAACCAAACATCGAACAATCGACACCTAAACAAACAAAACAGCCCGGTTATGGACATAGGGCTCTAGGCTAGTAGTTGAGGGGATATTTAGGATGTTTTTCAAGTTTTTTGACAGTTGTGGGATGTTTTGGGTGATAACCAAGGTAGAACTATAAATGGGTAATGTAAATTTGGTCTCTTGGACATGATTCTTCCACCTAAGTTTGAAGGAAAACAAAATAAAGCAAGGGAAAACTTCACCATAACACCCACGGTTTTGGGAGTCTCCAACGGAATGCAATACTCTTAAATGAACTTCCCTAATTAAAATCTTCAAGTTTCTTGCAGAGAAATTGAAGATTTCAACCATGGATTTCATTTAAGATTCAAAGAAAATAAAACCCATAAAATCTAGAGATTTTTCCTTACCTTGAAGCCTCTTAAAAAAGAAAGAAAAAGCTCCAAGATTAGGATGAGATGATATCTTATGAGGAGGGCTTTCCAACGAACCAAAAAACGAAGCGATCAGTCGAGAGACGACAAAAACCCAGAGAATCCCTCTTCCCTTATGGTGTCCACTGTGCAATGAGGTAGAGGAAAAAAAGGTTTGTGTGACGACCCGACTTCTTTTAAATCATTAAAATTAGATTGCAGCGAAAGTCTTAGTATTTTAAAAAAACGACATGGATACATTTAAAATTTGAACTATCCAAAACATGTTTATATTTTTCACAATTAGAGAAATCGTAAAGATAAGAAAATGCGCATTTCCTAAAGTAAAGTTCAAAGAAGTTTTAGAATTATAAAATTTTAAAACCAAAAGGCTCTCATGACCTTATATACAAATAACAACCCATAAAGAGAATACAAAATAACATGAGTCCATGGACTATAAAACCATCGCTAGTCCATCTCGCCATCATTGTCATCCAGATCAGAGAGCACCTGCTCCTCTCCCACGACCTCGACCACGGTCGATTCCTGAAAAAATTTGTAATATCATAAGCTAAAGCCCAGTGAAAATAAACGGAAAATAAAGTAACATTAGTACCCCAAACCCGTATTGTGTCCAAAAACGTACTTACTCTTTGCTACCCAAACATTCAAAGGGGTTCACATCAAATGTTACAATTTCCAATTTCATGATCTCCCAAAGGAACAAGAACTAGCTCTCAAGCATAACAAAGTATTGTATTTCACTATACAGTTCAATCTCATCCCTTTCTCTATAACACTCGGGTTATACATAATATTTCATTTCTTTTCTCTATAGTAATTTGTATTATACATAATTTTTACACACTTCTCTATAGAAACACATGCTATATAATCTTTCACATATCATTCTCTATAGTAAATCATGCTAAGCTCACTCAGTCTTAACATGTTTTAAACAAGATTAACACGCGATTAATGTTGATTAATGTCGATAATGTTAGCACACACAGTCTAACATTATTCATTAACTCGCTCAATATATGTAAAGTACACTTGGCCTTTACATTAATATAACCATCAATATTTCGGTTGCGTTGGATTTCTAGGGACGAGGGCTACCTATCCAACCTAGCCTTGTAGCGTTTCTCGTTCTCTAAGGGATGCTCTAAAAAGTGAGTTTTCAAAACTTTTATATGGTTTTCTTTGTTTTTGTTTCTAAATGAGCTTTGAAGTTGAAATCATGTATTTCTATCAAGGAATTTGATGATTTCGAGCTCGGATTTTTGAAAACACTATTCATCTGAAAATCACTATTCACCTGAGAATCACACTTTTTGTCATTTTAGTTATGATTTATAAATTGTTGTCCAATTGATGAATTGTAGGTGTGATTGCTCGTTTGATAGTTCGTGGGAACTTTGTTGTCACGCGAACATTCAAGGTGAGGATAAATAGAATTTAAATGTAAACTTAGAAATCGGACAAGTTGAACGACTTGTAGGATTAAAAGTTAAGATTGAAATTTGAATCGAAAGGATTAAAGTAAGTGAGCTAACATGCTTAGGCTTGGGAGTTAGTTCTAATTTGAGTTGAGAGAACTCATAGGTGTTTCGAAGGAAACGATTAACTCTTGGAAGTTCTAAGTTTAGATTCGCTTCGGCGTTTACTAATGTTTATTGAAAGTTGAAAGTTCCAAGTATAATAGGGTGAATAAGGAATTTGGATATATGGAACTTCGTATGTTTACTAAAAACAAAGGAATCATTGGTTGGAGACTTTTATGATAAAGTTAATAACTCGAGTTTATCTGAAGGCCATTTGACTTGACTTATTCATTGTTTTTCAGAAGTTCCTAATTTCTTGTTTTATGTATAAAGGGTAGTTCGTGATTCATTTATCATTTATTGTTATGTTCTTTCGATTAATTTGAATGGTTATATTTATGTTTACTTGCACTTGAGATCATATGCATATTCATTTTGCATAATCGTATTTGGGAGGAATAATGAGGCAATGCATAGACTGAGTGTGCTTGCATTGTCTGGTATTATTCGTTTATTGTTTACATATATGTATCATGAGGAATGCTAAAGGCTGCGTGAACTTTGCATGATCGGGGGAATGGATAATGAGATAATGATGGAACTATCCGTGTTTACATTATCTAATATTATCCATAATTACTATGATACATATATGAGGATACAGGGGTGTATTGAACCTAATATGGGTAAAATAATGAGGTAATGGTTAGACTGACTGAGCTTTCATTACCTGACATTATTTACTAGAGGTGGGAAGATATTATAAAAGGCTATGTATACTTTGATTTGGAAAGCGAGATAATGAAGAATTGTTAGACTAAGTGTGCTTTCAATTCTGTCATTATAAGCATGATTTGATGGTTATATTAATGTAAAGACCGAGTGTACTTTACATATATTGGGCAAGTTAATGCATAATGTTGAGACTGCGTGTGCTAACATTATCAGCATTAATCGCAAATTATAATTGTTTGAATATGTTAAGACCAAGTGAGCTTAACATGATTTTGGTTATATTAATGTAAAGGTCGGGTGTACTTTACATGTATTGAGAGGGTTAATGAATAATGTTGAGACTGCATGTGCTAACATTACCGAAATTAATTGCGAGTTATCTTGTTGAATATGTTAAGATCCAGTGAGCTTAGCATCAATTATTAAAGATAAAGGAATGTAAACCTTATTTTATAGCCTAAGTTGCTATAGAGAAATGAAATGAAATATGATGTATAGCCGAGTGCTATAGGAAAAGGAATGAGATTGAATTGTATATTGAAATACAATACTTTGAAATGCTTATGTAACGACCCAATTTCCGTTAAATTTCTATAATTTCAAAGTCACATCGGAAGACTTGGTTTTTTTTTTTAAAAAAAGGCATGGGTTCATTTAAAAATCGGATTATCCAAAACCTGTTTACATTGGCCCAATTCAGAGAAAGCAATAAAGATGGAATTCGCATTCCAGATTATGTTTAAACTTCTAAAAGAGAGCTTTAAAAACCTTAAGACATTTACAAATTTACACAAATGCTCTTCCGAGCTCAAAAACATAAAGTAAGAAAATATGATAAAATATTTACAAGCATTTCAAGACTGCTAAACTAAAATGAGTCCCGTTCCTGTCCATCCATCAGCTCGACATGTCATACAGAGTCACCTCCTCTAACATGTCCCTTGCGACGAGATTTACCTGAAAAATTGTAAGTGTAGCAATATTAGCATAAAAATGCTAGTGAGAGTAAAATGAAAGCAAGTAATCCTATGAACCAAATTCCATACCGAAAATTGTGTCCAAAGGCCTCAATTTCTCTTTACTACCCGTTCCACACTTCCAATTTCCACACAATCATACAATTGTAATGTAATTACCCATAAATAGAATTTCAATCCCGCAAAGTAATGAAATAGAGACTTAAAGTAAATGTAACGACCCGCTTTCCGTTAAATTCTTTAAATTCAAATGCACAGCGGAAGACTCGATTTTTAAAGAAAAACGGCATGGGTTCGTTTAAAAATCGAATAACCAAAACCTGTTTTTACAACCCATATTCAGAGAAAGCTATAAATCGGGAATACGTATTCCATCATATAATTTAAACTCTCAAACAAGCTTTGAATCATAAAAACTTATGCAATTTTAGACAAATACCTTCTTGGTCTAAAAAAGACACAAGTTATGGAAGTTATAAATAATTTACAAGCATTTCTAAAAATGCTAAACCAAAAAAGGTTCAATGTTGTCCATTCACCATCTCGGCAAGTCACACAACACCACCTCCTTTGCCACGCTTCTTGGGACGAGGTTTACCTAAAAATTTGTAAGTGTAGGAACATTAGCATAAAATGCTAGTGAGAGTAAAACGAAAGCAAGTAATCCTATGAACTAAATTTCATACCAGAAATCGTGTCCAAAGGTCTAAAATGCTCATTACTACCCATATCCACACTTCCAATTTCCATACAATCAAACGATAGCAAAATATTACTCAAGATAGTCTTTCAATGCCATGAAATTGAATTAAGGACTTAAAGTAAAAGTAACAACCATTACCAAGCCTTACTACACAATTCTAAAGAATATGTAAATGTAATATTAACTATCTTTATTACCAAACAAGTTTCATCGTAACGTGCTCTTGTATGGATTGATATCAACATACCACGTACGGTCGTACCATATCACAAATCATGATACCATAATACCGTATGGACCGAAGTCAACATACTATCATGTACCATATCAATTGTACTCAATGTCTCCACAAATCATCGCACTATGATACGTATGGATCGATATCAACATACTATCATGTGTCGAATCAATGTGCTCACTGTCTCCACAAATCATCGCACCATGATACGTATGGATCGATATCAACATACTATCATGTGCCAAATCAATGTGCCCACTGTCTCCACAAATCATCGCACCATGATACGTATGGATCGATATCAACATACTATCATGTGCCGAATCAATGTGCTCACTGTCCCCACAAATCATCGCACTATGATACGTATGGATCGATATCAACATACTATCATGTGCCTAATCAATGTGCTCACTGTCTCCACAAATCATCGCACTATGATACGTATGGATCGATATCAACATACTATCATGTGTCGAATCAATGTGCTCAAGGTCTCCAATAAATTAGATAATCTCCAAAGAATTCTACTAAGTTATTAAAGAACCTAACTACTTAGATTACACGAGTCATCACTCAAGTGTAACATCTAAGGTACTTAATTTCCAAACCACTCAAGGTAACTTAAACTTCCACTTCCGACTAACATCTCCAATTCACTTCACAATACTTCCAAACCACTCCGATGTTTCCTTTTCACCGAACTAACCATAATTCTAAATCCTCTCCACTCACTTCCAAATTAAACTCTCCAACCAAACATTAATTCTAAGAAGCTAGTTCCCTCTTAACATCGATAAACAATATCATAACGAAACGTAATTCATAAGACAACTAACTTCCATTTTAAACTCACCTTAGCTTGTAGAAAAGCTCCGATTAATCCAAGGTTGTCAACACTCGAACAATTCACAATCCTACAAATGAATTACACCTAATATCATTAATTAACCGGAAATCAAACAAACAACATCTAAACGCATAAAACGACAAAAATCCCAAATTTCCTCCCTATGGTGCTCTCGGCCATACAAGGGAAAATGTGGTTCGGGTTTTGTTTTCTGGCTTTTATGCACTTTAGAGGTGTTTTGGGTTGGTTTCGGATACCTTGGAGGTTCGCAACAACAATGGGTATCCGTAATTTAGGGTTTTGTACATTAATCTATTTCTGAAAAATTAAGTAAATAGAAAAAACATAATAACCTAAACATCCTAATCAAGGCCAAGTGAGGGAAAATCACATGGAACGGGTTTCCGGCTCAAACTCGGTTTTAGGGTTTAGGGGAAGTTTCTAAAATTGACCAAAACGACTTTCCCGATTAAAATCTTCAAGCTTCGATGAACGAAATTTGAAGATTTCAAACCAAAACCTCCATTAAAATACTATTCACATCAAATTTTAAAAACTTTGTCATACCTTAAGGCCTCGAGAAAATGGGAGAAAATCACGATTGGTAGGTTGGAAATGATCCAAGGGCCGAGGGCTTTCTAATGGAACAAGAATCGAGACGATCCACCGAGAATTGAAGAAAAACCAAAATTTGGAAAATCCTCCTTGATAGGCTCGGTCCCAAGGGAAGAAAAGAAGAGAAAAATGAGCAAATTTGTCTAATTTTGACTTTTTAAAGTGATGATGAATAGTGTTTTTAGATATTTTAAGAATTTGGAAAATGACGCCTACGTCCCTCTTTTGTTTTTACTTTAAAAACGAATCCAGAAGCTCTTAAATTAATCTAAAGGTGATTAATAATTATTAATTGGCCCGTTAATAATTATTAATGTCACCGAAACGAATTTAAAGTATTAAAAGGATAAAAAATAACTACTAAAATCGAAATCACTATTTTTAAATTAACCTTAAATACTTTAATTAAAATAAATAAATAAAATTAAAAAAATTTACCCCCAAAAGTAACGGGACGTTACAGAAAAGTACTAACTATTACTAAGTCTTTCTAAACAATTCTAATGAATATAAATAATTGTATCTCAAGCTTTCTTTGTTACCGTACAAGTTTCATTGTAACGTGTTACTGTATGGATCAACATTGACATACTACCACGTACGGTCTTACCATATCAAGTGTCATCGTAACGTGTTACCGTATGGATCAACATTGACATACTACCACGTACGGTCTTACCATATCATAAGTCATCGCAACATGTTACCATATGGATCAACATCAACATATTACCACGTACGGTCTTACCATATCACAAGTCATCGTAACGTGTTACCGTATGGATCAACATCAACATACTACCGCGAACGGTTTTACCATATCACAAGTCATCGTAACGTGTTACCGTATGGATCAACATCAACATACTACCACATACGGTCTTACCATATCACAAGTCATCGTAACGTGTTGCCGTATGGATCAACATCAACATACTACCACGTACGGTCTTACCATATCACAAGTCATCATCAAGTTCCCTAGTAAGTTAGTTTACTTAAAAAGATCCTACTAAGCTACTAAAGAACATAAACTACTTTGGAATTATACGAGCTAATTCTCAAGTGCAACTTCTAAGCCACTTTGACTCCCAAACCACTCACAGTACCTTAACTTCCACTTTCATCTAAAATCTCCAATTTCATCTAAACTCTTCAATTTCATCTTACAAGACTTCCAAACACACTCAATCTTACTTTTCCTCCCAAAATCACTACAACTCCAAGGTCACTCCACTCACTTCTGAGTCTAAAGTCACTAACCAAAGTATTAACTTCTAGAAATTAGTTTTACCATTTAACCTTGATAAACAATATCGTAATGAAACTTAATTCATAAAATTACTAACTTCCATTTTAAACTCACCTTGGATTTGTAGTCAAGCTTCCCAAAGTGTCGAGATTAAATCCACGTGAGCAATCACAATCCTACAATCAATTACACCTAATAATTATTAATTTACCAAAAATCGAGCAAACGATATCTAAATGCATAAAACGACGAAAAAACCCAGAAATAAGGCTTAGGCATGCTTTTGGCCCTATGAGGTACAAGGCCCGGGTTCGGTTTTCCGGCTTTTATGTATTTTAGAGGCGTTTCGGGTCGGTTTCAAGTACTTTGGAGGTTCATAATATCAATGGATATCCGTAATCTAGGATTTTGTACATTAATTGATTTTCGAAAAATTAAGTAAAATGCAAAATAATAACAAACTAAACACCCTAGCCATGGCCAAGTGAGAAAAAATTACACGGAACGGGTTTTCGACTCAAACTCGGTTTTAGGGTTAGGGAAAGTTTCTAAAATCGCCTAAAACGACTTCCTCAATTGAAATCTTCGAGTTTCTTGACAAGAAATCAATGATTTCAATCTTGTACTGCATTAAAATACTATTCAAAGCTAAATTTAGAAACTTTGTCATACCTTGAGGCTTTTAGAAAATGAATGAAATCCTCAATTAATAGGTTGGAAACGATCCTTGGACCAAGGGCTTTTCAACGCAACTGAAATTACGTCGATCCACCAAGTAACAAAGAAAATCCAAGAGAGAGAGGGGGGGGAGAAGGGGAGGCTCGGCCAAGGAGAAGAAGAGAAAGAAAAGATGAAGAATTTGTTGACTTTTTTTACTTTTAAAGATGAAGATGAATAGTAAATGAGATATTTTAAGAAATTGGAAAATGACGATTACGTCCCTTTTAAATGATTTAGTTTATAAAACAAAACCCGAAGATCTTAAATTAATCAAAAGGTGATTAATAATTATTAATTGGCCCGTTAATACTTATTAATACAACTGAAACTAATTTAAAGTAATAAAAGGATTAAAAAGGTTTTCGAACGAAAATAACTACTAAATTCGAAATTACTAAATTTAAACTAACCTTAAATACTTTAATTAAAATAAAATTAAAAAAAAAATTTACCTCAAAAGTAACGCGACGTTACAGCTTAAGAGCTAGTTCCTGTTCCTTTGGAAGATCTTGAAATTGGAGATTGTAATATTTGATGTAAACCTTATGTATAGTATAAGGTATTAAAGAGAATGAAATAAAATGTTATGTGTGTTATGAAACACGTCCTCCTAAATGCTTGGAAGCTAGATCCTCGATTATTTGGGAGATTTGGAAAGTGAAAGTAGAATACTTGATGTAAATCCCTTTGAATAGTTGGGTAGCAAAGAGTAAGTAAGTTTTGGACATAAATCCGGATGCGGGTTTGAAGTCTAATGTTACTTTATTTTCCGTTTATTTTCACTGCGCTTACTTTTAGCTCATGATATTACAAAAATTTTCAGGTATTGACCGTGATCGAGGTCGTGGGAGAGGAACTGGTGCTATTTGATCTTGAATGACGATGATGGCGAGATGGAATAGAGAAAGTGTATAGTCTTTAGACTAATGTTTTCTTTATATCTTTCATCTTTTGATGCACGTCTGTATATAAGCTCATGAGAGCTTTTATTTCTAGCCTTATATAATTTTGAAATTTCTTTTGAATTTTACTTCAGGAAATGCACATTTCCCTGTCTTTATGATTTCTCTGATTGTAAAAAATGTAAACAGGTTTTGGATAGTTCAAATTTTAAACGTATCCATGCCTTTTTTTTTAAATATTAAGACTTCTGCTGCATTCTATTTTAAATGATTTAAAAGGAGTCAAGTCGTCTCAAATAATGACAGGTAATGAAAGCTCACTCAGTCTAACCATTACCTCATTATCTCACCTAACGAATGCAAGGTACACTTAGCACTGACATTCTCTCATATATGTATCATAGTAATTATGAATAATACTAGATAATGTGAGCACGCGTAGTCCCAACATTATCTCATTATTCACCCCCCCCGGTCAATGCAAAGTTCACACTCTTTCGCATTCCTCATGATACATATATGTAATCACAATACGAATAATACCAGACAATGCAAGCACACTCTGACTATGCATTGTCTCATTATTCCTCCCAAATACGATTATTCAAAATAAACATAAATAAATCTCAAGTGCAAGTAAACATAAATTTAACCATTCAAAGTAATTGAAAGAACATAACGATCAATAATACGTGAATAATTAATTACCTTTCTTGCATAAAACAAGAAAGTACCATCTATCATTCGACAATATAATAGTCAAGCCATACGGCCTTCAGATAATCTCATGACAATATAAACGTCAAACTAATTGGCCTTCAGATAATATCAAGGTATTAACTTAACATAAAAGTTTCATTTCATTCTTTTAATAATCAAGAAAAACTCCATACTCAATTCCCTCGCTCATCCATTTATACTTGGAACCTTCAATTACCCGAAAACATTAGGAAAACGCCTAATTAATCGTAAACTTAGAATTTCCAAGAGTTAGTCATTTCCACCAAATAAACCATGAGTTCACCCAACTCACTCTAGAACTAACTCCCAAGCCTAAACAAGTTAGTGAACATACTTTAAACCTCTCATTTTCAATCTCAAACTCAACTTCCAATCAATACGAATCATTCAACAAATTCGGTTTCTAAGTTTACTATTAAGTCTATCCTCACCTCAAAAGTTCGCATGAAAACAAAATTCTAACAAACAGTCAAACGAGCAATCGACACCTACAATTCATCAATTGAAAAACATTTTACAATTCATAACTAAGATGAGAAAAGTGTGATTCTCGGATGAATAGTGATTTTAGATGAATAGTGATTTTCAGTTAATAGTTTTTTTTTGAAAATCCGAGCTCGAAATTGTCAAATTTCTTGATGGAAATACATGATTTCAACTTAAAAACTCATTTAGAAACAAAAACAAAGAAACCCATATAAAAAGTTTTGAAAACTCACTTTTTAAGGTTTCCCTTAGAGAACGAGAAACACCATAAAGGTAAGATGGAAAGAAAGCTTGGAGCGAGAGCTTTCGAACGCACTTAAAATCACGACGATCCACCGAGAAACGACAAAAACCCAAGGAACTTCTCTCCCCTCCCTTGACCCACGGTTTTGGAGAAAGAAAAGATGAGTGAAAATATTTTTTTTTTTTTGGCTTTTTGGTTTATTTAAAGAGACAATGAATAATGAAAGATATTTTTAAGAAATCAAAAATTACGAAATCGTCCCTCGTTTGCTTTTAGCTTTTAAAACTAAACTCGAAGCATCCAAACTAGCAAAAAGGTGATTAATAATTATTAATACGCTCAAAACTAATTTAAACTACTAAAGTAATAAGCGTTAAATAAAAGAATATAAATTATAAAATCTAAATTAATTAACTCTAAAATTAAATTAAGTGCTTTAAATAAAATAAATAAATAAATCTTTGTAAAATAACGGGACGTTACAGTTTGGGTCTTTTGCTTTTGCTTGTTTCAAATAGGGAGAGATATATGACCCTAAAAGATTTGGAGAGGTATTATTTTCTTGGAAAGAGGCCCCCATATTTCCTTCTAACTTTTGAAAAGTACCCCATGCTTAGAGAATCACCAATTAACTCTTAACACAAACTAGTTGTCATTAACTAGTTAAAAAGGTGATTAATGATTATTAATTGGCCCGTTAATAATCATTAATGCACCCGATTTTAATTTATACTTCTAACGGAATAAAAAGTTTATGAATGAGTAAAACATCTAAATTCTAAATTATTAACTCTAATATTAATTTAAATACTTTAATTAAAAAAAAAAAAATTAGCTTGAAAAGTAATGGAATGTTACAAGAACGGTTGGGTTTGACTTTAACGTGTAAAAGAGTTGAGTTCGATCTTGATCTCGCAAAAGGTAATAAATTTCCGAGAGGCGCTCAGGGAGTGGAGTAGGCCGGATTTTGTACATCTTGGTGTCATTTCTCTAACCTTATCCTTTTTATTTATTACATCATATTAAATACTTAATATTTATTGTGTATTTTAATTGGATCATTAAAATATAATTAATTGAAACTTATTAATTGCTTCTCATAATCATTGTTATAATTTATTGAAGTATGTTTGGTTGGTAGAACTTGTTTATGATTAAATATTTCCTATCTTAGTTAAAATTAGCATATATCATGGTTGAGCTTAAAAATTTTAATCTATTTATTAATTAGAAGACATAATTGAAAAAGTTTTTAAATTAACTTAAAAACCTATTCACCCCCCTGTAGGGTTGCCATATTGATCCTACAATTAGCCCATCCATTTGCTAAGAACAATGAATCTATGTGTATTCAACTAGGTGAAATCCTACGTACTTTATGCTTGAGGCATCAGAGAAGTTTGAGAAAGCATTTTATTGGTTAGAGGACAATGACTTATGTTATTTGAGTGGGGAGACACCTTGTATGTTGTTAGGAGGTTGCAAGAATTTACATCAAGTTCTTGTAAGTGTTTTATGGAGTTACAAAACAAATTTCATGCTCCCTTTATGTAACTTCAAACTCATTTTTCCATGAGATTAACTTTATTCAGAGGTGCATTAGACATTATTCTTCTCTTACGTCTGATATAAAGTTGAGCAAAACTGCACATCGAATGCAAGTAAAGTACGAAAAGTGTTGGGGTAGTGCCAAAAGAACCAATATTTTGTTTTATGTTGCTTTGGTTTTGGACCCCCGATACAAGATGAAATTCCTTGCACATTCCTTCAGCCAGTTGTTTCCGGGTGACATGGCATCGAGACTATGTAAGAAGGTTGATGATGTTTTGAGCAGACTGTTTATTGAGTATAGTATGCCCATTATTATTAAGCACCGTCTACTTCAAGGCCTTGACTTCAATTTTGAATTCTTTAGAAGTTGAAATGGTAATTGGTGCATGTTGTGAAAATGTGATACACAAGTGCACGCAATCAAATATGTAATATAATGACGAGGATTTGTAAGTTTAATAGATGTTTAACAAATAGTCTAAAATAAACTAAAATTGATAATTTGGGGTGAAAATAATATATGTAACTAAAATAGTAAAATGATGCAAATACGATAAGTGAAAGTTCCTAAATATGAATCTAAATGAATAAAACCTAAATTAGTTATGGTAATAAATGCAAAGACTTAATTTAGATGCTTAAAATTACTGAAAATGATAGTAACAAACTTAATTTATGATTTTAAGCATTTTCGCTACGTGAACTCGCAACCTAGACTATATTAGGGTCGGATCATTACAATGAATTAGGATAGTGCATGGATATGGATGCTTTGCCTTTGATGTGAACTTTTTTATTTGTAATTGTGTAACCTCTTCCCTCTTAATTCTATAATTGTTGTTGAATGGATTATGGAATATTGCTTGCTTTTGGGTTTTGGTTATGAATTAGAAAAAAGTTAGAATGGATGGATGTTGTTGAATGAATTATGGATGAATTATTGAATTTAATGTAGACGTTTGTTTTTATTTTGGATATGATAATTGATATGCATGTTGTTGAATCTGAATGGATTGGAATAGGTGAATTGTTGAATTTGAACGGATGATTGTTAGTATTGATTATTGAACTCAAATTATGATACTTCAAGTTCATATTATTGTTTCAATTCAAAATTTGGATTCATGTTTATCATGTTATTAGGCAAAACTTGTTATTAAATGGAAGATGTTTGTATATTTCATTTTCTTATGTATTATACTAGCATATATGTGGGGAAAAAAACAAATTTTAGAAAGATTCCCTCAAAGTTTTCGAATTTTACCTCCAGACCTGACCGAACCCATTGGACCCGAAAACAAACCCAGCAAAAACCGACCTTACCAGGTCCAACCCGACATCAAACTCGAAAATTGATTATCTATCATTTTGGTCGCTATCGGTTTGGGGTTGGTTTCCATGATTTTCTTCTCTTCTTGTCTGTTGAAAAGCCTAACCCAACAACACCATCTCAGACTGAGATCCACCAATCTCATCTCAGATCGAGATTAATGGAATCTCAATAGGGGTGTAAGTTAAAACCGAAAAACCGACGAAACCGAAGAAACCGATCGGGCAACGATCGGTCATCTGTGATTACCAAAACCGAAATTCGGTTTTTTTTTTTTTTTTTTTTTAATTTTTTGGGGGGGGGGGGGGGGGGGGGGGGGGGGGGGGGGGGAATGACCGACCGACGATGGTTTGCCGAATCTCTTTTCCAAATTTTCGTCGTCGGCTTGGGGGGTTTTTAAAAACGATGGGGGGGGGGGGGGGGGGGGGAGAAATGTCATTTTTAAAACATTTGTTCATTTTAAATAACTAAAAAAAATGGTCATAAATTGAAATTTCCCAATAATCTAAACCAATAATGTAAATTATTTTTTATTTGTCAAGGGTGGTGGCATTAGTAAACGTAGACCGAGTAATTCCGACGATTTTCCATTTCCAAATCGTAGTGGGTCCACAGCCACAGGCACATCTTCCGTGCCGAGAGAGCAACCAACTTTGATCATTCGGACAAAACCACCATCCAACGGTCACCAAGTATCCCCTCCATCTTCATTTCTTCTTCTTTGTCTGCACCTTCCCTGAAAATCAATAACCAAACTTCCATTTCTTAGAATTTTCAACCACGACGAAACACAGCTCTCGTCTTTTGTTAATTCGCAATGTTCTCTAAATTCTTCCAGAAACCTGTAAATCAACAACCTCCACCCCCTTCAACTACGGTTCAGGTACTTATTCAAATTTTTGTTTTCATGTTTTAACGATCATTCGCTCATGAATTGATATTTTCTGTTTGTTGCTTTGCTGGATATCTTTATATGTTTTGATTGTGAATTCAGTTTTTTATGTTTTGGAGCTCAATGGAAATTCTTATCAAGGATTTGGTTTCGAGCTGCACTCCGATTTACCTGATTATGTTGTTATTGTTCTGAACTTCCAATCACCATTAGAGTTTGACTTTCCGAAATCACGTGTTAGATAGTTTATCTTTGAGGAGTTTAATGAATTGGGAAATGAATAAATTGATATTTTTTTTAGAATGTGTAACCATATTGATATGCTCTAAGTTCTTGAGTAAAATTTTTTAAGGGACAATCAAGCTCTAAATTACTTATCTTCTTGTGCTCAATTTCTTGATTTTCTGTTGGACAGAGTATATATATTGAAAAGGATACACTCTTTATTGAAGATATTTTTTTTAGAAGAAATCACGACAAGAAAATTAAAAAAAAAAATGCACACACCAAAAGTATAGAAGTGTCCGGATTTACAAAAAAGCAGCCCAAATTATAATGTATGGAAGTGTATGCGTAGTTGCTGTAGGTTTGTGAGAGAGAGCACAGTATGAGGAATCAATTTTGGACATTTTGAATATTTTCAAGGCTGGGATCTTCTTATTGTTGAAAATGTGCTTGTTGCGTTCCAACCATATGTTCCAGAGTATATTAACATTCTCCGATTGCAGCATGCACAGAAGGGAGTCCTGACTGCAACTGATTTGGATCCCCGGATCACTGTTCACTATGGGATTCCACCTACTGCATCAATTCTTGCTTTTGACCCCATACAAAGTCTTTTAGCAGTGGGAACTCTGTAAGTTAACATGCCATCTCCTTGACGATTATTTTTCAATCCTTGGTTGTTGATTTCAAGATCATTTATTTTCTTGTTGTGTTCAATTCCCTTATTTTTAGTTCATGTTAAGTTGATTAGATCACCTACTTTCCAAACAAGAGAAGGTTACTCAGAGATCTTTTAGATATTGCTCTGCTTTAATTCTGCATAATAATACAGTTTCTTGAGTATTTCAATAAATTACAACCTTTTCTCTGTAATATTTGATGAGTGTTTGAAGGAAATTGTATTCCATTTTCATTGATCTGCTGCAAATTATCGTGGATAATGTAGAAAGTGAATGGCTTGCATGTTCCATTAGTCTAACTATTTTAAGGTTTTTGATAATTCCAATTTGTAGATCATTTCATGATTGAGAAAATGGTTGAAGTGAGGTATAACATTTGAAGAGTTGAGTGGTTTTTTGACTACAACCAATGTCACCTAGAAGGAAATATGTTAGACTTAATCTTTCTATTTTTCATTTTGTCTTTCTTGCTGCAGGGATGGTCGAATAAAAGTGCTTGGTGGTGACAATATAGAAGGGCTTCTCACTTCTCCTAAAGCTCTTCCATTTAAAAATTTAGAGGTTTCTAATTATGATTTGAAAGAAATCTTTCTTATCTTTTCTCCCCTTTCCTGCCATATTAAGTGTCATCTACGACCTGAACCTTCATTTCTTCTTAGTTTAGAGGTATCTTTCATGTGCAAACTAATGGTTTGCAAAACCTTGAATGGATTTCATAGGATGGACGATATAGTTTGTTTATTAGAGTGAGTGAATGCATGCCTGTTAGCCTGTAAGTTTCTTGTCTGGTTGTTCCTCCCTTTTGTTTCAACTGCTCACTGGTTGTTTCAATCGGGCTTTTAAATCCTCTAGTTTTATACATAGGAATAAGGATTTTCCTAACCTAGAGTCATGGTATTATTTAGATAGAAGTTAGATTCCAAAATATTTAACAGTATAATTTTTTATATTTTTGCCATTCCCGCATGCAGTTTGTAAAAAGCTCATATCCATCGCTGACTGATATTCTGATATAATGACACTTTGTTGTTTGCTTTTGTTATTTTTTTTTCACAGTTCTTGCACAATCAAGGTTTTCTAGTGAGCGTATCGAATGATGATGAAATTCAGGTAGATTCTTCACACTATTACTTTTGCATGAATTATATTAAAATATTATTAGGCTTTAACATGGTATTTGTCTAATAAGTTTCATATCATCTCTCATTTTATGAAATGTTTCCTTTTAATTTCTTTCCTCTTCAACTACTAATCAGTTTCATATGTCTTTAATGTTGGCAGGTTTGGGATCTAGAGCATAGGCAATTAGTTTCTACTTTACAATGGGAGTCCAATATAACTGCCTTCACTGTTATTTTTGGCACCTGCTACATGTACAATATCAGCATAAATTATTTCTATCTTGTTTAGAATTTATTAGTTTAAAATAAATTGGAACACCAATCTGTCATTATATTCAGGTACGTTGGATGTGAATATGCTATGGTGGTCGTCTTAAAGTATGATGTGGAAGAAAGAACAATTAGACAATTGCCCTATCAGATTACTGCAAATGTCATATCTGGTAATACTTTTTTTTCCCAATTAACCATTAGAGTCAGGTCTATTTGTTAATTGAAAGCCCATTTGTTTTTGTCTACATCATGTAGATGTGAAGATTTTTACTCTAGATGTCGTCATAGACGCATAATAAGTAATAATGTCATTGTTATAGATTTTGTTAGAATATATTCTATTGTATAGTTTAGTAATTAGATGCCCTCTTATCCCATTAGGTTGAGACTCTAATGTGTATAGATGTGTATGTGATTAGTGAATAAATAATTATCAATTATTCTCTCATATTTTGTGGCTTTACATGGTATCATAGCATTAGGTTCCATCCGGAACTTTGGTATGGCGTTTGGGTTTCTTTAATTCATCATACCTAGTTTCTATAAAAAAAAATTATCATACCTAGGTAAAAATAGGGTTTGAATCTTGGATAACAACCTTTGAGTTGTCGTTTGTCGTCACCACCCACAAAGATAGCATGCATACCCATTGACCAGCGCACGTTTCTGTCCAACTTCAGCCATCGCCCAATCAGCGCGTGGGCCACACGCACCACCACCTTGATTCCACTTTCGTCCCACGCGCTGGCACGTGAGCTGTCATCTTCGTCTCTGATCGTTGCGTTTTGCTTCGTTTTTGTTTTCTGATACTTTGTAGGCCTGGTTTGTGATTGAACTGCTCGCTCAACAGGTTGGTTTTATGGGTTATTTTGCATCTGTCCAGATCTGATTTGTGTTATTCTGAGTTGTGTTCTCTACATCGTTCGTCATCTACTCGGGATTATGGCTGAAGAAAAACCGTTGTAATGTCTCAGATTGTCCTAATGACGTACAAAATCACGGAGCAGAAGTTAAATGGTTGAAATTATTATGATTGGAGTAAATGATTAAGCTTTATCTTTGGAGTGTTGATATGGATGGGGATATGATTAATGATCCACCTAAAGATGCCATTTTGAAAGACTTGGTTGCTAGATGTTGCTCATTTGTTCTTACAAGTCAAGAATTCAATTGAGAATGACGTGGTGAATTTGGTTAATCATTGTGAATCGATGAGAGAATTACTCAATTACTTGGATATTTTGTACTCCAGAAAAGGACAGATCAACAACACTTTTGATGTTTGCAAGGTGTTTCATCGTGCGGAGAAGGGAGAGAGCTCTCTTACGAGTTATTTTATAGAATTCAAGAAAAATTATGTTGAACTGAATATGTTGTTACCATTTAGTATTGTAATCTAAAGAGTGAAGAGAATATTATTCATATCATTTAGTAATCACATGCATATATATATATATATATATATCACACACACATTAGAGTTTAACCTAATGGGCTTAAAAGTAATGGGCTTCTAACTACGTAACAATGCATTATAATAAACCCTAATAATATCTCCAACACTCCCCCTCAAGCTGGGGAGCATTTATGTTAATCATACCTAGCGTATTACAAAGGTAGTCAATCCGTGGTCTATTCAAAGCTTTTGTAAATATGTCGCCTAATTGTTCTCCAATCTTCACATATCCTATAGAAATCAGCCCAATTGTATCTTCTCTCGAACAAAGTGACAATCAACCTCAATGTGTATAGTACGCTCATGGGAAAATCAGGTTTGAAGCAATATGGAGAGCAGGTTGATTGTCACACCATAGTTTCGTTGGACACAAGATTGAGAAGCCAAACTCAATAAGAAGTTGACGAATCCACATCATTTCACAAACATGTTGTGCCATAGCTCTATATTGTGATTATGCACTAAATTAGAATACAACATGTTGTTTCTTACTCTTCCATGAGACTAAATTACCTCCAACAAAGACACAATAACCAGAAGTAGATCTCAGATCTTCCTTAGACCTAACCCAATCAGCATCCGAGAAGCATTCATTCTTACTGTGTCCATGATTGGCATATAGAATTCCTTGTCCCGAGGCACCTTTTAAGTAACACAAAATCTATTCAACAGCTTTTCAATGTTCAATAGAGGGTGAGGACAAATATTGACTCATTATACTAACTGAATATGCAATGTCTAGACGAGTTACAGTAAGGTAATTAAGTTTTCCAACCAACCTTTGGTATCTTTCAGGTTCTTTAAATAATTCACCATCTTTGTCAGCTGCAAATTAGGATTTATCGGAGTGCTACATGGTTTAGCCCCCAATTTACCAGTTTCTGATCGTAAATCCAGCACGTATTTCCTTTAGAAAGGAAAATCACTTTATTGCTTCTCGTCACTTTCACACCCAGAAAATATTTTAATGCCCCTAAGTTTTTTGTATGGAACTGGCTATGGAGGAAAGCTTTGAGGGATAAAATACCTGCACCATCACTTCATGTGATGACAATGTCAACTACATACACAACCAACAAAATGATCTCAGCTGCAAACTCTCGATGAAAAACAAAATGATTAGGCTTACTTTTCCTCATGCCAAATTGTTTAACTTCCAAGCTAAATTTGCCAAACCATGCCCGAAGACTCTGTTTCAAGCCATACAACGATTTTCTCAGATAACAAACCTTCTTATTCTCCCCTTGAACAACAAATCCAGGTGGTTGCTCCATATATACCTCTTCCTGAAGATCCCCATGAAGAAAAACATTCTTGATGTCTAACTGATGCACATGACAACCATATGTAGCAGCCAGAGAAATAAACAATCTCACTGACGTAGAAAATGTGTAAGAATAATCAATCTCATAGACCTGAGCATACCCTACGAGGCGAGCTTTCAAACGAGCAATAGTCCCATCAGGGTTAACCTTGATAACAAAGACCCACTTACAACCAATAGCTTTCTTACCAGTTGGTAAATCGACCAAAGTCAATGTTCCATTTTTCTCCATGGCCCGCATTTTCTCTAGCATGGCATTACGCCACCCAGAATGAGAGAGAGCATCATAACAGTCTTAGGTAAAGACACGGAATCAAGGGATGCAATAATAGAACACAAAGAAGGAGACAAATTGTTATATGATACGAAAGAAGTAACGGGATACGTACATGTTCGTTTCCCCTTGCGGAGAGCAATAGAGAGATCAACTTCGGGGACTGGATCTGACGACGAAGCTTCATGAACGATGGTATCTGGACATGAATTTGGTACAGTACGTGGATTTGGATGATAGGTATACACTTGTGGACAATTGACGGTAACAAGTTATCCTCCTCCTCTGGACAAATGTATGAGACGAAAGGAGAGAACAATGTACTTTTCAGATAAGAAACATCCGAAGAAACCATATATCTATTAAGAACCGTAGAAAAACACTGATATCCCTTTTGAACCCGAGAATAGCCAACTAAATATCCTAGGCTCTATAGGAAATAGAGGTTTATTGGGGAACAAAGAGTGATAAGGAATCTGACCAATAAGAACCAAGGAAGTCATGCGATTAATAAGAAAACAAGCGATAGAGACATCTTCCAAAAATGTTTTGGAACTTGCATTTGGAAAAGTAAAGCTCTTGCGGTTACCAGCAAATGCCTACTTTACATTCGACAACCCTGTTTTGAGACAGAGTATCGACACAAGATGTTTGATGGAGAATACCCTATGTGGTCATGAAATTTTAAAAAGTAGATGACATATATTATTTTGCATTATCACTTCAAAGAGTTTTTATTGAAATATTAAAGTGTTCGAATTTCAGCACAAAAAGCAGAAAAATGAGAAAATAATTCGGAACGATTGTTCATTAAATATAACCATGTCATTCGAGAATAATCATCTACAAAGGTAACAAAATACCGAAATCCAATTATAGAAACAATAGGACATGGACCCCAAACATCTGAATGAACTAAATCAAAGGGAGCACTTGCTCATTTGTTGACTTTTGGACTATGACTAACACGATAGTGTGTAGCAAACTTACACGACTCACAATCTAAAGAAAACAAATGCCGAAACTGAGGACACAATTTCTTAAAAACAGAAAGAGAAGGATGACCAAATCGACAATGAGTATCAAAAGCAGACGATACTCCAGAATATGCAATGGAAAATTGAGGGTCAAGAACGTAGAGGCCGCCAGCCTCATTTCCTTTACCAATAATCTGCTTCATCTTAAGATCCTGAAACAAACAATAAGTAGGAAAGAATTAGACACAACAATTTAGAGATGGAGTCACTTGACTGGTAAATATCAAGTTAAATGATAAATCGGGTAGGCTAAGAACAGAAGATAAAGGTAATGAAAGAACAAGTGTAGCTTGGCTGGATCCAATAACAGTGGAAGTTGATTCATCTGCTAAAGTAACATGTGATGAAGAAGTGTGTGGTTCAAATGTAGAAGGTAATTTAGGGTTACCTGTCATATGATTGATCGGTTGCACCAGAATCTATGACCCATTTGGAGGAAGAAGAAACAAGACATGATGTCAATTTACCTAACTGAGCAAGAGGAGTACCAAGGGCAGGCAAATGATTCACAGGCTCAAGAGGCTCATTGGTAGATGCAACATTGGCAAACTGCTTATTCTTGTTCATCAACTTTTGACACTCCTTCATATGACCAGATGTATGACACTAGTGATTGATAACATTCTTGAAGTCATATCCCTTGTCACCTGATCCATGCCCTCGACCATTACCTCGGTATTGTTATTATCTCTATGGTTCAGAAGTGTGACTTACAAGTTACAAGAGCACTCGGAGGCACCAATGTGGTATTTTCGGTATGAAAGACTCTACTAAAAGCCTCCTCAAGAGACAATCTCTGAACTAGACAGGATTTGGGATTTTGCAACTTCAGATGGAAGTCCCACCAGAAAACACATGGCTCTCAACTTCTCTTGTTGCCTTTGTTAGACCGTCACATCAGTACTATACAGAAGCAACAAATTCAGCTCCTCATGGGTTTTCTTAATATTCATTAAGTAATCAGTAACAGATCTTTCTCCCTTCTCTGCACGATAAACCGATTGTGAAGTTTCATAAATGCGCTTGATATTCCCTTTTCCCGAATACACAAACTCTAAATAGTTCATTATAGACGTTAGAGAATCACAATGACTGATAATACCAATCATACTACTATCAAGGATAAAAATGTCGATGTCGATGTCAACAAGTCAATTTTATGGAGATGTCGGATATCGATGTCAATGTCGACGGATATTCCGGAAAAATTACGGATATCACGGATAACCATATAAATTGTTTGAATTTGTAGATGAAACTTTCATTAGAGCTTAATTAAGCATTAAACCATCATTATTACAAATAAAAACATTAAGAACTCAATATTTATACATAGTTGTTTAATTTTATATCAAATTTATTAAGTTATAAAGATCCATTAACCTAAAAAATATTATAATTTCAACTTTAAATATTAAAAGAGTTTGTATCACTCAATTTTGAAGTATTTCAGACAGGCCCAACCCAGCCCATTATTCCATCCCACTTTTCATTAGAAATAACAATAAATAGCTTTAATATTAAAACTGATTTTCTATTAAATTATGATTAAAATATATAAAAAATCTCAAAAGTCTTCCACGCCTGCTTCTTGATAATTATCATATTACTTTAAAATAAAAGCGCAGATCTCAAGACTCAATCTGCCTCTTCGTTTCCTCATCTCTCCCCCTTTCTTTTTGTTTCCTCCATTAGAAGGCTCCAACCATCAACTCTCAGATCTATCTATGTTATCAGATCTTAATCTCAAGGTAATCAACTTTCTTCAAACGATTCTCCCATCTTCTAAAACGAAAAAACGAAACGAAAAAACATTTCTTACGATTCGCCACCGTTTTTTTGATGAAATCGCCGACAACCACCGATATATTCGAATTTCGCCGACTTTTTTATGATGTCGCCGACAAGGGGGAAGAACGACTCTTCCCCCCCGTTATTGGTATCGGAGGTTCCAATTTTCCGACATGTCGCCGACATTTCCGATATTTTCATCCTTGACTACTATCAACAGAGTTGCGGATATACAAAAACAAACGAGCATCTTCTCTAACCCATTTGACTCGAGTAGCATCAGTTGATGGCTCATTCGTCAAATGATCGTCTATACCAATACTCAATAGATATAAACGAATGGCCTTTGACCAATCCAAATAGTTGGTCCTATCAAACTTATAGTCTGATATTCTTGAGGATAAAAATGTCGATGTCGACAAGTCAATTTTACGGAAATGTCGATGTCAATGATATTCCGGGAAGTGTTGATGTTGATGTTGAAAAGTACAACTATAAGCTATTTAACACTTAAAGCCCAAATAAAAGCCCAACCCAAACCCATGTCCCATCTTTCCACTTTTACAATTAAAAAAAAACCCTTAATTTTAGACTTCAACCCTTCATTAGCCGCTAGCCACTCCTTCCTCTTCTTCTTCTCTCTCCTGTATTTCTTTCTACCTAACATCTGAGTATGACTTTGAATATCAAACAAAAGGAAAAGTAACTCAAATTGTCGACAACATTTCGACAATTCCGGCGACATCACGGCGATATTGGCAACATTTCGGCGACAAATCGCCGACTCCAAGGAAAAACGACTCTTCCCCCCTATCAGTGTCGAAACCCTAGTTTTTGCGACATGTCGGTGGCACCAGCGACATTTTCATCCCTTGTTATTCTAGACATTGAGTGAATCACATCAGTCGTAACACCAGGCTTCATCTCCACATGATCCACTTTTTCAGCCATCAATTCAAAGGAAGCATGTATCGGCAAAGAACAACCAGCCAACAAAGAACAACCCAACAAACGGGTAAAAACAGCCCCAAAAAATATAGAAAACGAATGGAATATATAGGCAAGGTTGAAAATGTCGCCGGTGTCAGCGACAGTGTCACCGATATGTCGGAAAATCTAAGGTTCCGACACCGGGGGGGGAGTTGTTCTTCCCTTGTGTCAGTGACTTTTCGACGATATCACGAAGATGTCGCTGATATTGCTATAATATCGCCGGAAATCGGAAGAAGTTGCCGGAATGTCGATAGGTTTTCGTCGGCCATGTGACTTGTAGTTGTAGGAGATAGATCACGTAGTCTAAAAATTAGGGTTTGAGGCGGCAGAAGTAAAAGGTAGAGAGAAGCAAAGGAGGTTGCCTGCGGCTGAACATAATTCCTAGGGTTTTTTGTTGTTGTATAGGTTAACTAATGGGACAATAGGTGGGCTGGGCTTTTATTATGGGCTTGGGTGTTTTTTTTTCTTATAAGTAAAGGCTTGGTATTAAATGGCTAGTTATTTTAAGTTCACAACTTTTATAGAATTATTATTTTTTCTAAAATTTGAAATTATAATGTATAAAATAAGTGAGTATTTTGTAACACTTAATAAATTTGATATAAAATTTAAAAATTATCTATAAATATTGAGTTATTAATGTTTCTATTTTTATTAAGTTATGTATTTTATTATAATGATAGAGTTTTTTAAAAATTATATTGGAAAATAAAAAAAAATCTCGTCGACATTAAAATCGACACTTCCTGAAATATCCATCGACATCGTCGACATTTCTATAAAATTGACTTGTCGACATCGACATTTTTATCCTTGAATATAGGACACAAAACCAAAGTTGGACAGCAAGCCGAAACCGAAAGAAAAACAGATGTGAACAAGGAAAGCCAAAACCAGATCTGGACAGCATGCAAAACTCCCGTTTTCGTCAAAACCAAGCACTGTTTGCACCCAAAACCACCATAGAAACAACCGGAAATGCTATTCCGAGCAAAACCAAACGAACGGCAGCGAGAAAAGACTGCCCACACGTGTGAGGGATATGACAAACTTGAAGGCGGCGTGTGTGGACCACGCGCATATGTTTCTGGCGAACGGCGGTTGCGACTTGACTCTCCAGCGGGCTACGGTTCTTACTACGTGGTGGTGTCGACAAATGGTCACTTTTGATTGAGACCCGAACTCGAACCCTAACCCCTTAGACAAGAATTCACTCTACCAACTCAAACAAATCTAGGAACCTTTAGGCTCTGATACCATGTAATCTAAAGATTTAAAGAGAATATTATTCATATCATTTAGTAATCACACACACACACACACACATATATATATACCTACACACACACATTAGAGTTTAACCTAATAGGTTTAAAAGTAATGGGCCTCTAACTACGTAACTATACATTATAATAAACCTAATAATAACTCTAACAAGTACGGAAATCAATGTTCAACAAGCTCAACGAGAACAGATGGGTGCAATGAGTTTTCTGGCCGGTCCATCTGAATTTGAGACAGCTAAAACCCAGGTCTTTTCTAGCTCTGAGGCCACTGGTTTACAAAAGGCATTTGGTAGAGTATCCTATTCAGAAAATCCATTGTCACTATTGACACCTTCATTGAGCCAACCCTATTGTGCCTTGATAGGGTGTGGTAATAATCACAATAATCATTGGGGATTTGGATCAATCACTTTTGTAGGGCATTTTGATGGTCAACGAAGAGATTCTAATGCTTTGAGAAGCGATTTTGAGGATATTGTGTGTCATTATTGCCATAAGCCAGATCATTTGAAGCGTGGTTGTAGGAAGTTGATGAACAAAGGACCAAAATCTTAGTTTGCTCAGTTGCCTCTACTCATGAAACTTCAAACAAATTTGTATTAATTTCTACTAATGACTTCGCGAAATTCCAATTGTACCAAGAATCTATGAAGCCATCATCTACTTTCATTGCTATAGCCAAGACAGGTAACAATCATTATAGTCTTGTATCCTCGTCTTCCAAATGGGTCATAGATTTTGGCGCTATAGATCACATGACATGTAATCCTCAATTATTTTACCCTTCATCCATCTATTTCCCCCACCACTTTAACCATAGCAGATGAATCAACATCCGGTGCACTTGGACTGGTACCGCCAAACTTACTTCCTCTCTTATTTTGACATATGTTCTTAATTTACCTTATTTTTCTTCTAATTTAATTTTTGTGAGCAAACTTACTTCTGATCTAAATTGTTGCTTCTTGTTTTATCCTGGTTATTGCTTGTTTCGGGATCTTTTAACAAAGAAGATTATTGGTAAGGGATGTGAATTTGGCGGTCTCTACGTTTTCACCAATCCAACACCACCATCTATTGCTTTTTTTGGAGTGTCATCAGCTTTTTAAGAACATTGTCGTCTGGGTATCCCTCTGAGTCTGTGTTTGAATCCTATCAATTATCGTGTTAATTTGAGTCCTAGAGTCAATATACAAGCTATTATTATAGGCCTCCTATCAGATTCACCTAGTGCCGAAGGAATAGCAATAAAGGGCCCAAGGATGGGCCAATCGCATGTGCTGATTTGTAGGGTGGGCTGAGCCCACAATTGGGAGGGGTGGGAGTATCTGTAATGAGTGATTTGTAGGGACCACCTTGTAATACGATTAGTAACCGTGAGCTAAGAAGCATGGATACAGATACGATACGGATATGGTGATACGTCAATTTTTAAAAAAGTAGGATACAGATACGTTTAGAATATATATATATATATATATATAGATTTCGTTATATATCATAATAAATTAATTTAAAAGTAAAAGAAAAAGACAAGATTTGTCTTATAAAAAGACAATTAAAATGTTAAAAAAGATCTTTTGTAAAAAAAGAAAAAAGAAAAAAGAAAAAAGAAAAGTCTTTGACTTTAGAAAAGACTAGGAGACTTGGCAGTGCTTCTTAAAAAAATAAAAATTAACATTGAAAGTTATGCACTGCACTTAAAAAAATAAAAAATAAATGAATTAAAGGCAAAGCAACTGTAGCTAGGATAGATATTCGTATTGCTTTAACTATCTCTCTTCTTCTCTGATTTGAGGTACGAAAAATTGATCGGAGATAAGAATCCTTCTTATTTTCTCTTCTCCGGCACCGACAAAGGCTGTTCTTTCTTCTCTGATGGGAATCTTTCTTCTCAGATAATTATTTTTTAAATTCAAAAAAAGGTTTCTCAGACATATCTGAAAGTATCCGTATCAGATACGTATCTGATACGGATACGTCAACTCTCTTCCCGTATCTATGCTTCCTAGACCGTGAGAATGGCATGGGTGAGTGAATGACGTGTAAGGCAAGTTGCTTTTTATATTTTGGTAATATGATTAGTAGGGTGAGGATTTGCTCAGTATTTTGTAGGAGAGAGGAGGCCTCTCGAATTGCGTCCCATGGTTGTTTCAATCAAGGATGAAAATGTCGCCGATGTCGGCAACAAAAATATCAGGGTTCTGACACCGATATGGGGGGAGAGTCATTCTTTCATGGAGTCGGTGAAATCGTTGAAATGTCGCCGGGAAAAGACGTGTTCATTTGTTGCATATAGAGTCGAGATGAAGAGATGGAAGCTTTAGGGTGTCGGCCTGAGAAGAAGAGGAGAACGCTGGATTTTTTTTTTTTAGACAAGAAACGGCTGGCTACTCTGCTTTGAGTTTGGAGAGGATGAGAAAACTATTAGGGTTAAGGCATTTGTTTGACTTGGAGTGGGCCTAGAGTCTTTCTAATTTTTTTTATAACTAAAGTGGGCTAGGCCTAAGGCTTTATTAGTCTTATTGTCGAAAATCTTAAGTTAAAAAAATTAAATTATAATATATAAAAAGATAGATGAATATTTCTTTTGTAATCACTAATAAATTTGATATCAATTTAAAAATTATATAAATATTAAGCTATTGATGTTTTTATTTATATTAAATGATATATTTTATCTATAATATTTGAGTTATTTATAATTTATATTGAAAAAAAAATCACCATCGACATTAACTTCGACACTTCCTGGATATCCGTCGACATCGACATCTTCGTAAAATTGACTTGTTGACATCGACATCGACATTTTTATCCTTGGTTTCAACCTCATTTGAATATTTATAAACTCTCATTTGTTGAGTACTTGTCATGTTGCTCCATTTGAATTAGTTCATTTTGATGTTTGGGGTCCTTGTCCTATGAGTCAAAATCTGTATTTTCGTTATTTTGTAGCTTTTGTTGATGACTATTCTCGTATGACTTGGTTATTTTTAATGAAAAATCATTTCGAGTTATTTTCTCATTTTTGCTCGTTTCATTCTGAAATCAAAACTCACTTTAATGCTTCTCTTCATACTCTTCATAGCGATAATGCTAAAAAAAATGCCGATACTTTTCAGTCTTATTTAGCCACACATGACATTCTTCACCAATCATCTTGTGTTGATACTCCATCCTAAAATGGAGTTGCTAAACCTAAAAATAGATATCTCTTAGAAACGGCACAAGCTCTCTTGTTTCAAATGCATGTCCCTAAACATTTTTGGGCTGATGCGGTTTCCACAACCTGTTACTTAATTAATTGAATGTCATCATTTGTCCTTAGTGGTGAGATCCTATTTCATGTTTTTTTTCCAATAAAGTCTTTGTTTCATACTACATCAAGAATATTTGGTAGCACATGCTTTGTTCATGATGTTTGTCTTCAACTCACTAAGTTGGATCTCAAATCTTTGAAATGCATTTTTCTTGGCTAATCCCGGGTTCAAAAGGGATACTGGTGTTATTGCCCGAGTCTTAACCGATATCTAGTCCGCATAGATGTTACCATCTTCTGGAATACTCTTTTCTCGTTTGCCTAGTTCAGCTGAGAGAGATGATGATACGTTTTTTGATATATTCTGTTCTTTATCATTGTGAGGTGGAGTCCTCTAAACTACTCATTTCATACGTCTATTCTAGACGATCACAACCTCTAGATACACATCCAAAACTAGAGGATTCCTTCTATCATTTGATTTAGGACCACACCCTCTAGCTACACACCCCGTTATCAGATTCAGGATTACGTAATGACCTTCCCATTCCTCTTCGTAAAGGTAAACATAAATGTACTTATCCTCTTCAGTTTTTTGTTACTTATAACTATCTTTCCTCTCATACTTGTTCATTCATTGCTTCTCTCGATTCCATATTTGTGCTTGAGACTATTCATAAGGCTTTATCCCATCTTGGTTGACGTCTTGCTATGATAGAGGAGATGAATGCTTTAGATGATAATGGTACTTGAGATTTAGAAGCAATAGGTTGTGAATGAGTGTTTGCAGTGAAAGTTCATTCTGATGGTTCAGCTGCTCGATTGAAAGCATGCCTTGTTGCTAAAGGCTATGCTCAGACTTATGGAGGCGATTATTCCGACACATTCTCTCTCGTTGCTAAGTTAACCTCTATTCGGATTTTTATTTCTTTAACTGCTATTAAACACTAGTCGTTGTATCAGCCAGATATTAAGAATGCATTTCTTTATGAGAATCTTGCTGAAGAGGTTTACATGGAGCAACCAATTGGTTTTGTTGCTCAGGGGGAGATTGGGAAAATCTGTCATCTTCAAAATCTTTGTATGGGTTGAATTAGAGTCCACGAGTGTGGTTTGGAATGTTTAGCCTCACAATTGAAAAAATTGGACTGCAGAGAAGTAAGTCTGACCATTCGGTTTTCTATAAACAATCCGAGAATGGTTTAATCTTACTAGTTGTATACGTGGATGACATTGTCATAACTGGAAGTGATACATCAAGTATTCTATCTCTGAAAACATTTCTTCACAATCGATTTCACACTGAGAATTTGGGGATACTGAAGTATTTTTTGGGTATTGACTATTGAGGTGATTATGAGCCAAATTAGGTTTTTTTATTATGTATTGGATTTACTTTTTGAATTAGGAAAGTTGGGAGCTAAGGTCTTCGATGATGCCTAATCTACATCTTACAAAAGATGGTGAGACATTCAAGATCCTGAGCAGTATAGAAGATTAGTTGGAAAGTTGAACTATCTCATAGTTACGCGACCAGACATTGCTTATGTAGTCAGCATTGTTAGTCAATACATGTCCTTGCCTACAGTCTATCATTGGGTTACAACAGCAGATTCTTTGTTATTTAAAAGCAACATGTGGACATAAAATTTTGTATAAAGATCATGAACACTCTAGTTTTGCTGATTGGGCAAGATCCAGAGAAGATCGAAGATCAATTACAAGGTATTGTGCTTTTGTTGGGGGTAATTTAGTTTCATGGAAGAGTAAGAAGCAGTATGTCGTATCACGCTGTAGTGCTAAATCATAATATAGAGCTATAGCACAATGCATTTATGAAGTGATGTGGATTCGTCAACTTCTTATTGAGTTGGGCCTCCTAGTCTTGAGTCAAACCAAATTGTGGTATGATAATCAAGTTGCCCTCTAACCTTATACTTAATGAGCGAATTAAATACATCGAGGTTGATTGTCATTTTGTTCGAGAGAAAATAACACTGGGTTTGATTTCTACGAGATTTGTGAAGATGGGAGAACAATTAGGCGACTCTTTACAAAAGCCTGGAATGGACCACGGACTGACTACCTTTGCAACAAGCTGGGCATGATCAACATTTATGCTCCAGTTGGGGGAGTGTTATAGATGTTTGTTAGAAATATGTTATATTGTATCGTTTAGTAATTAGAGGTCGATTACTATTACCCAGTGATGAAAAAGTCGGCGAAGTCGCCGATAGTGTCTGCGACTTATCGGTTATCGGGGATGTTCGATAACGATAAGGGGGGGAAGAGTCGTTCTTCCCCCCTATCGGCGACATGTCGCCGACATGTGTAAAATATCGACGACATGTCGTTTTTTCAGGAAGTCACCGATATGTCCTCAAAAAATCGACGACATGTCCGTAAATTTCAAATCTGGCCGAACCAAACATTAAGAATTGGAAGAAGGTTAGTGGAAAGATGAAGAGAACTTTAATTTTTTTACAGTAAAAATCCAATTAAATGGCAGATCGAAGAACGGATTCTCTTTGACATGGCCACATGAAGAAGAAGAAGAAGTTAGGAAGACGATGAAATCGAGAGTCATTTAGAATTGGAAGGTGAAAAGTACTCACCGACTCAATAAGAAAGGAATTAAAATTTAATATTAAATAAATTTGAGATAGTGGCCTAGTGGGCTTGATTGAAAGGTGAAAAGCACTCACCTACTAGTGGCCTGTTGGGCTTGTTTTAAAATTTGGGCAGTATTTATCATAATTTTTTTAGTCTTGGGCAAATATTTATTTTATATCTGGTTTATTTTTTTAGTTTTTTTTTTTTTTTAATTTTTTTGATATATGGTTAATTGGAAAATTTCAATTTCAATGATAAAACAAAAATTGTCTATATTTTATCTTATTTATTATTTTTATAATAAAAAATGGTAAATTGAATTTTAGAAAAAAAATGATTCATGATTCTTTTCACGTTTTGATAACCTTGGCTGAGAGTTCATAATGACTATCATGTGATATAATTATTGGTTGTTCTTATTTGTAAACCATATTTTTTTATAAGACTATCTTTTATAAGAATGTTATTTTACGCCTAAATTTTGATACTTTGTACCACTAATGTCCATATATATGTGTGTATTTTATTTATATAACTACTTAGAATGATGGTTTAATGTTTAATTAAGCTCTAATAAAAGTTTCATCCACAAATTCAAACTATTTCTATAGTTATCCGTGATATCCGTGATTTTTCCGGAATATCTGTCGACATCGACATCGACAACCGACATGTCCGTAAAATTGAGATGTCGACATCGACATTTTCAACCTTGCTATTACCTCATTAGGTTAAGACTCTAATGTGTATATATATGTATATGTGATTAGTGAATAAATAATTATCAATTATTCTCTCATATTTTGTGGCTTTACAGTCATCAAGGATAATGTTTAAGAGAAAGAAAGTTTAATGAATAGTTCGTGAATCATTTTTCACCTTTAATTTTTGTTCATTTTTGCCCTTTAATGTAACTTTACAACAATAGTCACATTGTTATTCTATTATCTGATAACCCGATAACTCATTTTAACATTAAAATAAATCAATCATTAGAGTATAGTCACATGTCAATCATAGATTCAGTGAAGTAAACCTAACATTTACATGTTTTCACCACTCCCATTCACTTGCAATTTGCATTAAATACATTTGGCTGCCAACAGTTTCTTAGCAATGATAACCGAACAAACAGTTGAATTTATCACATTTGAAAACCAACATGCATAGTATGGTGGATTTGCTAGAAGCTCCTTCATTTTTCCTGATATTGGTACTCATAGAGCTTATTATTAAATATTGTAAGGCACAGCACAAGAACCATGAAGCTTCTCATACATAAGCATTTTAGAATAAAATAACTATTGAGCTTAGTACCATCAGAGTACTTATATCTCCTTCAATTTCCCTCCCATTTTCCCGATTTGCACTGTTTATAAGGGCGTTCATTTAGTTTGGGATGATAAATTACCTGAGGCCTGTAATTATCAATTGTGCTAATATTGATTGTTTGTTTAATTTTGCAGAGTTAACCGGAGTGGAACTGCCTAATCAACTCTTTGTTGTTGGACTTCTCCTTCAACCTCGTTCTTTGGGAAGTAGGCAAGAAAATATTTGAATTTTGCCTCCTCATTTACCAGTTTTCCGCATACTTATTTGTACAATGAATTGATTTGTTGTTTTTTTTTTTATGGAGAGAAAAACTAAATTGATTTGTTGTCTTGTTATCTGAATATAGGATGATGTTACGTAAAACTTATTATTGCAATACTATAGCTATTTTAAGCTTGAAAGCATGTGTGATTAACCTTTATACTTTAAGGGCTTTGATTGTGATCACAACCTGGTCTCTCTCTCTAAACTCATAAAATATTAAACCTTTTTTCTGACACTCTAGAGCCAAAGCGTCTTTGGTTTCTCTTATACTTTCAACTGAGTTTTGCATAGGATTATGTTAGGAACGGGACATTGATTGTATTTAAATTTATAGAATAATGACTAGAAAATAGTTAGATAATCCCAAGAAATTTGAGGAACTTGGATGTCTTCCATCTTGCGTAAAACTCAAGCCAAAACGACTTAAAATTCCTCTAGCTCCCACTATTTATAACCAAACTTACTCTTTACTTACAAATATGCCCCTAACCCTCTAATAGGTATTCCTAACAGATTATTATTAGGAGATATTGTTACGAGCATATTAGTAATTAGGTGGTAAGTGTGTTACACAAGGGTGGTTATAATTTATAAATAATTGAAATTAGGAAAGTAGAGGCAGACAATTAATTGAGAGGTTTTGGGGGAGAGAGTTAGTCCTCTGAAAGGTTCAATATTTTTTATTTTCACTAGGTTTTATGGAATAAAAATATATTGTATTCAAACGTATAGAAAAAAGTTTTCCTCTTAATGGCTTTTACAGCGGGATGGATCGATATCCAAGGTATTCCTCCTCATCTTCGAACTGATAAAATTTTCACTAGTGTTGCTGACTTCTGTGGAGGTTTTGGGGATAATGCGGTTAGATCGGTTTGTTGGAACATATGGCTTGAACGCAATAGACGTATTTTTGTGGACAAAAGCAAGTCTTGGGAAGAAATATGGGAGTTGTCAGGTCCTTAATGCCTCTAATTGGATTGCAAATTGTAATTCTTTTTGTAACAAGTCCCCCTCCATTATTGCTTCTAATTGGCAAGCCTTTTTATAATCTTTGCTTTGCCTTTTTGGGCTCTTTCAATTATCAATGAAATAGTCCGTTTTATTACCAAAAAGAAAAATATATCCGTGGGAAACCCATGAAACAAACAGGCCATAAAGGACAAAAAGTAATGGTCTTATATTAATAGGTTCTAAACAACTTATATACATAATATTATATAGAGAAAATTGCATAAACCACCCATGAACTATTGGGTTGTAATAGTTACACCCTCAAACTTTTAATTTCAGCAATTGACCCCTAAAGTTTGTAAAGTGTTAAAATTGGACTTATAAAAATTTAATTCTACAAATTACCTTCTTATATGGTTAAATCAGACCCTAAAAAATTACCGTAGAGACAATTAATACATCCTGAATGTCAACAGGACGTCGAGATCGGAGAAGAAATCCCCATCTTTTTAGCCACCACAAGAGTTTTGGGGTCTGGGTCAAGGACGAGGTTGAAACGGTATAGGGGCCCTCGGAGACCCGATACCATAGAGATTTCATAATAACATTAGTAACTGATAATTTAAAAGGGGGTATTAAAATTTAATGGGTCCAATTTTAGCCCGTATAAATTTTCGGGGGGTGAATTGCTCAAAGTGAAAATTTGAGGGTGTAACTATTACAACCCCTATAGGGGTGGTTTATGCAATTTTCCCTATTATAAATTATTATACAAGTTACAAGTTACAACAGAGATGAGATAGTTTTTTTTAAAATTGATAACTTAATAAATTAAACAATACACCTAATACATTTTGGTTTTCATCCACTTTTTTTTTTATCTAGTGACATTTTTTCCCTTCATTTTCCCCTTGTGATATGTTGGGCTTATAGATGTTCAACATGTACGGTGTTGAAATAGTGAGTCCATTCATGATCATTTAAAATATTTGTGTTGCAGTGTATTTAATACATCCTCTTTTTACACTAGTATATGAGCACATATGGAAAGATATGACAAGTTCCTCATTTTTATGATAATAACTTTGCTTAATGCACATTTCATGTGTATATAGATATTGTTATGTTGATACATGTTGAATTTTGTTCTATGTAAGATTTTTGGAATTGTCGTCTTTTACAGAGTGCTGATTGCTTATGAGAATGGCTTGATTGTTCTCTGGGATGCGTCTGAAGATCAACCTGTTTTAGTTAGAGGTCACAAGGACCTTGAATTGATGGACAGTGACCTGACTAATCACTCATCAATTAGAAGGAATGAGTTTTTAACTGAGGTATCAGACCTTGAAATGGAGAAAGAAATAAGCTCTCTTTGTTGGGTAACTAGTGATGGATCAATCCTTGCTGTTGGCTACGTGGATGGAGATATTTTGTTTTGGAATTTTTCAAATGTTAGCTCTTCCAAGGATCAGCAAGTTAGTCAATCTTCTAATAATGTTGTCAAGCTACAGTTATCATCGGGCAGTAGAAGGCTACCAGTAATTGTTTTGCATTGGTCTCCAAGTGAATTGCAAAATACCAAGGGGAACCTTTTTGTATATGGTGGTGATGAAATTGGATCTGCAGAAGTTCTTACGGTGTGATGTTAACTAAAATTTAGCCTCACCTTTGGCTTTATGTTTTAGTTGTATTATATTCTCACATAATTTTCTCTACTCTTGTGGTTTTTCATATGTGTTTCTGAATTTTCTGGATTATGGGAGTTGGACTTTTTGTCCAGCTCGCTCTTTACTCATTTTGATTGTTTACTATTATTATCGATTTTTTTTAAGATGAAAAGGACCAATAAGATTACATATAAAATTCGATACTTTGCAAGTGAAGCTTTAATAGCATAAAGACATGTATAATTTGTCTAGAAGTCTATTGATGCGTAATATAAACTTGTGTGTGTCTGTATAATGTGACTTTTGGTGATTGAATTTACATACGTGTATGTTTAGGGTGACTTGTAATAATTTCATTGACAGAATCTTAGACTACTTTGAGAGGCCTTGGGGAATGTGAAAAGCTCCTGAACACTTGCAGGGCTGTCACATAAAATGTACTCTAAATGCTTCCGCTTGAAAAGTGCTTTGTCTAACTGAAATGTAATTTGTGGCGGCTCTGTTTTGGGTAATTTAGATTGAGAGGAACAACCGCATTTTCAACAATATAGCTCGTGAACATCATCATATATGGGATCGCCTTTTGTATTTCATTTACTTATGGTTTAAAAACAATGCTCTTTTGGATTTTGATTTAACTTTTTCTTCGTTGTACTTAACTTGGAACTCTTTTTTTCATGTAATTTCTTTTAGAGGTCCTCTCAACCTCTTGTAGATTCTTTTATTTTAATAAAATTGTTGTGAATTCTTCTAAAAAAAGCTGAAAATGTAAACTAAACAATCATACTCTTTAGATTTTTACTAACTTGGGTTCTATAATCAAAATAAAGTGAATTATTGTTTGTTACCTTATTTATTTGCTTAGTTTACTCATCTTTTCTTCACTCTGTTTTGTTGCCATGTATATCTCCAAATTCAGAATATGAATGTTGCTTATTACAGGTTCTAAGCCTTGATTGGTCTTCTGGAATAAAAAGCTTGAAATGCATTGGCCGTGTTGACCTTTCACTTAATGGTTCTTTTGCTGATATGGTGTTATCACCTAATATTGGTGAAATGAAGAGTAGAGGCACTTCCTTATTTGTACTGGCAAATCCTGGACAGTTGCATGTTTATGATAATGCATTCTTATCTGGCTTGATTTCTCAGCAAGGGAAAGTATGTTCTGATTCTGCAGTGCAATATCCTATGGTAATACCCAATATTGAACCACGTGTGACAGCAGCCAAGCTAGGTTTGGTACATAGAGAGGGCACGATTTACAATGCTTTGGATAAGGTACTCAGTCTTTATAAGATCAATCAATCAAGTTTAGAAGTGGAAGAACTTAATCTACAATTTTTCAAATGGTAGATTATTTCTTTAACTTGAACTAAATAATATGGTTTAAATTTAAAGCTCATATTATGTGCAAAATATAGCATGTCACTGACGCTTTTTTTTTGTTTGTTTCCCATTAGATTGTTTCAGTTGCAAAAGATCAAACTCACATTACAGAGGAGACAAACTGGCCTTTGGCTGGTGGTATTCCATGTCAATGTCGTGATGCTGGAGATTATCAGGTTGAGAGAGTTTATATAGCCGGTTACCAAGATGGTTCCGTTCGAATATGGGATGCTACATATCCATCCTTTTCACTTATTTTCCATTTAGAGTCAGAGGTTTGAATTTGGTGCAATGTTTGCTTATAAGTTTCAATTCTATTCTGTAGATAAGCTCTTTTGTTTATTTTATTTGTCATGAACATATAAGTTCCATCAATACGGCTCATCTGAATTTGGAAATTTCATGTACAGGTAACAGGTTTGAAGATTGCTGGTTTGAGTACATTAATATCAGCTTTGGACTTTTGCTCGGTCACTCTGACCATAGCTGCGGGCAGTGAATGTGGTCTGGTAATGCCATCTATTCTTTTAGATGCCTTTTTTCCAAGTAAATGGATATAAATAATCAAGTGACTATATCCACATTTGAGAGTGTGTAGGTTCGGCTTTATAAAGTAGTAGGGAGCTCAGAAGAGGCAAGTTTGCACTATGTAACAGAAACTAAAAATGAAGGTTTGTCTTTGTAAATAATTGTTATCTCAATGGATGATTGAGAGCCATTTGTTAGAGTTATCTTCAATAATATCCTTTTGTACTGAGATGCATAAAAGCCATCACATGATTTTTTTTGGATAAATTAAAAATGAAGCTTTGTTCATGTAAATATTTGTTACCTCTATGAATAATTGAGTGCCATTTGCTAGAGTTATCTTCAATAATATCCTTCTGTACTGAGATGCATAAAGTCATCACATAATTTTTGTTATAGATTTTTCAGAAACTTCCAAGGTATTTTGGATTAAAAAACCATAGCTAAAGACTAGATAAAGCTTGGTTCTTAAAAATGATATTTCCTATAGAAGATCCTGTGGCCAACCCACTATTCTGCTTGAAGTCTTTGGTTTTATATAGTGGTTGGAGAAAAATTGTAAGTGCAATGAAGTATGTCGTTGCCCGGAAGTCAACAATCAGAAAGTCGCTATTTTGGGCCACATTTTATCTTCTTCATTGAAAAATTAGATGTTTAATAACTAACTAGGTGAAAAATTTCAAGGAAATTTAGAATTTTCAAGAAAGTTTTGAGGATATTTGGAAAATTGATAAAAATGTTAAAAAAAACCTCTAATATTAATGACTTATTTTGGTATATTGTAAATTCAAAATTTAGCCTTTTTTTATTGCAATATCTTAGTGTAGTATTCAAAGTTATTCGTATAGTATTTTCTTAACATAATAAGAATCAACATAAGAAATTAATTTCTTATTAATATTTGTGGTGTTATTAAAAATAGAATGATATATATGACAATGACATTAAATTCTTATTTTATATTTTTTTTAACTTATTTGATGTGGTATAATGGTAACTATTTGCAAAATTTGTTGATTTATTATCTTGGAAAACCTATTGCTTACACAAAAAGATAGTTGTTTGTCATATGTACCTAATCCCCTAATTTTTCTATTGATAATATATGCAGTTTTTTTTTTTTTTTGTTATGACATGTGTATATCAAGTTTTTTATTGTTTATGATAGATTATACTACCAATGGGTCCAATATTTGTCTCTTAGTATGTACTTTGACATGTATTGTGATTTGCTTTAATATTTACAAATGCTCATGTATGATATGAGTTGCAACAATTTAAATGGTAATAGAGTATATTATAATTAGCTTAAATAAATGTAACATTTTCATGTAATGTTTTAAATATTTGAGAAGAATGTCATCTGTTTTTTATTAAAATATTCATCGACATCGTGTTGATTTCACTATAAATTTGAGACAAAGATTTCCATGGACATTGATTTTTTTAAGGTCATACCAAACAAATGTCCCCGTGCTTGATCCTTCCTTTTTTTTTTAAATTAAAACAATCCATTGCCATTAGGAGTCTTCTTTTGGATCTTGTCCATTGTATTTCCCCCGGGCGGGAACCAATGTCTGTATCAAAAACTCGACCTTCGTAAGGATTTCGATTTACAAACGGTAGTAAGGGTCTTCTCCCAAAAAATTGGCTGAGAAGATAATTAACTAGAGAACAACCTGCTTTGCTGAATATACTTTGAAATATGCATCCAATGACTTCTAGAACTTGGGTTTTTCCTGCTTCTGTGGTCCAAGCTTCTGAATCCAATCCGTATTTGGTAGCCACCACCGAGAACCTTGAGCATTCTGCTCCTTGGTGCATCTCTAGCTCCATTTGGCCAGCAGGGAAACATTTCTGTTTTTTATCCCTCTCATTCCTGCCTGATAGCGGATCCAGCTCAACAATCAAAATGATAATTTTTTTCATCTTATTTTTATTCAATTTTGTTTTTTCCACACTTCCATTCTTTGTACAGGAAGGCTAAGATTTTATAGTCTTCTTAATGTCTTATGGTACTTTATTTTGGCATTAATTTTTGTGCAGGCTGGGTTATTGCATGCTCTGGTGTCAATTTATAATTAATTTCATATGAAAAGATTTACTAGTGAGAATCACATTAGCTTAAACATTGGATATTTCTGTTTATATATATGTGTATACACAAGTGTTTTTGTTTGTTAATGGATCAAAATAGAAAAAATCGTAGATGAAGAATAATGTCAGTTTGTTGACACCTGATTTCCATATTCTATGTTCTCTGTTTTTTTTTCTTTCAGAAACTATGTTCTCTGTTTTTAAGGAATGGAGAATTCTTGGGAAAATGTTTGAGAATCGGCACATGTAAATGTTTCTTTTTGGGTGTCTATTACTAAGATCTTTTGAATTTTTTTCTTTAATTTTTATTAGAAATAATTGGCCCTCATACTTGCAGTTAGGTGGCGGTTGCTTTTGTTGGGTACTAGACCAAATAATTACATTTAGATGGGGGACCTGTTTGGGGGGTTCCCCTTCTTTTTGTTTATTGTTACTTCATTTTCTCAATGAAATGGGCTTGTGAGCCTTCATTAGAAAATGTTCTCTGATTTATTTTTATCTACTTATCTGGTAGCGGTAGGTCTCTCTACATATAAGAAGTTCACCGATGCTCTCATTCAAAATTCAGGAGGCTTGAACTTTCCCTCACCATCTACCTGCCTAATCTTTTCCTTTACAATTCAATTCATATGCATTTCCCTTAATTGTTCCCTGTCTTACCAATGGCTAACCTACCAGTTCCAACTTCCAACTAACTCCAAGAAGTAAACCTTTTTCCATAATCAATAGCTTCTTGCGTCTCCTAACATAGATAAATCTCATGGGAGGCTTTTAGATCTTGTCACTTTCATAATATCAGAGTCTGGCGTCTGCCTGTGGCACATAAAAACTTTTTGAAAAAAAAAAATAATTATGGTTTGATATGGTGATTATGTTCAACTTATAATTATGGTTCAAAATCATTGACTAGAGTAATCAGTGCAATACATACATTCAAGCTTAGCCCTGCCTTTTTATGCATCCGTTCAACATAGATAAAATTAGGCTCATCAAATTTAATTTTCGCTGCTTGGTAATATTCATTTATCTGCAACTTGCTTAGTTCACAATATGCATGGAGGAGAAGGGATTCAATGTGTAGCTGTATTTTCTCTCCTAAATTCTTCCGTTTGCACCTTGAGTTTTGAGAATTCTGGAGTCACTCTTGCAATTGGATTTGAATGTGGACAGGTGAGTTTATCATGTAACTTATGTTTATGTGTCAGAGTTCATTTATCAATTATTGATTCTATTCTGCTTCCTTTGGTATGATTTCTTGTTAGATATAATTATTGAGTTTATTATAATAGTTACATAGTTAGGCCCATTACTTTTAAGCCCATTGGGTTAGACTCTAATGTGTATATATATGATGTGTATGTGATTAGTAAATATATGAATTACATTCTTTCAACTCTTTAGTTTACATGGTATCAGAGCCTAAAAGTTCTTAGTTTTGTTTGAGAATTGGTAGAGTGAATTCTTGTTCAAGAAGGTTAGGATTCGAGTTTGGGTCTCAATCAAAAGTGGCCATTTGTCGACACCACCCTCATAGAAAGGACCGACACCTTCCGAAACGCCTAATCGCCTCCGCCGTCCGCTGAAACAAGCCACCCGTGTGGCCCACGCGCCGCCTCTTCATCCGCCATCTTCCTCACGCGCCTGGCCCGTGAGGGCGCATGAGAGGGCCTTTTCCGCCGCCGTTTGTTTGGGTCTGATCGGAATTGTATCCCCAGTTGTTCTGTGGTGTTTTTTGGGTTCATCTCGTGCCTGGTTGGGAAGAAAACGAGTCTTTTGTGTGTTGTCTACATCTGGTTTTTTGGCTATTTTTGGGTCAGATCTGTTTGTAGCTAATTTTCACATCTATGTTACTTTTTACTTGGGTTTCAACTATCATTCGTTTTTGTGGCTCGGGGTCAATTACAAGTTTGTTCTGATTTGATGGCGGGGAAAATGGATCATCAGTTTGCCCCCAGTACTACTATTGCTCAGTTAGGTAAATCGACATTATGTCTTGTTTCTTCTTCCTCCAAATGGGTCATAGATTCTGGTGCAACTGACCATATGACAGGTAATCCTAAATTACTTTCCTCATTCGAACCACACACTTCGTCTTCTCATGTTACCTTAGCAGATGGATCCACTTCCCCTGTTATCACATCTGGTCAAGCTAAGCCTGCTCCTTCATTACCCTTGTCTTGTGTTCTTAGCCTCCCTGATTTGTCATTTAATTTGATGTCTGTCAGTCAAATTACTCGCTCTTTAAATTGTTGTGTCTCATTCTATCTCACTTATTGTTTGTTTCAGGATTTTACGACGAAGCAGATTATTGGTAAAGGACATGAATCTGGCGGCCTCAACGTTCTTGACCCTCAGTTTTCTGTTGCATGTTCTGGAGTATCGTCATCGTCTGCTTTTGATACTCATTATCGATTAGGTCATCCTTCTCTCTCTGTTTTTAAGAAATTGTGCCCTCAGTTTCAGCATTTGTCCTCTTTAGATTGTGAGTCGTGCCAGTTTGCTAAACATCATCGTGTCAGTCATGGTCCACGAGTCAATAAACATGCAAGTGCTCTTTTTGAGTTAGTTCATTCCGATGTTTGGGGTCCCTGTCCTGTTGCTTCTATAACCGGATTTCGGTATTTTGTTACATTTGTTGATGATTACTCTCGAATGACATGGCTCTGTTTCATGAAATCTCGTTCCGAGGTATTTTCTCATTTTTCTGCTTTTTGTATTGAAATTCGAACCCAGTTCAATATCCCAATAAAAACTCTTCGAAGTGATAACGCAAAAGAATATATGTCATCCACTTTTCAAATTTTATGATCACACATGGCATTCTCCATCAAACATCTTGTGTCGATACTCCGTCTCAAAACGGGATAGCTGAACGTAAAAATAGACATTTGTTGGAAACTGCTCGAGTTTTACTTTTCCAAATGCAGGTTCCTAAACATTTTTGGTCAGATTCTGTTTCTACTGCTTGTTTTCTCATTAATCGCATGTCTTTCTCGGTTCTTAATGGTCAAATTCCTTACCACTTTTTGCTCCTCAATAAATCTTTATTTCCTGTAGAACCTAAGATATTTGGTTGCACATGTTTTGTTCGGGATATTCGTCCTCAACTTTCTAAACTTGATCCCAAGGCTTTAAAATGTATTTTCCTTGGCTATTCTCGGGTTCAAAAGGGATATCGATGTTTCTCTACCGTTTTTAATAGATATTTGGTTTCTTCGGATGTTACTTTTCTGGAAAATACACCGTTCTCTCCTTCTGTCTCATACATTTTTCCGGAGGAGGATGATAACTTGTTAATCTACACCACTACTATCGTTGTTCCACCTCCCTCTGAAACACCGACTTCTGTTTTGCCACCTCCCTCTGAAGTACCAACTGTTGTTTCTCCTCCTCTACCAATCTCCCTGCCCATGCCTCCCTTTCCTCAAGTGTTTACCCGTCGTCCTCGTACTATACCAGATTCATGTCCAGATACCACCGTTCAAGAAGGCTTCATCGTCAGATCCAGTCACAAAAGTTGATCTCCCTATTGCCCTCCGCAAGGGGAAACAAATTTGTACGTATCTTGTTACTTCTTTTGTATCTTATAACAATTTGTCTCCCTCTGTGTGTTCTTTTATTGCATCAATTGATTCTGTGTCTTTACCTAAGGCTGTTCATGATGCCTTTTCTCATTTTGGGTGGCATAATGCCATAATCGAGGAAATGCGGGCCTTGGAAGAAAATGGAACTTGGACTTTGGTCGATGTACCCACGGGTAAGAAAGCTATTGGTTGTAAGTGGGTTTTTGCAATCAAAGTTAATCCTGATGGATCTATTGCTCGTTTGAAAGCCCGCCTCGTTGCTAAAGGGTATGCTCAGGTCTATGGGATTGATTATTCTGACACTTTTTCTCCTGTTGCCAAACTCACGTCAGTTCGATTGTTTATTTCTATGGCTACTACATATTGTTGGCCTTTGCACCAGTTAGATATCAAGAATGCTTTTCTTCATGGGGATCTTCAAGAAGAGGTGTATATGGAGCAACCACCTAGATTTGTTGCTCAGGGAGAGAATGGAAAAGTTTGTTATCTGAGAAAATCGTTGTATGGCTTGAAACGGGGCCCTCGGACATGGTTTGGTAAATTTAGCTTAGCAGTTGAACAATTTGGCATGAGAAAAAGTAAATCAGATCATTCTGTTTTTCATCGCAAGTCTGTGGCTGGGATCATTTTGTTGGTTGTGTATGTAGATGACATTGTCATCACAGGAAGTGATAGTGCAAGAGTATTTTATCCCTCAAAACTTTCCTCCATAGTCAATTTCATACCAAGGACTTAGCGGCGTTAAAATATTTTTTGGGTGTTGAAGTGACAAGAAGCAGTAAAGGGATCTTCCTTTCTCAAAGGAAATATGTGTTAGGTTTACTATCAGAGACTGGTAAATTGGGGGCTAAACCATGTAGCACCCCAATGAATCCTAATTTGCAGCTTACAAGGGATGGTGAATTATTTGAAGAACCTGAAAGATACCAGAGGTTGGTTGGAAAACTTAATTACCTTACTGTAACTCGTCTAGATATTGCATATTCAGTTAGTATAGTGAGTCAATATTTGTCCTCACCTACTATTGAACATTGGAAGGCTGTTGAACAAATTTTGTGTTACTTAAAAGGTGCCCCTGGACGAGGAATTCTATATGGCAATCATGGACACAGTGAGATTGAATGCTTCTCAGATGCTGATTAGGCTGGGTCTAAAGAAGATCGAAGATCTACTACTGGTTATTGTGTTTTTGTGGGAGGGAATTTAGTCTCCTGGAAGAGTAAGAAGCAACATGTTGTATCACAATCTAGTGCTGAATCAGAATAAAGAGTTATGGCTCAGTCAGCTTGTGAAGTGATATGGATTCGTCAACTTCTTATTGAGTTGGGATTTTCAGTCTTGCATCCAATGAAACTATGGTGTGATAACCAAGCTGCCCTTCATATTGCTTCAAACCCCGTTTTTCATGAGCGTCTAAACATATTGAGGTTGATTGTCACTTTGTTCGTGATAAAAGACAATTGGGGCTGATTTCTACCGGATATGTGAAGACCGGAGAACAATTAGGCGACATCTTTACAAAAGCTTTGAATGGGCCACAGATTGACTACCTTTGTAACAAGCTGGGCATGATTAACATATATGCTCTAGCTTGAGGGGGAGTGTTAGATATAATTATTGAGTTTATTATAATAGTTACATAGTTAGGCCCATTACTTTTAAGCCCATTAGGTTAGACTCTAATGTGTATATATATGATGTGTATGTGATTAGTAAATATATAAATTACATTCTTTCAACTCTTTAGTTTACACCATGCAATATAAACTTAATACATCTTTGATCCTCACTCTTTTAAATTTCTATCACAGGTCGCTATGGTTGATACTAACACGTATGCACTTTTATATCTTACAAATGATGTGTCCAACTCAAGATCTCCAGTCATGTCTTTGGCTATCAAATCATTTTCAGATACAAATGACTTGGAGGTTAGTTCCAAGGAGTCTGTCCCTAAAATTGTTGAGCCTTCTGGAAAGGGAACTGTGTTCGTAATGACTAAGACATCAGATTTAGTTGTCCTCGATCGTATTAGTGGTGAAATCATCAGCTCCCAGTCAATATATGCAAAGGAGTTGACTCCAATATCCATGTACATTATTGGTAAAGTATTTCATTAGAATACGAGAAGAATTTTCTGTTTCTGTTTCTTTTTCTTATTTTTGTATCTGTTTTAGTTACTTCAAGTTTTTGCTCAGAGGGTGATTGTTCATCATCTGAAGCATCCAGTGGGATGCATTCACAGAACACCCATAAAATCAGTGAAGAATGTAGTGGATTGCATGAAGTTGAACCTGAGACATCCAGTGAAATTGCACATTTGGAGATGAGAATTTCTAACTTATTCATTTTGCTCTGCTGTGAGACATCATTATACTTGCACCCATTGAAGCAAATGATCGAGGTGCCCTTCTGGTGTTTTTACTATGTTTCCTCCATTTCTGATATGCTTTTGCTTATATGTTGATCGTCCTTATTTTAGGGTGAGATTAAGTATTCACAGAAAGTAAAGCTTAGAGAGCCATGTAGTTGGACTACAATTTTAAAGAAGGATGGTAAAGAGTCTGGCCTGGTTGTGCTTTACCAAAATGGTATAATTGAAATCAGGTGAACTGCTGAACGTGCCATCTTTTGTGCCATTTAAAAATCTAAATTTGAGTTTTTTTTTTAAACTATGGTTACGAATAAATTTGAGAACTATGTTCAATTCTTTAACAACACTAGTAAGAGAGATTTTTCTGTATTATGTTTCTAGTTACCTTTCTGATAGGTAAATAGATATAGAAAAACACACAAAAGATAAGCCAAGGGGTAATTCGAGAGACCCCGAAACTCTCCTCTATTTCTGATATAGTTCTCAATGTCAAAAGATACCCAACAAGATTTAGGCTTCTCCTAAAAATTGTTTGTGTTGAACATTTGAAAAGAAATACTAATGAAGTGTTTCATCTAAAAACACTTGAGTGAAATATTTTACGTGAAATACTTATTTATAAACATTTTTAGAAAAACACAAATCAAGTATTTTCTCCAAAAACACATTTTAGTATACTCAAATGTTTTTAGGTGAAACACTTCATTAGCATTTCTTTTAAAATGTTCAATACAAAACATTTTTAGGAAAAGCTATACCAAACGGACCCTTACTCTATTACACATATATAGTAGCTCATCATTGATTAATTACTAAACTGCCCCTAGACAGTTACATCACACACAATCTTTGCCTATCCGTAATATTCCCTCAGTCTCTCACTTGCCTTTCATTTCCTACTTTCTTCTTCCTCTCATAAACCTTATGAAATGGGGGCTTATCACTTTCTTTTTTACTTAATAATATTAATATATGCTAAATTTAAAATGTTATCTACTCTAAAACGCCATGTTACATGTGACTTTAGAAAAGGTAATGGAATACATCAAAATAACAAAATATTGTTTGTGTTTTTTGTTGCTTTTTCTTAAAGATTGCAATTGATGAAAAAACAACCTTGATAGAGTTTTTTGGACGTAAAAATTGTTTTCAATCTTTTTTTTTTTTTGGAACTGAAAAAAGTTTTATATACTCCTTTTCAACCCTTGTGATTGGATAATAATAATCTGAATATCTAACAGAAAAGTATATTTTCTTGACCCTTCTCCATTTCCTTAATCTGCCCACTTCCTTTTTTGATATTTTGGTGGTATTGTTAGTTAATTGCAAGTTGATTACATCTCTGAACAGATCATTACAAAATCTTGAGGTGGTATGGGAGAGTTCCTTGATGTCAATTCTACGGTGGAACTTCAAGACAAACATGGACAAAACAATCTGTTCTTCTGTTGACGGGCAAATCATGCTGGTTCTTTCTCCCCTGTTTTTCTAATGAAAATAGTTTATCTCAGCTGATATAACGAATAGAAGGCTTTTCTGTCACCTCACACTCTGCCCCACTTTTATGCAACAATTGCTATGTTGATTTTCTCTCTTTGGCAAATTCAAAATCACAAAAAATTATTATTATTTTGACAAAAACATTTTTTTGTTCTTTCTCAAAAGTTGTGAATTTTGCTATCACATTTTCTTTTATTACTTTCTTCCATATATTTCTTATTAATCTTTCTACACATCTACTTTCACCACTCTCAATATTTGCATACTCTCACTCAATCCTCCCGCTAAGCTCTCTCTCTCTCTCCCCTTCATTCCTCTATCTACACACTTTATCATATTACTTTCATTGTGCAAATTCTCTTATTATTCTCTCTAAATTCTCACTCTCTACGCATATTTCACTACTCTCTTTGCATATTTCACCACTTTGCCCCCTTTTTTCTTTAATACAAATTCATGTATTGTTTCACTATTTTTTTTAGACACTTTTCTCTCGCCATCACCTCTTTATAGATTTTTTACTGTCTCTTGCATTCAATTTTTTCACCAGTTAGTCTCTTTATACACGTTTTATCACAACTCTAAACTTTCTCTAGTTACTTCTTCTAAACATTCTCTTTCATTATTCCAATAAGTTGAAACTTATTCATTTGTTTTGATTTTTTGTCAATGGAAAAACATAAGTGAGTTTTGAAAAAAATCAAAAATAGAAAAAATGTTGTCAAACAAGTATTTGTAAAAGCTTAAAAAAAGAAGCTAGTCACCCAAAGAAATCATGAATCAGTAAATCACTTGTAGTGCTTTTTATGCAAATATAATCATGTATCGCTAAACCACTTGTTTCTTTTTTGTGATTTCTTAATAAGAATTTGATCTAAGATTCTCCATTATTCTGGAATTTTTTGGGTATCGCCAAAAGATGTATTCTCGTTATTCTCTCTAGATCATTCTGGAAAAGGGAGGAAAACGAAAATTGAAGTTTTGGTTGTGTGGTCTGCGCAATGTTTTGGGTTATATGGTTAGAAAGAAATGATCGACTTTTTAATAACAAAGAGTTTGAGATGCATAAGATTTGAGAGCAGATTCTTTTATTTTCTTCTTCTTGGGTAAGAAATGTAAAAGATCTTGTTTTTCGCTTTCCTTTTTTCATTTATGAATGAGCCTTGGGTTTCTCTTTTGTAATTTGTATGGGCCGTGGGTAGTTTTTTACTTTCTCCTTTATATTTTTGTTCCTGAGGATTTCTTCTCCTCGTTTTGTGTGTTGAGGATTTCTCATCATCTTCTTGTATTTTCCCTTATTAATAAAATTTTGTGAATTCATGTAAAAAAAATATTTTTTTAATGAGAATACAAACTATAGAGAAGAAAAATTCTGCAAACAAATTAACCAGAAAATTAAAATCATTATCCAATGATTAAGAAGAATGGAATACTTCTCTTGTATTTAGCCCAAAAATATATATACTCCTTGCTCTGCATTTACGTCGATTTCCTGAATCTTCTTACCCGAAATACTATCAGATGCATCTTTCACACTTTGCTTAGAAAAAAAATTAAGGGATTATTAACATGCAAGGAACATTTTTATTTGCCCTCTTGTTTTGGAGAGCTATCAAACTATGATGATCATGACTATTTAACTTAGTTTGGCGACAGTTTGTAATCATGATTTTCTAATATTTATGTGATTTGATTTTACAGTTAAATGGGCCTGAGTTTGCAGTCATGTCTCTGTTGGTCGACGAAAATGTTTTCAGGTCTCTCTCACCATGTGTGTATATTTTGTGTGTGTATGTGGGGGAGAGGGAAGGCAGGGAATTTAGTAACTCCTCCCTTTCAAGTTTATAATTTATAGATTCATGGACAAGGCAACGACATGGATTTGAGATAGTATTACTATGTTACTTTTAGGATTCCCGAGTCTCTGCCTTGCCTCCACGATAAAGTTCTTGCAGCTGCTGCAGATGCCACGAACAACATATTGCCTAGTCAGAACAAAAGGCTTGTAAGCACTACTTTCAGGCCCTTTCCCGTTGTTTTCATGTTTATTCTACGATGAAGTTTGAATGCTATGCCTTACTTCAACCGCCACAGGATGCTGCTTCCGGAATTTTAGATAATATTGTCAAGGGCTTGAAGGGTACTAAAGTGGAACATGATGTGGACCCTCTGGAACTTTGTGAAAAAAATTGTGCCGACCTAGAGAGCTTCTTTTCAAATCCCCCATTCTTGAAGCCTTGCAAAGCTGTAACTGATCAGCAAGATGTTACGGAGCTTGATATAGGTTCTCTTGTGATTTTATTGTACTTCTTTACAATCTTCCCTTCTCTTTCTCATTTTGCATTGTTTTTTGGTGCAGATGACATTAAAATTGATGAACCTATAGTTATGCCATTGTCATATAAGACAAGCAAGAATGAAAAGAAAGGTAAATTACTCTCATCTTCTGGTAGTTCTTATCTCCTATCACATTTTAGGCTCACATTGTGACACTGTAGGTAGCAAATCGGAGAAGGAAAAGTTATTTGAAGGTGCAAGTACTGATTCAGAACCAAAACGGAGGACAGCTGAAGAAATTAGGGCCAAATACAGAAAAGATGGGGTATAGTCTTGTGATGATTTTAAATAGTGTTTTTCTTTCATTGGTGATTGTTCTCTGACTTCTCAAGTTTTTCCAGGGTGCCTCTGCAGCAGCTGCTCAAGCAAGGGATAAGCTATTAGAACGTCAGGAGAAGCTTGATGTATGCTTTTTAATTCATGCCTTTATTTTTGCATCTTTCAATGAACAAACTCGTGAAAAAGTTTGGTTGCTGGAAGAAAATAATATTTTGTAAACATCCTTTTTTTTCCTTCCCAAACTCGTAAGAAATGCTGTTGACTTGAGAAATTTATGGACGGTTAATTATCGGGTGTAGCTACCAAACATAGGGAACTATAATTATGAAACCTAGCTTTAATTGATTTAGCTCCTTAAAGCAAACTGCTGCCCCATGATTGTTCTCTATTTTGGACTTCTGAAACAACTTATGTAATCGTGGATGAATTTTCAAACATGCATAGATTACCACCATCTCTGAACTGCAAATTACATATATACTTCCCTTCGTTATTTCTGCTCCTAAACCTTAATAATCCAGTTTTTGAACGGTCAAAGATTGTATATGAAATAGTCCACTACTATTAGTATTTGGTTAGAAAAAAAATTGCCTTTCGATGTCTCAGATAGTTACTAAAGAATAGGCAGGATAGGTTTAGGAAAAAGGAAATTATAAAACATTAAGGATTATTGCAGGTAGATTACAATTACCAAGTCCTATGAACAATATTGAGATTCAGACAGTGAAGTGAAGCTAGAAAAAGTTTGACAAACTCTAAAATTTGTGAGTTTTTGTATAATCTGCCATAGACTTGATCAGAATCTTTACTTTTCTTGTTCTATTGATACCAGAAACTCAGCCAACGTACTGAAGAACTGAAGAGTGGAGCTGAAAACTTCGCAGATATGGCCAAGGAACTGGCTAATAGAATGGAAAATCGTAAATGGTGGCAATTATGAGATAGAAGGCATTTGGTTTTGAACCTTTTTCATGGCAATACAGGATCGTCATGGAGCATCATTCTCTGGATCGATAAATCTCTCATCTGTTAAGGCGTTCCACGACAGTTTCACATCGGCACTGGTAATCTCTTCCACTGCCACATTGGTACAAATTATGCGCACTGGTCTTTGAATATCATTTTATGTGACCATGTCCATTGTTTTTTGCTGCATAGAAACATACATATAGTCATTCATCTGAAAGGTAAATATATGAAGTTCCAGGAGGGGAAAAAAAACAAAAATGGTATTTATTTCCCTTTCCTTTGTGTATTAACAGTAAATATTTTTTTTTTTCAATGAATTTTTTTTTTTTTTTTTGGCATACTGCAGATTTTAGATTGTTTCGAAATTTTTATTGGACAGATGGTTCTGGTTGTAATGTGTGATTAATTATATGAAATATAATTTATTCAACAACTCTATTGATAAATAAAATTGATTCCCCTTGTAGTCTATCAATATGTTAATGAATCCTTTGACTGTTGGTTTGACATACTACACTCCCAAGGTTGTAGTAACCTTTTTTTTTTTTTTTAGTTTGATTTCAGAGGTCAGACTTACCAGCTGTTTGGCTGATAATTAGTAGTGGTGGACTGGGTCCATTTTATACTTGGCACAGAATAAAGCAAAAAAAAAAAGATATTTAAATATTTTGAGTATTAACTTTATTATTATTATTATGGAAAAAGACACTTTTGATCCCTGAATTTTGAGTCTGTTTACTATTTGGTCCTGAGTTTTCAAAACCGACATTTTTATCCCTAAGTTTTCGTTTTGCTATCAATTTGGTCCCTGCCATCATAAATCTGTCAAGTATTTAACAGAATGATGATGTGGACACTAAAATAATTATTTTATATTAATATTATTTATGACATGATATATTTTAATTGAGGTGGCAAGATTATTGAGTATTATGTTAATATATTTTAATTTTTAATTTAAAATAATTATCTCACAACTCATTTACACTCCTCATATCTCTCTCTCTCTCCTCCTTCACATCATCTATCTTCAATTTGAAAAAAACCCATAAACTCACCATTTTTTTTTCTCTTTCTCTCCTCACACATCATCATCTTAAATGTAAAAAACCCAGAAACTCTCTTTTTTTAAAACAAAACTCAGGCTAAACAATAAATATCAATAACACGGCCACAAAATGATGCTTCGTTTTCGAATTCGGATCCAATTTTCAGAATCGCGATGATCCACTTAATTATATTCAAGATTCTTTATAAAATTTATGAGATATCTTTATCAATTAGTTTTTCCTTAGTGATTTCATGGATGAAAGCAAAGGATTGGAGGAATTTAAAGAAATTGATGAACAAAGATCTTTATGTCTCTCTCTCCTCAATCTCACGAATTTCCATTCCATGGAAATAGCCATATTCTCTTTTGAAATTGTCACATCCCCTTTTTTAGAAGAAACTAATTCAATTAAACTTTCATGAATTTCAATTAATCTTTCATGAATAAACTAATTCTGGAATCATGGGATTTTAGAGATTGAAAAGAAATATTTCTTCCCCTTCCTCTCTCTTCATCATCTTAACAAGAAAAAAGTATAAAAAAAATTATTTCATTTTCTTTTCTTGACAAATGTTCTACTTATTTTCTTGTCAAAATTTCGTTTCCTGCTACCGTTGAAACAGATTTCTTAGTTCTTAGAAGGCACAGATTGAACATGCTTGGATTTTGATTTTTTTTTTTTTTTTTTTTTGTTTTTTCATTAGAGATGAATGATGATAGAGATTTTGAATTCTAATACTTTTTCCTAAATCTGAGAAATCGAAAAAACCAAACGTTAAAAGAAAACATGTGACAAGAGATCGGAGGTTAAATCTCAAGATTTCCGTGCGAGTTGGTCTCCTTGTGTGATGAACACTTTGTCCTTGAGAGGTAGAGAAGATGATGAAAAGATGGAAAAGAGAGGGGAGAATAAACTAAATAAAAATACATAAATAAATTTAATATTAATATAAAACTCATTAATATGCCAACTCATTTAAAAATGTCATGTCAGCAATAAAATTAATATAAAATAATTATTTTAATGTCCACGTCAGCATTATGTTAAATACTTCACAGATTTTTTACGGCAGGGACCAAATTGACGACAAAACAAAAACTCAGGGGTAAAAATATTAGTTTTGAAAACTCAGGACCAAATGGTATACAAATTTAAAATTCAGAGACTAAAAGTGTCTTTTTCCCTTATTATTATTATTATTATTAAATCTAATCTTAAGTTTTAAATTTGAAATTACCACTTTTACTTTGAGGGGTTTTTTTCCTTGGAGGTATTCTCAAACTAGTAATAAATGATATTCTTTGTTTGTTTAAATAAAATATTTCCAAAGCATGAGAAGTAATAGAAAACTCTCCCACGTGTGAAAACTATTCCCCTGTTTTTTGGGGGGGGTATTGCCTCTTTTTTTTTTTTATATACCATAATAAGTGTCCGAGTCAGGTTACGCGCACATCGACTAATTTCACAAAAGAACCACACGACCCTACAATACTTGACGTCGGTAAACTAGTAGGATAATATCATATGTATGTAGTTAACATGGTTTGAATTCATGACCTCAAGGTTGGAATGTAACATTTTGACCACTAGGTCAATCCATATTGGTCGGTATTGTCTCATTCTTACGAGGGGTAATGTGGCTTTATCTTTGTTTTTCATTTAATCTTTTAAAAAACAATTAATATTATAAAAAAAAATGTCATTGATATTATCCAAGACAATTATGATATTATCATAAACAATTGTGAGAGAGTTAATTTATTTAAAAAAAATAGTTGTAAAACTGATATGAATCATGGAACGTCACAAAAAGCCCAAGGACAAATCACAACATTAAAGTTCAAGAGAAGCATGAACATCCATTTACAAGCCTACATTCATTAGCAAAGTCAAGACAAGCTTTGAAGATCCGATCATGGAGGCTATGGAAGAGGACGTGATGAACTTCAATCTATGGCAAATACATTTGGAGGAAGAGTATTGAAGACTTGTTCAATCGGAATTGAAGAGAAGAGCTAATTAGGAAAGTTGCATCACTTTTGCAAACTTTCCTTATTTGGACCACTTTCCATATTTGTTCCCAAAGTTTCCATATTTGTTCCCAAAATGGTTCCAATGAATTTCTGATGTATTTAGACATGTTTTAGGTCTTTTATATTCATTTTATATGTTTGGAAAGGATTAGGAAAGATATTATTCTCTAGAAAAGATTTTCCACAAAATCGCCAATTTCACATAAGGCAAGTTTTGGGGGGGATTTTGTGCTCCTTGTAATCCGAATTTCATAGCTTATTTTTAGGGTTTCTTTGCCTATTTAAAAGGCCTCATTGTAACCCTAAAGACCAAGAATTCATATGATAATAAGGGGTATTGGTTTTTGCTTTTTTTTGTTTATTTTTAAATTGCTTAGTTTTGTAGCCTTGTTATAGGTTGCATGTTTTAGAAACATTCAAGCATAATTTGATTCTAGTATGTTTGTGAATTGTTTCGATCTTGAAATAAGAACAAGTTCTTTTATTTCAAGATATTAGATCATTGGAATAATCTTCTTCTTCTTGTATTTTTTTTTTTTTTTTTGGTTTGTGTTTTTTGGGGGTTCAAGGTTTGGGGGTTTGGGAGAAGGGTTTTGTTTCAAAGGGTTTCTATTTCAATTTCCTAGGGTTTCATATCAAAAACTAATAAAATAATATAATATTTTGCCAATGTTATTCCTTTAATATTATATTCCATTATTATAGAAAAGGAAATAATATATAAAACGAAGATGAACACCCCTAATACTCTAATTTAGACTTTATTTTTTTCATAAATAATATTAAAAAAGTATATTGATATAGAGATTATTTTAAATATAATTTTATTTATTTGAGTTACAAATTATTTTTCTTTTCTCAATAAAAGAGTCAAGTGTATCTTGAAAAAAAAAGAGTCAAGTGTGTTTTTCGAATAACATTAAAAAAAGTTATTCAACAAGTGTAAAGACCCAACTTTTTATTTTTGAAATAAATCTTAATAAACGCAAGCGGAAGACTTTTAAAACAATAAACACCTGATAGGCAATTTTGGGATAAACCCATAATCATTTGTAAATTGAGATGCGCATCCCTTTTCATCATAAATAAGAGGTTCAAATATTCAAAAGTCAACAAGTTCACATATTCAAGCATGAAATAGTTCAAATGTGATGAAATACTATCATGAGCTTAACAGACCAAGTTTTTAAACAAAACATAAAAACTAGTTCATGGATTTAAATGATCAACACTAGTCCATCTTTATCATCATCCTCCTGGATCAGGCAGCACCAGCTCCACGACCACGACCCACCCCGACCTCATCTCGCACCTGAAAGTGTAATATCATGAGCGAACACATCAAGTGAAAAGAAACAAAAAAGAAGGTAACTTTAGGTTCAAAATTCGAATCTGGATTTGTGTCCAAAGCTCCTATTAACTCTTTACTACCCAAACAATACAACTCCTGTAACGACCCGTTACCAAATAAGACAATAGAAGAAATTTTGGAAAGTAATATTATTTTTAAAATAATATTAATGAGGATGGATTGATAAATTGGATAACAAATAATTCTTTCTCTCGATAAAGGTATTTTGGTGATTTCTCAAACTTTAAAATTAAAACCACAAGTTTAATTTGATGTTTTTAGATGATGTTAATCATCTCATTCTTACGATTCCAACGCAACTGACGACTCATCATTCTGAGTCCCTGTGAATGAGTTAAGACCGTTTTAGTTTAGTGGTATTTTCGTAATTAATGGAACTCGGGATGCCGTCCTAAAATCATCTCCTCCCTTCTTTATTTTTCTGAAAATCATCAACTCTTTATCATATTTTCTCCAATTTTCACCAAATGAAATTCCCAAGAGTATTTTTGTCATAACTCCCTCATCCGAACTCCGATTTGCTCAAGTAAACTATCTATTTCTATCATTTTTTCGTTATCTTTCCATTGAGCATAATTTCGTAGTAATCCAACTCCTGTAAAAAAATTATGAGCCAAAAATACATCAGATCTATTATGTGTTTTTTTTCAATTCTTGATCGATTTACCTGGTATATTTTTCGTATAGCAATTTATTATATGTTGATATTCGTTAAATATTCAAACATTAATAGAAAATTCCAGAGTTATTAGTTCTAATCTGACACTGAGATTGTGGATCTAGTTCAAGATAGTAACTCAAATAGTCTATAATAAACGAATACGGTTAGGAAACCTTATTCTGATAACACTGTTGATGTTGTTCACTAATTTGATCCAATTCATTAGCATAATGTAGATGCAAGTGGAAACATCATATATAATGAGTTTATATAAGACTGGACCAGGATAATAAATCAATTCCTAAATAACACCGTTGATAGGAAATGATTTATAATATCGAATTTATGTTATTAAGATTGATATGTCTCAATCCTGAGTATGTTGTGAACTCACATTAATGAAGTCTTTTCCTTTGATTCACATAGTTGAGGGTGATCTGTTGATACATTATATAAACTCCCGTTTTGGGGAAATGACTAAATTAGTGCCTGAGAACATTTCTATACAAGATGGCATTCATAACTTTCCTAAAACAAATGAAAGTGTTAGTGAGACACTATTCTAACTTAGGAAATTTAGGTATCTCCCTTGTTGTAATGATTCGGTACTTGAACATGAGGCCTCACCTTCTCATTGGCCCGAGAAGGATCGTTCTATACTTAAAACTTATAGAAAAATATTCATTAGAGAATCATCGGGTACACAAGGATAAAAGAGATAATTACAAGGGTAAAACGGTAATTTTTTACCCAGTTGTAATTATGAGATTACCATGTGAAGGATATGTCAAAACAAACTTAATAACAAATGGACATAACCCATCTATAGTGAGGAGCGTTCAACTTAGAGTTTATAGTGGAATTACTCTAAGTTAATAATTATGATTAATTAGTTAATGACTTTAATTAATAAATCTATAATTATTGGAGCCCATGATCTTATAGGTCTATCGGGTCCCTATGCTAGCCCATATATCATTGTAACTAACCAAGTTATTAATTTAACTAGGAAGAAAGAATTATATTTAAGTAATTAAATTACTTAAATAAAGGGAGATATTAATTGTTTAAATAAAGAGTTTATTTAAATATAAATTATTATTAATATTATTAATTGTTTAAATAATAAATTTATTTAAATGGAAATTAATAATTAGTATTATTAATTAAATAATGAGTTTATTTAATTTAATAATAAAAGGAGAGAATTAAATATATTTGTTTATGAAAAAAATTAGTATTTTTCCCAAAATAATTAATTAAATTGACTTAGTTCAATATTAATTAATATATGAATTTTTGGCATTTATGTATTTATTTAGAATTTATTATTTACATTTTTTCTAAATTATAAATACATAAAAGATAGGGGCATGGACTCAAATGACACATTTTATAAAACTAATTCCCTAAATAGCACATTCTTTTCAAAATTCTCCAAATGACATTTTTTCTAATATAACAAAATTAATTGTTTTCATTAAATTTACAAAAATGTCACTCATTTATTAATTCACTATATTTGTTCTCTTATTCACTATTTAGTGAATTAAAATATGAACTTTATTAATTCACTAAATTTTCTCTCTTAGTCAATAATTTAGTAAATTAAAATTTGAGTTTTATTAATTTAATAAAATTTCTCCCTTCATTAAATTTAATAAATTATTGAATAACAGTTTGATTTTGCCTATAAAAAACACATAAAATCTCAAAGCTTTCCGCAAATAAAAATCACATTCATTTACACTAGTATGCAATATCAATAACCAATATTAGTGATTATAAACTTGAAATACAAAATAATATTTTCATAGAGTGGTAAGATAGTATCAAGATTTCAATTCAATAATTTATTGAACTCAACGCATTAAATAATTGAATTATAAATCTCAACAACAAGATCCATTTAAACATATATACATCAACAATTCATTAAAATTTATAACAAACACAAAAAAGAATTAAAAAATGGCATCTTCTTGTGTCCTCATTTGGCCTATCTTCACATTTTTTCTTCCTTGTTTTCTTTCCAATTCACATATACCCTTAGCACATGTAAAGCAATAGTGCAAAATAAAAAGTTCAATAAACTATGTTGCAGAATAAAACAAATAAGTTTAGTTCAATAATTTAGTGAACAATATGATATAAGTTATTGAATTGTATAACGAAAAACTAAATTGACACAAAAAAGGGATTTAGGATGAAAAACTATTTTAAAAACTAAAATGACAGAGTTTACAAACTTTACCAAAACCGACCGGTAAGAAAATTCATAAAAAATGAACTAAAATCGGAACGGGAAAAGTTACGAACCGAACCGGTATGTAATCGACTCCCTTTAATTCACTAAATTATACATTATAATTTAATTCACTAAATTATACATTATAATTTAATTCACTAAATTATTCCCTTTTATTCACTAAATTATTGAATTAAAATCAATATTAGGTATCACAAATGTACATTATAATTTAATTCACTAAATTATTCCCTTTAATTCACTAAATCATTCTAACTAATTCACTAAATTATTGAATTAAAATCAATATTAGGTATCCAAATATACATTATAATTTAATTCACTAAATTATGCCCTTTAATTCACTAAATTATTGAATTAAAATCAATATTAGGTATCTCAAATGTACATTTAAATTTAATTCACTAAATTATTCCCTTTAATTCACTAAGATATTCTCTTTAATTCACTTAATTATTCAATTAAAATCAATATTAGGTATCCCAAATGTATATTTAAATTTAATTCACTAAATTATTCCCTTTAATTCATTAAAATATTCTCTTTAATTCACTAAATCATTCAATTAAAATCAATATTAGGTATCCTAAATTTACATTATAATTTAATTCACTAACTTATTCTCTTTAATTTACTAAATTATTCAATTAAAATCAATATTAGGCATCCCAAATATACATTATAATTTAATTCACTAAATTATTCCCTTTAATTCACTAAATTATTGAATTAAAATCAATATTAGGTATCCCAAATATACATTATAATTTAATTCACTAAATTATTTCCTTTAATTCACTAAATTATTGAATTAATCCATTTAATTCAATAATTTATTGAATTAAAATCATAACTAAAAAGATAAGATATTGAATAATAGCATTAACAACATATTACAAGCTAAAGAGGAAATGAAGGGAAGTAATCTTTGATGAAACTGACGAGTCATTTTTAAATGGAAAAAATGGACAAATCTTGTAAACTAACCTATTGACTAGGAGGGAAAATTTAGTGAATTAATAAAGTTCAAATTTTAATTCACTAATTTAGTGAATAAGAGAACAAATTTAGTGAATTAATAAATGAGTGACATTTTTGTAAATTTAGTGAATTAATAAATGAGTGACATTTTTGTAAATTTAACGAAATAATTAATTTTGTTATATTAGAAAAAATGTCATTTGGGGGATTTTTTAAAACTTGAGCTATTTAAGACATTAACACTAATAAAAGTGTCATTATAGGCAAATTCTCTAAAAGGTAAATAAAAAAAAAAGGGAAAAGATAAAATATTATCTTTTTGGACCACGCCACATGTCAAATTTAAAAGAAAAATTGTTTTCTTTAGGTTGAAATGTGGCTGCCGCTTTTTTAAGGTTTTTATTTTGATTTAATTAATTTGATTATTTAAATTAAGAAATAAGAAATACTAATTTTATTAGGAAACAAATTCTTATTTTTCTTATAAATATGACCATTGGGTGCCCATATTTAGGACTTGATTTTTTTTTATCAAAAGCTCTCTCTTTTAGTCTCCCTTATAACCGATTTTGGCTTCTCTAAATAAGAAGAAATTCTCTTCTTTGTTTGTTCTTCCGATTCGATTCCCACAAGTCGGGTTGGTTTGTGATTGGGATATAGCATAGAAGACTTGGTGAAGTAGATTGATGCTGTAAAGAAAACCCCAACCGATTCTCCATAACTCTACAATGTAAGTTTTTCGAAAACCCTTATAATTTCAGTTTAAGGTTTGATCATAATTGCATGTTATTTACGGATCCGTAATTAAATGTTAATTAATTTACTAAAAAAATTCCGCTAATTTAGTAAATAGTTCCTTCAAGATTGATGTTCTAATGATATTTAAGATGTTTTTGGTTGTTGTTTTTCTGAAAAAAGTATGCGAAAAGTATGAATTTGATGTGGTAATTGGTGGTAGATTTTAGTGATCTTTTGGATAACGTTTTGGGTGATTTAGTGGCTGTTTTTAGGATGTTTATGTGTTAATTAGTTGCTGGATTTTCCAGAAAATGATGTAAAAAAATGTAGTTACAAAAAAATGTGAGTTATATGTTAATTGTTGGGGTGGATGACTGCTTGAGAATAGTTTGTGATTTAGAGTATATTTATGAGAGTATTGGGATGTTGAGATATAAATTTTACATTAAAACAAGAAAAACATGGATAATACTAGATAATATAAAAAACACACATTATCTCATTATCTCTCTCATTAATACGTCCGCTATAAGTAAACAAAGTCCCAATATGCAAGAAAACATAACGAGAGTCTCATTATGCAATTAAACATAAATAGAGTCCTAATATGCAAGAAAACATTAACAGAGTCCTAATATGCAAGAAAACATAAACAAAGTCTCATTATGCTCATAACTCATAATTTCCATATAACCCATAAACTTACAATACCACTGTACCTCTCCATGACTCAATTCCATACATCCTAACATCATCAGAAAAGTGTAATAACTCAGAAAATCCCATAAGCAGACCATAAACATAATTCTCTACATCAAACCATTCCATAACCAAACTTTAACCCAAAATATTGCAGAAGTCAAGATTTGATTTTATACTCCTGAAACCTATTCTTTTTAATCAAGCATGCTCAATTTCTCTTAATTTGAAAGTTTTACTCATCTCCTGAATCATACAAATCGTTCTTGAATTTAGTTCCTAAATTTACCTTAATTTCTATTTATCCTCACCTTTTGATTATAACTTATAGTTAATGACCCAAAATGATCGTCGAGCAAGCAATCACGCACCACCTACATTAAATGATATCTAAAACAATTAAATTTAACCAAACAAACAACTAACAAGTATCACTTAAATAAAGAAACAAAAATAGCTCGGGATATTCCATATTGTGCTCTTGGCCGAACAGGAATAGAACATGGTGGAGTTTTCAGTTTTTCTTTCTCATTTTTTCATAAACCATGTTCACCATTTTTCGGTTTTTCTTTTTCCTCCATTTTTTTCCAAAAATATTAGATTTTGCGAATCTTGAAGTCTAAACTAAGAAAATCATAGTTCTGACAAAAGATATTGTTTTTTCGAGTTTTTCTTAGTTTTATTTTTCTTCTAAATTATCTCATAAATTTCCATATTTTTTTGTTCTTTGATGTGTTTTGTAATACATAATATTTGTTAATAGTGTATTCTCTAATATACGTAAAGTATAACCTGCAATATATGAAATGTACATTCAGTCTCTTTTACTAAATATATATTATGTAATATACGTAATATACATAAGGAATGAATGGTCATCGTACATCCCTCTTTCATTATAAATGTTTTCTAAATGTATATTTTGTAATATATGTAATATACATAACTGTCTGTTTTTCCTCAGTCTGCTATTCTTTTTGTTATGTTTTTTTTGCTAACCGTATATTATGTAACATACATAATATACATTTTTGTGTCTGTTTTCATATTAAGTATTGTGTAATTAATGCTCTTTTATTTTTCATTTTGCAGATTGAATGTCATGTATAATACGTACATTATATATGCGTTATTTTTTTTTTCAAATGCACTTACAAAGTGGAGGGCGATATATCCAATATACCAGCGGATAAAACATCATTACTTAAACGAATCTACAAAATTGAATTAAAATCGAAATATTTAGTATAAAACATTTCACAATAATAATGAAAATATACAAATATACTGAATACAATAAAAAGACTGGGAACAATGTATTGAATATACTAAAAACTAGAAAAGAAAAAGCATTAGGAAAGAAAAAATTACATTGAGAAATAAAAAATGTTAGAAGTGTCATACTGTACGCAATATACAGAAATGTCAGAATGTCAGCGATGAAAAAATGAATGGCTATTGAAAAATTACAATTTTGGTATATTGAAAAATTGAATCCACATACTTCACTTTTCAATACATGACCATTTAGTTAAAACTCACCCATTTATTTTCCTCCCTAGAATTTATGAGTTTTATCACAAAAATATAAAATTATGATCAAAACTATATGAAAAATTTAAGTATCGGGATCAAATTGATATAAGTGGTAAAGTACGTGAACTATTATGAAACTTATAAAAAATATAATGATTAGGTTTACATAGATTAAAAACTTTTAAAATACATAGATTAAAGTGATATGACTGATAAAATGTCGTAAATAATAAATATAACATGACTTAAAAAGCACCAGCGGAGCCAGTAACAGACGAGTGCCCCCCTCAATCTTGAGTTTATGAATGATAATTAGTGTAAGAAAACTTTATTTCAACCTCCACCATGTTACATCCCTCAATATTATATTGATATTTCAATACATAGAGTTTATGAATGATAATTAGTGTACTGATTTAAATTTAAAACTTCATGACTTTAATTTGTATTCCTATAATATCGGTGATTTAAAATTTTAAATATAAATCTCCTTATTTTATTAATCAGATTTATTTTTAAGTAATTTGATATTATTTTATAATTTTTATCAGCTTCTATCTTGAATTTAAATAGTACAATTTTTTTTAATTTTGTACATATAAAAAATACTTAACCAAATAAACTACAATAATTTCCTTTTTAATTTATTTGTGAACTATTTTTTTATCTATAGTTATTTTTATAAAACTAATTAATTTTCATATATCATACAAAAAAACTAAATTCATATTTTTCACTGATTATTGAAAATAAAATAAATGAATAAATTTGTTAAACACGTTAATGATAAATAAAACATTTATATCATTATTTTCTAATGGCTCATGTCAAATAGATCAATTTAAATATATAGTTTAATTTTAAAAAGACTAATGTAAATAATAGGTTAAGAACTTAAATATACAAATTATAAAATTAAGTAAGAAATTTGAAAGTGCCCCTCTGAAATAATATCTGGATATATGACTGTTAAAAAATATTTATAAATATGTTAGAATTTTTCAGTATGAAAATCAAGAATTCAATATGATTTACACTAATTTTCTCAATGGAGGTCTGCACGTCAACCACATTCATAGGGGTATTATCATTATGTATATATATATTTTTTTCTAAAGTACGCACGTTTTTTAATCGATCAAGTTAGTGCTTAAAATAGACGTTTTTCAAACAGTAGAATAAAAAACATATGGATAAAATAAAAGAGAACCATAAAAAAATACGCAACCGGCCACCAATGAACAGCACACTCTCGTGCTTCACATTCTGAATTGTCCTCTCATAGAGTAGGGATTCAAAGTGCCCCTACAATTGTTTAAAAATAACCCGATGACCCGAAAATCCGATCAATTAGACTAAATTTAAATAATTGAAAATAATGTAGGTCAAATTGGTTTGAGGTTTTCTTAAAATTAATTTAGAGAACAAAACTAACTTGAATTTATTAATTAAAATTAAAAAATTGAATTAATAGTAACCCAAATTTATTTATAAACTAAATATTTTATACTTCTTTTTTGATTTCATATAACTTAACGTTCCTATAAAGTTTTTTTTTTAATATATATATATATTTTATCAAATAACCAATTCAAATTATTGAAGTCAATTTTCATCGACTACTATTTTTAATTTAATGTATAAAAGTAAGTATCTAGATCTTTATATTACTATTTAATTCACTTTTTATTCTATAGTATTTTTAAAATAAATATCTTAAATAACCTAAATCAACTCACCCAATCCAAATTTTATAGGATCGGTTTGGGTTTATTATTTGATGAGGATAATTTATATTTATATTGTACATAATTGCAATCCAAAGAATTAGGTTGCGTTAAAAAATACTTAAACCGAACCATCCCAACATACAACTACCTCAAATTATTTTATACTATCGCAAAGTCTCTCCTTTTTTTTTCTTTTAAAAAAACTATTTTTTTACATTAGATTACACAAAATTTAATAGATGCAGCACCTAAAAAAAATGCTCAAGCTACTAAAACTCTAAACCTATGCATAAGTTCGAGCAATGAAGATAAAAATACTTCAAATTACTCGAAAGGACTTTTTTTTTTCTTTTGAAAAAAAAGGAAGAGAGAGAGAAATCTTACTGAAGAAATTTAAAAGAGATAAATATGGTAGAAAAAGTTTAGGGTTGAAAATTATAATAGCCACGTTTTATGTGTTTTTTACATAGATAGTCATGTTTTGAAAAGTTAAAAAATCTAGCCACTTTTTACTATTCAGTATATCAAAACAGTCTTTTCTATATATCGAGTATAGTCTGACATCACTGATATTCTAACACTTCCGAATATTACGTATAGTCTGACACTCTTGATGTTTTTTTTCTTTTTCCCAATTTTTAGTATATTTAGTATATTGTTCCTAATTCTTTAGTGATCAATTCAGTATATTTCGTACATTTTCATTATTTTTGTGTAAATTTTTTTTATAATAAATACTAGATTCGTTTTATTAGTTTTCCCTCTCATGTAAATCTTTTGTATTCAGATTATATTTGGTATATCGTCCTCCGCTTCTGTAAGTGCATTTGAGTAAAAAAGAAATATATGTATTGTACGTAATATACACGTCATTTAATCTGCAAACGAATAACAAAAGAGCGTTAATTACATAATACTTCATATGCAAACAGACCACAAAAATGTATACTACGTATATTACAGAAAAACAACAGGACGAGAGAGAGAAAAACAGACAGTTATGTATATTACGTAAATTACAAAAGTATTAGAGAAACATTCATAATGAAAGAGGGATGTAAGTTGACCTTTTCGTCATTTATATAAATTACGTATATTACATAATATATATTTAGAGCAGATAAAACATATACTACATATATTGTAGATTATACTTTAAGTATATTACAGAAAACACTATTAGCAAAATTACTTACATTAGAGAACGCAACAAATTACAAAAGATCTAGAAATTTATGAGATAATGAGAAAAAATTCAGAAAAAAATATTTGGTCAGATCTATGCTTTTTTTGGTTTAGAACTTCAAGATTCGCAAGATCTAAGATTTTGGAGGAAAAAAAATGGAGAAAGAAGAACTGAAAAATTGTGAAAATTGTTATGAAAAAATTAGAAAGAATTGAAATAAAGAGAAAAAAAGGAAGAGTAAGTTCACAAAATCTAGAAAATATGTGAGAGGGAGCTTGTAAACGATGAAAATGGTGGATTAAAAAAAAGAGAAAACAATAGAGGTTTGAGAGGAAAATGAGTGAGAGGGAATCTGAAAGGGGGGGGGGGGGGGTAGGGATGGCAAAATTCCCCGCGGGTTAGGACCTCACCTTATAGGGGCGAGGAATCCCCGTTTTATTAGGGTTAGGGGAAAAAAATTCCCCTGATTTGTTTTAAAGTAACATGTATGAGAATACATTCCATGCCCCGCCCTCGACCCCGAACCCGATATTTTAATAATATCTTATGTATTTTGTTTACTTTTTATCTTATTAACTAATAAATTATAAAATGTTTAGTATTATGTTTTCTTTTTGTCTTAAAAATGTATATTTTAAATATATATTTTATTTTTATATTCCTTTTTAAATAAAAATTAAAATATAAAACGGGAAATTTTCCTTGCGAGAAACTAGATCCCCGAACGGGGAATCTCCGAACCCGCCCCTGATTTTTTTATTAGGGGATAGGGTAGGGTATGAGAAATGCATCCCCGACCCCGCCTTGCCCCGTTGCCATCTATAGGGGGGAGTGGTTTGGGCGTGGAAGGAGAAAAGGGGAGGAGATTTTTTTTAATCTGATTTGATGAGGTGATTTGTTATGAGGGTAATTTAGTATTTTATTATTTAGCATGTGGCTATCTACTCAAAAATTCTTTAGTGTAGCTATTTATTAAAAAGTGCATAATAATTTTTAGGTTATCTAGAATATTAACACAAAAGTTTATTTTTTAAAAGGCTGTGTCCCTCAATTATTGGCAAGCATAATTTTATTTTTATCTCTTTGATTATCCTACGATTTTGGAATATTGATGTTTGAAAGCCAAAGATGAAATCGACTAATTTATTAAAAGGGGTATTTTTTAAGATTTGGAATAACTAACCTTCAAATAAAAGTACTAATGCTTTTTACCTTTCCCTCAAGAATATTTATTAGTATTTTTTTAATGATGAATATACATTTTTACCTTTGAATTTTAAACTCTTAATAATTTATACTGTGTTATTTTAATTCATTATTTTATAACATAATCGAGTTATTTTATTCACTTCATACTCTAAATCGAGATTGAAGTTTTAGTTATACAAATTGAAGAAATCTGTTGTGAGTTTGCTCCAAGTTTGGCATCTTGATTGGTTCGACATTAAATTTTTAGTCTGAGATTGGTCTAAGATTGGTCTGAGATTATAATTTTAGTCTAATATTATAGAAATTGGTATGAATTTGGTTTGAGTTTGGTTAAAGTGATGTGTGTTGAATCCAAAAAAATAAAATAAAATACTTAATGTTGGGAAATTATAAACTAAAGTAGTGATGAGTAAAGTCATATCCACATGAATCGAGTAATTAAATAAATGGTAAAATGCAACTAAGACTCATGTAATTTTGGTCAAATGTATGAACACCCATTATAGTTTCAAAATGACAAATTACACCCACGTAGTTCCAAATTATGTCAATGAGACCACTCCCCTTCCAATGTTAACTTTCTTTTAGCCATAATTTCTTTGTTTGAACTCTCATTTAGATGATTTAAGATGTTTTGAAATCTTCGTTTTGAGATCTACATTATGGTCAATTCAAAATTATCAATAGATAAAAGAGTTTATTATCATCAAAACATTATATATGATTGAAGCCATAAACTTTTCTATTTACTTGGTTTTTTTTTGTTTAACCAAAACTTATGTTTTTCAAAAATGACATGGATTGATATTTTAAGAAATAGCAAAAGTTTTGAAAATTTTAAAAACCGGTATTTTTCAATCCACCAATCTCAGACTTAATCAAATATTGTGAAATGCCATTTTAAAAATATTTCAAAACACCATTTTTGAAATTACTCATAAAAAATCATCTATTGAAATTTCTCTAAATTAAATAATAAATTTATAAAACATATTAAATAAAGGCAAGTTAGAATTAAGATTTCAAATCGATCAGATATATTCAATATTTTCTTTTACAAAGATAATTAGAGATGAGATGATTCAATATTGTTATAGTTATATCAAATAAACTAATTATGATGGTGAGGGGACATAATCCTCCGATTAAGTTAAAATCACTAAACAACAGTAATATGTATCGTTCGTTGCACACGTGGAAGCAAGAGCGGCATTGGCGCGGAGCACGTCCACGCATTACATGACTTTTACCGTTTTCACGCAACAACAATATGTATTGTACGTAATATACATGTCATTTAATCTGCAAATGAATAACAAAAGAGTATTAATTGCATAATACTTAATATGCAAACAAACCACAAAAATGTATATTACGTATATTACAGCATAACAACAGGACGGGATGGAGAAAAACAGACAGTTATGTATATTACATATACTACAACAAAATAATAGGATGAGATGGAGAAAAACAGACAGTTATGTATATATTACGTAAATTACAAAAGTATTGGAGAAACAACCATAATGAAAGAGGGATGTACGTTGACCTTTTCGTCATTTATGTAAATTATGTATATTACATAATATATATTTAGAGCAGATAGAACATATATTACATATATTGTAGATTATACTTTAAGTATATTACAGAAAACACTATTAGCAAAATTACTTATATTAGAGAACAAAAAATCTAGAAATTTATGAGATAATGAGAAAAAAATTCAGAATTTTTTTTTTATTTGTCAGATCTATGCTTTTTTTGGTTTAAAACTTCAAGATTCGCAAGATCTAAGATTTTGGAGGAAAAAAATGGAGGAGAAAGAAGAACTGAAAAATGGTGAAAATTGTTATGAAAAAATTAGAAAGAGAAGAAATAAAGAGAAAAAAAATGGAGAGTAAGTTCACAAAATTTAGAAAATATGTGAGAGGGAGCTTGTAGACGATGAAAATGGTGGATTAAAAAAAAGATAAAACAATGGAGGTTTGAGAGGAAAATAAGTGAGAGAGAATTTGAAATTGGGGGGGGGGGAGGGATGGCAAAATTCCCCGCGGGTTAGGGCCCTGGGGTGGGGAATCCCTGTTTTATTAAGGTTAGGGGGAAATTTCCCCAGATTTGTTTTAGGGTGTAGACCCATATTTTTGTTCGATGTTATTTAAAATTAACAAAATTTAATTAAAAAATGATTTTTGCGATAATTGGTGTTTTATTTAAAATATGTCTTATTGATAAAATTGGTTTTGTTTTGAATAATTAAATGAGGATTTGATTTGGAATGAGATAATTTGAAAAATAAATTTAAATCAAAGAATTAATTTGAGATTAGATTTAGAAGAAGATAATTGGAAGAATAAAATTTAAATGAGATTTGTTTGAGATTAAATTTGGAAGGAGATAAGATATCTAATATATGATTTATCTTTATCTTTATCTCTATTTTTATCAACATTCAAATCTTTAATTTGGCTATCACCACAAAAATATTGAGCAAAGGCGGCGAAATTTTTCGCCGCCTTTGCCCTGAATTTCGCCACTTTAGGATTTAGCGGCGAAAAACTTTCGTCGGGGTTTTTCGCTGGAAAACCTCGTCGAAGAAGCCTATACCAGCGAAATTTGTATTTCGCTGGTATAGGTTATGCCAGTAAACACAAGATTTCGCTGGCATAGCCCCATATTTGAATGTTTATATATAAATAGAGCTTTTTCTACAACCCTAGGGGACACTGAACACACACTCATATTCTCTCAAATAAAAGCCCTTTTCTAAATCAAATCTCTGCGTTTTTACTCTCCTCTATGCTTCCTAACTTGGAGCGACACACTTGTATATTATTCAAATCAAGGTAAGTCATTTTCCTTTTGAAAATATAGTCATTCATATGAGCTTTTGATGTCTTATTTGAAATCTGGATTTTTCTATGAATATTTAGATTATGTGGTAATTTTTACTTGAAACTAGATTTAAATACGAATACATACAAAAAAGAATCAAATGATTTGGAGTTGTGGTTGAAAAGTTATGATTTTTCGAAATTTGGTGTTCAAGTATATTTACTGTTTCGGGAATTTCTGGACACTTTTTATTACGTAGTATTTCTGTGATAATTATTAAAATCCCGTGATTATTTCTTATTTTTCTCTGAAAATAGACTCGTAAACGAAGATTTAAGAACAAGAATCACCCCATTTCGATTAGTATAAAAAAAGATATGATTTTTCAAAGTTGATACAAACACTGCAGGAATTTACACAGTAAAACCGTGACTGAGAAGTTGTTTTTCATAAAATCTGATTTTTCTTGTAAAATATGAATACATTTGAATGTCATAGGTCATTGATATGATAATGAAGAGTATTTAGGAGTAAAAATTGAGAAGAAACATGTTTTGGTTTAATAGTTGTGAATTTTATAAGTTGAGATGTTGATTAGGAATAATTGTTCTTATTTTAATTGACTTCCTTTATTTGATAAACTTAGTTTTCCATATTTTGTGTTTTATGTTCATATTTATTGTTTATATATTATGTTCATAATTGAATAAACTTTGAGACATGATTTGGGAATTATTAGAATGCTAATTTTTCCTAAGTTCTAATACAATGGCTTTTGATAAATTAGAATTTGGAATTGTTAGAATGCTAACTTTTCCAATTGAATGATTTTTCCTTTTAAAAAATATTGAAACCCCCTATTTGATTAATAGAATGATTAAGCTGGTTCCAAAATTTACTACTCTAAGTTCTTTCCATAATAATAATATTTTCAAAGATTTTTAAAATAAATATATGTTTTCTAAAACTTTCCGACGATGGAAATTTAAGAGAAATAGAATACTAAATCTCTTAGAACTCTTGAGGAAGAGGAATTTAATTTCAGAATGTTGAAGTTAAATTCCGAAAAAATACACTTTTACTAATGACCTCGTGTCACTCATAATTATTTAATCATATCTCTATTCCTAGAGATATTGATTAATAAACATGGGACATTTAAAAATAACCAAAAAAATATTTTTGTTTTTAAGATAAAGGCTAGTTAATACAATAAATAATAAAAAACAACAATCGTTTTCAAAACGAACATAATAGGGTGCTAATATCTTCCCTATTTGTGAATGAACCCCCGAACCCATTTTTAAAAGTTAGTAGACCATCCTTAATTAATGACTAGGTGACTAATCACACCAATATTTTAAAAACCAATGATTAGTGACGACTCTTTATATTTTCCGCGTCGCAAGTAGGTAGCGACATAGGGTAACGGGGATGGGAATACATTCCCCACCCTGCCCCCAACCCCGAACCCAAACTCGATATTTTAATAATATCTTATTTATTTTGTTTACTTTTTATCTTCATTTATTGAAAAAAAATATATAATATGGTTATATTAACTAATAAATTATAAAATGTTTAGTATTATGTTTTCTTTTTGTCTTAAAAATGTATATTTAAAATACATATTTCATTTTTATATTCCTTTTTAAATAAAAATTAAAATATAAAACGGAGAATTTTCCCCGCGGGAAATCCCCTAACCCGCCCTTGATTTTTTTATTAGGGGATTGAGTAGGGTATGAAGATTGATAAATCTCCACGGGTTAGGGAATGAGAAATGCATCCTCGACCCCGCCCCGCCCCGTTGCCATCTCTGGGGGGAGTGGTTTGGGTGTGGAAGGAGAAAAAGGGAGCAGATTTTTTTTAATCTGATTTGATGAGGTGATTTGCTATGAGGATAATTTAGTATTTTACTATTTAGCATGTGGCTATCTACCCAAAAATTCTTTATTGTGGCTATTTATTAAAAAGTGCATAATAATTATTAGGCTATCTAGAATATTAATTCAAACACTTCATCACCTCAATCCAAGTTATTTCTTGAATCCAGATCCATAAAATTGGATCTGGATTACATACAAAACAGAGCCTAAAGTGCCCCTCAATTATTGGCAAGTATAGTTTTATTTTTATCTCTTTAATTATCCTACGATTTTGGAATATTGATGTTTGAAAGCCAAATATGAAATTGACTAATTTATTAAAAGGGGCATTTTTTAAGATTTGGAATAACTAACCTTCAAATAAAAGTACTAATGCTTTTTACCTTTCCCTCAAGAATATTTATTAGTATTTTTTTAATGGTGAATATACAATTTTACCTTTGAATTTTAAACTCTTAATAATTTATACCGTATTATTTTAATTCACTATTTTCTAACCTAATCGAGTTATTTTATTCACTTCATATTCTAAATCGAGATTGAAGTTTTAGTTAGAAATTGAAGAAATTTGTTGTGCGTTTGCTCCAAGATTGGCATCTTGATTGGTTCAACATTGAATTTTTAGTCTTAGATTATACTTTTAGTCCGATATTATAGAAATTGGTATGAATTTGGTTTGAGTTTTGTTAGAGTGATGTGTGTTGAATCCAAAAAATAATAAAACACTTAATGTTGGGAAATTATAAACTAAAGTAGAGATGATAAAAGTCATATTCACATGAATCGAACAATTAAATAAATGATAAAATGCAAATAAGACTCATGTAGTTTTGGTCAAATGTATGAACACCCATTATAGTTTCAAAATGACAAATTACACCCACGTAGTTCTAAATTATGTCAATGAGACAACTCCCCTTCCAATGTTAACTTTTTTTTAGCCATAATTTCTTCGTTTGAACTCTCATTTGAATGATTTAAGATGTTTTGAAATCCTCGTTTAGAGATATACATTATGGCTAGTTCAAAATTATCAATAGATAAAAGAGTTTATTATCATCAAAACATTAGGTATGATTGAAGCCAAACTTTTCTATTTACTTGGTTTTTTTTTTTTCCAAAACTTAAGTTTTTCAAAAATGACATGGCTTGATATTTTCAAAAATAGTAAAAGTTTTGAAAATTTTCAAAACTGGTATTTCTCAATCCACTAATCTTAGACTTAATCGAATATTGTGAAATGTCATTTTAAAAATATTTCAAAACAATATTTTTGAAATTACTCATAAAAAATCATCTATTGAAATTTCTCTAAATTAAATAATAAATTTATAAGAAATATTAAATAAAGACAAGTTAGAATTAAGATTTCAAATCGATCAGATATATTCAATATTTTCTTGGGAAAAAGACATTTTTGGTCCCTGAGTTTTGAGTTTGTTTACCATTTGGTCCCTGAGTTTTAAAACTCGACAAATATACCCCTGAGTTTTCATTTCCTTTACCATCTGGTCCCTGCCGTTAAACACAGTTAAATTTTTAACAGAACGATGATGTGGCATTAATTTATTAATTTAAAAGCTGATGTGGCATGAATAGGTGGTATGTTTTAAATGATGTGTCAAATTTATTATTACTTAATTAACATTTTTTTATTATGTAGTATTTTTATTATTTTTATTCTTCCCAATCATCTCTCTTTCTCTCTCTCCTCCCATAGCCTCTTCATTCAAACTCTAAAGAATTCCAGATCTGCAATATAAAACTCCATCCCCAGATTTCTCATACTTGAAACCAGTGTGATGAAGAAGAAGAACCCACTCATCCAGTTTCTTAAAATCAAAGGCTTGTTCTTAAACTGAAAAAAAAAAACATCTTCAATTTTTTTTTAGCGTGGAAAAAACCCAGAATATCATCTTTTCATCTTTTATTTTAAACAAAAAATATCATTAAATCATCATCTTCTTCGAACAGAAAATCCGAAAATGATTGATCAAATCTGGTTTCTCGTCTTAGATCTCTCCCTCCCATCTAACTTTTTCACATCTCGTATCTGCACAAATAAATCTACTTCATCTTCAAAAAAATTAATTCTTTAAGACAAACAAAAATATATCTTTCTAATATGAAATCTTGAAGTTCAGAACAAGCAAAAAAGGAATGATTTTTTATTTTCGTAGAAGGTTAAGTTCCCACTTCGTTTTTTGTCGTATTTCAAAGATAATGAAAAAGGGTTTTATCAACCATTGTTTTTAACATTATTTCACAGATCAAGCAAAGAGAGACATGAGATGAGATAACTTCCCCCCCCCCTTTTTTGCTAATTAAGATCAATTTTGATTGATTGATTCTGTAAAGACTCGAATTTTCTCAAATCTTTAAATCATGAGTAAAATAGCGGAAGACTTATTTTTACAAAAATTTGGCATGGATCCGTTTAAAATACAAACTCCCTAAACCTGTTTACATGGGCTCAATCCAGAGAATTTAAAACAAACAACATTTCACTCCATTTTATACCCAAAATCAGAGAAAATAATACGAAATAATATACAACAGTTATTAAATTCTCATGAGCCATAAATACAAGTTTAAAAGTAATGACATATGATTTTTTTCAAGCATTCGTAGAATGCTCCCAAAATGTACATGCAAGTCAATGTCCCAAAAGCCATCCCCTCGAGATCAAGCAACACCACCTCCATGACCTCGTCCTCTCCCACGAGTATTACCTGAAATGTTTAAGTGTAGCAACATTAGCATAAAAATGCTAGTGAGAAAAAGATGGATGCAAGCACTTCTATGGACCGAATCCCATATCGGAAAATGTGTCCAAAATCCTAATGTGCTCTTACTACCCATTCAATATTCCCAAGTACTTTACATAAGAAAATCAATCCATTCTACTATATCGAACTTTCGAAAAGTAAACATTCAAGCTTGTAAAATAAAGTACTAAAACAACTAAAACATAACAAAGTAAATAATAAAGTAAATTTCTATCATTTACGTCATTCCACACGTTATTTCACATTGTGACCACATTGTCACATTTCACAATTCAACCATGACCACTTGTCACCAATCACAACCATCAATACAAACAACCATACCGTGACCTCACTGTCACCAATCATAAATCGTACCGTGACCTCACAACCGTGACCAAACAATCAAAACCATACCGTGACCTCACTGTCACCAAACATAAATCGTACCGTGACCTCACTGTCACCATGACCTCACAGTCACCAATCACAAACCATACCGTGACCTCACTGTCACCAAACATAAATCGTACCGTGACCTCACTGTCACCGTGACCTCACTGTCACCAATCACAAATCGTACCGTGACCTCACAGTCACCAAACATAAATCGTATCGTGACCTCACAGTCACCAAACATAAATCGTATCGTGACCTCACAGTCACCAATCACAAATCGTACCGTGACCTCACTGCCACCTGTTAGGAATGGTGTCCTAGAACTTGTAATTATTTAATTATAATAATTTATTTAGAATAAATTAAATAAATAAACATAAGTTCTTTATATTATCTAGATTGATTCAATTAACGATATTAGGAATATATGGAAATATATTAATATCAAACATTCAAATAGTAAACCCTAAGTTACTCTTATGAAATCACGACTTAGTATGTGAGTCATACGAGAGGATTAAAGTCGAGATGAGTAACTTAAACGTGTCTACAGTAAACGGATAACGTTTGGGAACCTTATCCTGGTAACACTGTTGATAGCTTCGTATTTTGTTTATAGACAAATGATCTAATCCTGATCATTCATGTGGGAGACATGAAATGGAAGTATCATATGCAATGTTGATTGTATAAGACAGGACCACGATATTCGATCAAATTTCTCATTAGTACCTGGTTTACGAGAAATGATCGAATATCAAACTAAGTTTATCAACCGTGATAGATCTCAATCCTGAGTGAAATGCGGACTCCTATTTGTGGAGTTATGTTCTTTGATTCACATAGTTGAGAGCGATCTGTAAGAATGCTCAATACACTCCTGTTTTGGGAACATGACTAGATAAATAGATGGGAACTCATTTTCACGAGATGGAATTCATAATTTTCCTATAAATTAACTAGATCGGTCAGATACCTAAACATTTTAGGAACTTTAGGAAAACTCCTTGATGTCCTGATTCGAGACATGAACAAGTGACGTCACGACTTCTATTGATCACGAAGTATCTTATCTCTAGTTCGACTAAAGATAAAGTTCATTGGAGAATCGCGGGAACACAAGGATAAAGCGGTAATTACAGGGGCAAAACGGTAAATTTATCCGCCTGTAATTATGAGGGTTCCACGTGAAGGATATATCACAGATATAAATAAAAGATAAACTAAATGGACATAACTCATTTATAGTGAGGGGAGTTCAGCTATGAATCTATAGTGGAATTATTCATAGTTAGATAATAAGTAATTAACTGATTATGTGTTAATCACTTAATTGACTAATTATTAAGCCCATGATCTATAGGTCCATCGGGTCCCTATGCTAGCCCAAATATCGTAGTCGCGAAATCAAGTAGAAGAAATGAAAATTTTAAGTAAAGTGAATTACTTAAATAGGCAATATTAATTGTTTAAATATTGAGTATATTTAAACGGTAATTAATATAAACATTATTAATTGTTTATATAATGAGTTTATTTAAACATGAAATTAATAATGAAATATTATTAATTATACATTATTAATTATTTAAATATTGAGTATATTTAAATGGTAATTAATAATTTGAAATTAATTAACAATTATTAATTGTTTAAATAATTATATTTAAACGGAAATTAATAATTAAAATTAATTAAATTAATAATAAAATATTGTCAATAAAATTATTAATTTATGGAAATTAATAATTATTATATTTATTATTAATTATTTAAATAATGAAAATTATTTAAATGGAAATTAATAATTAAATATAAATTGGATAATATTTAGTCGGGAGAAAATATTAATATTATTTAAATAAAATATTTTATTTAAATGATAATTAATAAATAAATTAATTAAGTTGGACTTATTAATTTAAGAGAGAATTTCAAGCCCAATTGGATTATTGAACCCAATTGGAATTGGCCCAAAATAATTAATTAAATAAATTAGAATTATTTATTAATTAATATATGCATTTTCGGCTATATATGTATTTTTGGGAAAAGATAATTGCTTGAATTATATCCTAAAATAATTACATAGATTTATTTACCCAAGATAAATAAAAATAAAGAAAATAAAATAATCTCCTATTTATCTATGGCATTTTCGAAATTGCTAGATAAAGGAAAGAGATAATTTTTTTTTTCTTTTTGTATTTATCTCTATAGATTAATCCTAATGTGATTAGGATTCCTATTTTTCTATAAATAGGAGGGTTGAGTCATTCATAAATCACACAATTCAATTCCTTAGAAATTCGGAATTCTCTCTTCTTCCCTTCTCCCCCCTTGGCCGAAATTCCCTTAGTTCATTGGGAAGAAAATATTTTTTTCTTCTTCCCAATTTCTTCTAAAATTCGATCCCACAATCGAATTTCATTTGATCGATTGAGATATAGCATAGAAGATTCGGTGTTGCTGAGGATTTGATGCTGTAAAGAAACCTCCTACCGATCCTCCATTAATCAGTCAATGTAAGTTCCGGTTTTAATTTTCGAAAATATAAGCATGAATCTACATGTTTTATCACAAATTGCATGATGTTAATAGATCCGTTATTAAATGTTAATAAGTTTACTAAATAAAATTCCGCTAATTTAGTAAATCATCCCTTCACCACCGTGACCTCACAGTCACCAAACATAAATCGTACCGTGACCTCACAGTCACCAATCACAAATCGTACCGTGACCTCACTGCCACCGTGACCTCACAGTCACCAAACATAAATCGTACCGTGACCTCACTGTCACCGTGACCTCACAGCCACCAATCACAAATCGTATCGTGATCTCACTGTCACCGTGACCTCACAGTCACCAAACATAAATCGTGCGTAATATAACACCACACATACTACTCCTCTTTGGTAGTACTAAATAGCGAATCCCATCGCTAATAATATCATTTTAACTCGATTCTACACGAAGAATCTCTCCAAAATCTCTTTTAACTACCTTATAACTACTCAAAATAAAAGGAGTATCTAATACTCTTCTCCAACTTTCGGAATCTAATTCTCCTCGAGAATATAACTTAATCCACCAACAACATCTTACTTTAAACAACAACCAATCTTAACTAATTTTCCTTATGCACTTTCCTTAACTCCCAAATAACATATAATCTTGGAAAGTTCTAAAGTCTATTAACCCTCTTAACCTCGATCTAACATAAACGTCAAGCAATTCGAAAACATAAAAGTAATCACAACCATTTTAAACTCACCTTATAAATGAAGCCAACTCCGAATCATCGGTTGACCAAACTTTACGATCGATGCACGAAGCCTATAATTAAAATACACCTAAAGTATATTAATTAACCAAATCGAATAACGATCGTCACGATACTAAAATAAAAGACAAAACAACCCGGAATTAGGCTCACAAGGCCCACGGCCCAAAGGAAGTTCAAGGTGAAGTTGGTTTTCCGGATTTTTAAGCACTTTAAAAGGGTTTCGAGTTGGTTTCGGGCACTTTGGAGGTTGGTAATATCAATGGGTAAACATGATTTAGGGTTTAGGTCAAAAGTTCAATCCCGAACAATTAAGTAAAGTCATAAAACATATCAAATTCAAAACCCTAACCATCATCAAACATGAGAAAAACTTATAGAAATGGCTTTTGGCTCAAACCCGATTCTAGGGTTTAGGGAAAGTTCTAAATATACATAAAACAACTCCCTCGATCTAAATCTCTGAGTTCTCGAGCAAGAATTGGAAGATTAAAACCAAAAACACCATTTAAACACTATTTGAAGCTTTAGGTTTTGAACTTTGACATACCTTAAAGCCCTTAGATGATGGAGGAAAAGATCGATTGGTAGGTTGGAAATGATACTCGGGCCCGTGGCTATCCAACGCAACCAAAATTATCACGATCCGTCAAGATTTGAAGAAAAACCAAAAATGGAAAATTCTCCAATGCACCCCACGGCCAAGAAGAGAAAGGAGAAGAAGAAAATGAAGACTTTGGTCAAATTTGCTTATTTAAAGAGATAAATGAATAGTGTTTTAGATATTTAAGAATTTGGAAATGACGCCTACGTCCTTTTCTTGCCTTAAGCTTTTAAAACGAAACCCGAACCACTTAAACTAGCCCAATGGTGATTAATAATTATTAATTGGCCTATTAATAATTATTAATACCATCGAAACTCGTTTAGGCTAAATAAGCAATTAAAAAGGTTTCCGAACGAAATTAACTATTAACTTTAATACTTTAAATAAATAAATAAAATAATAAATAAATAAATTAATAAAAAAAAAATTTCACCTCAAAATAACAGGACGTTACAGATTCTATCATTTTCCATAAATAAAGCAAATAGATCAGAGATCAGTGAGAAAGTTAGATGAGAGAGAAAGATCTGAGAAAAATGATTTTTTTTATGAGAGATTTGAGTGTTTTTGTTTGAAGAACAGGAAGAGTCTGGATGATGTTTTTGGGTTTTCTTAAATCTCTAAGAAGATTGATTAAGCTGAGTTTTTGTCTCTCAAGTAATTTTTTGCGTTTTATGTTTGATGAAGAAAGAGGGATTGATGATATTTTAGGGTTTTTTTTTTTCGTTCGTTTGAGGAAGAAGATGAAGAGATATCTTTCTGGGTTTTTTCATGAAGATTAAAGATGTGTTTTTATTTTTTATATTTATTAATATTCTAGAGAAAAATTATTTTTTTAATTGCCACATTAGCTTTTAAATTAATAAATTAATGTCACATCATCGCTCTGTTAAATTTTTAACTGAGGTTTGACGGCAGGGACCAAATGGTAAAGAAAATGAAAACTCAGGGGTATATTTGTCGAGTTTTAAAACTCAGGGACCAAATGACAAACAAACTCAAAACTCAGGGACTAAAAATGTCTTTTTCCCTATTATCTTTTACAAAGATAATTAGAGATGAGATGATTCAAAATTGTTATATCAAATAAACTAATTATGATGGTGAGGGGACATAATCTTCCGATTTAAGTTAAAATCACTAAACAGAAAGGAATTAAAGTCAGTTTAATAACAATAAAAAAAAAATCAAGTCAAACAAATTCAACTAAAAATCAATATCACATAATAAAACGTGAAAGCGTGTCCAAGAAAAACACAGGCAATTTTATTCCATTCCATTACGCTAATATCCTATTCATTGAACAAACAATCACAAACGAAAATTTGACTTTTCTATCCCCACCCACACCGACCAATTGAAAAACATGGGAAATCAGAGATCATGGAATTTTGATGATGATTTTACGTCCCAGATTTGACCCCGTCTTCTCCCTTCCATCTCCTCCATTGGACCCCTATTTCCCAATGGGGGTGTGGCAGAAGTTTAAGTGTGAAATCATCTTTTACCCCATTTGTTAGGAAAATCCAACACTCGTTTAAAAGCAGCTGTAGACGAAGCAGAAAGAAACAGCCTGCCCTTTTTTCTCTTTTTCGTAGAGTTGATTTTAATTTATAAATAGAGAGGAGAGAGAGAGAGAGAGAGAGAGAGAGAGAGAGAGAGAGAGAGAGAGAGAGGCAGAGGACAATCAACAAGAAGCACAATAAGAGATTTATGGTTATAAACGAAGGAGATATCTCTCTCTGGGTTATCTCTTTCTCACTATATCTTTCTTCCCCATTTGCTTGTTTTTCTTTGATTTAGGGTTATCTTTAGGAAAAGCTTAAATTTTTTACTCATTTTCTGCTTCTGGGTTTCAAATGGCGAGTTGGGTTTTATCTGAATGTGGCATTAGACCCCTCCAGAAAATCTATCCTCGACCTATCAGTAATGGGTTTGCTTCTAAATCTTTCATGGCTTCAGAGATTAGGCCATTTTCTGCATCTAAAACTCATATTCTTGGCTCTTCTTTGAGTTTGTTATCTTCTTCATGTAAGGGAAGAAGATGGGCTCTTAATGTGAGTACTCCTTTGAGAGTTGAATTTGTAGAAGAAGAAGATAATGAAAGAGAGATAGTTAATGGAGTTATTGGGGTTGAAGATGATGCTGATTTCGACCCGGCTGCTCCTCCGCCTTTTCGGTTGGCCGACATTCGAGCTGCCATTCCGAACCATTGTTGGGTTAAGAATCCTTGGAAATCAATGAGTTATGTTGTGAGGGATATTGTTGTGGTGTTTGGATTGGCGGCTGTAGCTGCTTACTTTAACAATTGGGTTGTTTGGCCTCTTTACTGGCTTGCTCAAGGGACCATGTTTTGGGCTCTTTTTGTTCTTGGTCATGATTGGTAATTCTCTCTCTCTTTTTTTTTTTTTCCTATGTGTGTTGCAATCTGTTTTTCTTCATTGAATTTATTAATCCTTTGTTTGATTTGGTTGGTGTTATGTGCAGTGGCCATGGAAGTTTTTCCAATGACCCAAGACTTAATAGTGTTGCTGGTCATCTTCTTCATTCTTCAATTCTAGTCCCATATCATGGATGGTTTGTTCCTGACAGCCTTATCCAAGTGTAGCTTTAACTCTCAATTATATGTTATGTAATTTTATTTCTCCATGTTTCAACTCAGGAGAATAAGCCATAGAACTCACCACCAGAATCACGGACATGTCGAAAACGATGAATCATGGCATCCTGTAAGTTCTTTATAGCTAGTGTTTTGTTCTTATCTAAAAAGGTCATTTTTTTTGTTTGTTTAATCTCATTGAGTCGCAATTTGCTTAATCTGTTTTGCAGTTGTCTGAGAAAATGTTTAGAAGTTTGGATAATGTAACAAAAAAGTTGAGATTCACCTTGCCTTTCCCCATGCTTGCATATCCTGTCTATTTGGTTAGTGTACACTGTTTCTTCACCCTACATTATGAACTTAAAAACCAGTGTTTCTAATGGATTTTAATGCATCATGTTGATGTTATTACAGTGGACTAGAAGTCCTGGAAAGAAGGGCTCTCATTTCGATCCAAAGAGCGATTTGTTTGTACCGAGTGAGAGGAATGATATTATCACATCCACTGCCTGTTGGACTGCAATGGTTGCTCTGCTTGGGTATCTGTCCATAGTGATGGGCCCCCTTCAAATCATCAAACTCTATGGCATTCCCTACTTGGTGAGTTCAGCCTCACTAAATCATTACTTCCCTCCCCGTTTTTAATCTGTTTCACGACTTATACGTTTGATCGAATCGTTACTTGTCTTTTTTTCCATTCCATTTTGTGCCATTTCCTTGTGCACTACACTGAATTTTCTTCCTAATGTAGCTCTTTGTGATGTGGCTGGATGCGGTCACGTACCTTCATCACCATGGCCATGAGGACAAACTTCCATGGTATCGTGGAAAGGTATGCAACTAAAACATCTGAGTTTTTGCGGTTTTGAAAAAATTCTATTAACAACACATCATAAAGCATTACATTTGACACCTTATATATTTGGCTGGCTCTATAATTACATCAAACAGGAATGGAGTTATTTAAGAGGAGGTTTAACCACTCTTGATCGCGACTATGGATGGATCAACAACGTCCATCATGATATCGGGACTCATGTCATTCACCATCTCTTCCCTCAGATTCCACACTATAATTTAATAGAAGCAGTGAGTAATTTGAGGTTAAAGAGTTTTCTTTGTTCTGTCTGGATAATCTGAATTTCTTACTGAACTAGCAATTGCAACAATATTCTTTTTCAGACTGAGGCAGCAAAGCCAGTGCTTGGGAAGTATTATAGGGAGCCAAAGAAATCTTGGCCTCTCCCATTGCACTTATTGGGAGTTCTTGTAAAAAGCTTGAGAAAGGATCACTATGTGAGTGATTCAGGGGATGTTGTGTATTATCAGACGGACCCCGACCTCGCTGGTGGACTTGAAAAACTTAAGTGAGAGCTCACTCACTTGACTTATATATCAAAATTCTTTGCCAAATTGCTTGGCTGACAAGACAAGCCACATCTTCACTCATTGAAGACAAGGAAAAAAAATAAAAATTACTTTGAGTTTCATGATGGTAGAATGGAGGTGTAATTTAGGGTATTACAGTTTAAAATATTATTGCTACATGGAAGGAAAATGAACATTATTTTTCTTGGTCCATATGTTTAATAAGAAAGGAAAAAAAATATATTTAATGACATGTTGATGCTGTGACATGAAATGGGTGGGGTGAGTCATTTATTTAAATTCCTGTATTAAAGTAATGGGTTTATGTGGTCAATTGCAAGTGGGAAGGAAAAAAACTTTTCCTACTTTAGACGAATAATAAATGTGACTTTTCTATGAAATTACATATTCTTAATAATTTCATAATTTAAAAGCCATCATTTTAGTCCATCCCCATGAATTTCGTGACTAATGCAATCTTAAATTTTGGTCCATCTTGATCAGTCTCGATTCTTGATTGAGATAATAAATTAAACTGTAAAATTGATATATTTTATCTCAACCAGTCCTTATTTATCATGTAAAATTTTAAAATGTTAGTAGATTGAATTTTGGGGTAATTTTTGAAATAATATATTTTTACGTATTAATTACTGACAATATTTTAAAAATTACTCAAATAACAATTAAATAAATTATAACAATGAAAAACAACAAAATATTGATAATAGTTTATTGAACTGAAAAAAAGTCAAAAACCAAAAAATTCATTTAAAATAACAAAGAAAATTAATAAAATAGTTCATGAGTAATTTTAAAAAAGTATTGATATTTCAGTAATTATTAGGCATAAATATGCTATTTGAGACAATTTCTTTTAAACTTTTACATGGAGGTCGAGTAGAGAAAATTAAAATTCTAAATTATACAAAATGCCCCTAACCTTTAAGGTTTGTTTCAATTTTACCCCTAACGTTTTAAAAGTTTCAATTCTACCCTCAATCTTTTAATTTGTTTAAAAAACACCATTTGCTAGTAATTTTTCTAAATGTTCCAAGAAAAATTAAAACTTTTAAAACATTATGATACCGACCACATTTAATTTATTTTGCCTCTAACGTTTTAATTTCCATAAAACTTGATGAAAATTGCTAATAAAGGGTATTTTAAAAATAAATTAAAAAATTGGGTGTAGAATTGAAACTTTTAAACATTAGAGGTAAAATTGAAACAAACCCCAAAGGTTAGGGGCATTTTGAATAATATAACCAAAGTAAAATAGTATTTGACACGAGGGTAGGTCCAAATTCTTCTTAAACCCTATTGAATGTGGTCCCGTTAGCTTCCAATCTGACTCATATACAACAATACAATTATTAATTTAAAACTATATTAGTCTAACAATAACGTCAAGAAACAGTATTAAATATGATAAACTAGACGATTTGGAAACTAGGTTTGAAATCAATAGTTTACAGAATGAACAGCCTTCAGAAACGACTTGATTCTTTGAAAATCCTTTTGAATTCCATCTGCAGCACAAATTCCACTACTAACATCAACTCCTTGAGGTTTGAGAATGGAAAGGGCTTGAGAAACGTTATTGGGAGTAATTCCTCCAGCCAATAGCCAACCTTGTTTGCTTCTAATTATTGGTAGCTCAAACTGGGCCCAGTTGAATCCTTTCCCACTGAATGTAACAGAAAATAATCAAATTAAGTCCACACGATATGCAAAATAATAATAATAATTAAACTGCTATTGCTCTGTCAAATCAATATGATCTATCAACTTCTTTATAGGCTCAACATAAGCATTTTAAGCCACTATAATAAAGTGAGATATTAAAGGGAAAAAAACGTGACTATACACGAATCCAAAATCATTTATTATCACATGCCAATTTTTTTTGTATTGCCTTTTCAAATCCTCTGTAGATTTTGCTGCATATTGATGTGGAGTAAAGTTTTTCCATTCAATAACTAGATGAATCCGTTCAAATTTTTGAAATACATAAAACAAAAAGAATCTGCTCTTTAATTCAATGGGAAAAGTTTTATTTACCTGCCACCTTTGGCACTATCAACAAGAACCCAATCTACCAAAGAACAATCCTCAGTCTCAACCTTATTTAGAAGGCTCCCATCTTCATTCGCATGCAGAACATAAATGATTCGGGTGTGTTTGACCAAAAGCGGCAATGCTGCACGTGAACCATCTCCATGAAGCTACATATTGAAAGAATTAGACATTGAAAATTATTTCTATGGCGCAAGGAGACGAGGTCAACAAAAACTCATACCTGCACAAATTCAAGGTCACATGAATCTGCGGCTCGCAATATTGTTTCTGCATCATCATCCACAAATACTCCAACAGGTTGTGCACCATTTTCTCTTGCAATTTTGGATATCTCCTTGGCAACTGTGAGTGAAACAGAACGCTTTGATTTGGGCCAAATAATCATACCAATAAAATCAGCACCAGATTCTGCTGCCAAAGCTGCATCCCTAACTGATGCAATACCACACATCTTGACAAGAACCTTATTCTTTCTATGATGTTCAAGACTTGGAGATACATTCTCTTGCTCAGAAATGCTACAAGTAATTTTTTTCTTTTGACAGGACCAGTTTCTCCAAATGTATGAACTTTTCCTATTCAGACCTGAAAATTATATAGGGTAAAAAACCACAAGTGAGAACTGAAAGTTAACATTCCCCAACATCCATGAAATTGAAAAAATAAAAAGGACTTGACGGTTAGACAGGTGGTTAAAAAATGAGTGCACGTGGTGAAGATCAAGCCTACCTGCCTACGTATATTTTTAAACACTACATTACAAATAAGGGGCGTGGAGACTAAACCTACAATTGAAAGGAATCAAGAGAACACAAACGCCAAACCACTTGAACTATACTCAAGTTGGCCAAAAATCAAGCCTATCAATAATTGAAACTTTCAGACATTGAATTAACAGAACAACAATGGAGCTAAGAATACCATGAATCTGCCTTGGATTCGCATTTGCAATATTTGGTCGAAAGCAGCTTCCATTACTTAAGCCTGCACAAATGGGAATCAAATATGAGATCAGGGGTTTCGTTAAAGAAAATACCTCCAGTATTTGAATGTTAGAGATAGCTTATTGTAAAAGTAAAATAAATAGAATGACATAAATTTTCACAAAGCTCCCTCGAAACAGTAATAAATGAGGAATTAATCGTAAACTAAACCATAAAACAACCATATGGGGAGATTCTAGAGGTGGGTCGGCAGCGAAAAGGCAAAAACATGTCTTTGTGGAAATTCATCGAACAGTTAGTAGGCATAGCATTGTAGGTGAAATAAACATAAATTATAAGACATTATTCGAATAATGTTGTAAAACCATACCTGATAGCATTGTTCTGTCTCCTCGCGTTCGCTCTCTGTTGAATTTCGATAAATTGAAGAGCAAACCTATGTCATTGTAAAAGTGCAACCGGATCTATAGATTGTTGAAGAGGGAATTTAAAACCCTAAAATAGAATAAAGAAAAGAAGCACAGAGAAATGATTAATATTCCGAAATGAAGAAGAACGACGGAAGAGAGATCACCGAAGAATGGGAAAGGGAAGGCCGCCGTCGCGTACCCGAAGGAGAAGGGTTCTTGGGTGGGACCCGCTTTCAAATTTTTAGGTCCATTTCGTAGTCATTTAAAAAAAAAAGGGTAAATGTAGCTTTTCGTCCCTAATGTTTGCATGAAGTTTCAATTTCGTCCCTGATGTTTCAAAAGTTTCAATTTCGTCCCTAATGTTTCATAAAGTTTCATTCACATCCTTTTACAAAACGGCGTTAGCATGAAGTAACGAAAGGCTTACGTGGCTAAGCTGAGCTGTTTTTTTTTAATGTTAAAACAAAACGCGGGCCAACCCAAATACTTGCTTTGAATTTGAATTAAATGAAACTCATCCACTAAAAATTTTCCCAACCTTAAAACTTCTTACAAACAAATCAATATAGAAACCCTAAAAAGCTGAGATTGAAGAGGCAACAAGCTTGACTGGTTAAACGATCAAGAAAGAGACGTAAGGTACCATTACTATTAAGAAAAACTTCTTGAATGAAAGATCTCAAGTTTTTGAATTCTTTAGTCCCCCACCCAATCAACAATTCTGTAAAAGAAATAGGTAACACCAAATAAAGTTACCATCCATAAAAAGAAGGGATTTTTTTTTTTTTATATATAAGCCCCAGAGAACAAAAAACGGAAATAAGGAATGAGGATGAAAAAAGGGGAACTGAATGGGGGGTTGCATAAAATTAAATGTGATTTATGCCTATTTGTCTTGTTTCCTTCTTTCTTTTTTTCATGTAGTGTTTGTTTATTTCAATGTGAAGGGGCTTTTATTTTCCCCATTAAAATATTCTCATAGTTGTCTTTTATGTGAACTCATTTTGAAAATTTTAGTTTATATGATTTGTACGTGGTCCATTCAATGGATACTGAATATTAAGCACTATGCTATTATATATGCAATTGTTTGTTTTGTTTTATTTTATTTTTAACAAGTTATTCATCTAAAGATTTAAATATTTTTTTTATCCATTTATTTGTGTTTGACGTGATTTTATACTACATACAGTGATGGTGGCAACAAATTTTCATGTCATTCTTCATCACGGAGGTGAATTTATATACAAACCGAGTCGTAAGTATGTTGGAGGTTTGGTGGATGTTAGTGAGTAGTGTGATCCTGATTTGTGGTCAAAGTTAGAGTTAGAAATTATTGTGAAATCACATGGATATAATACATGGAAATCTATTTTTATGAGAGTGGGCTTGAAGGGGGGGTGTTTAAGGTGGAGTGAGTGAACCGATGGAGATTCATTGGATATGGCGGCTCTAGCTATATCCAAAGAGCCTCCTATTATTAATGTGTACGTGGACCATATACTTGAAGAATGGATGTTTGAAAATGAAATACACGGGGTAGAAAGAGTGATTGAAGTATGTGAAGAGGTTGGGATTGAGAATAATGAATCTGATTATAATCAGAGTGAAGAAGAAGAAGAGGAGGACAGTGCGTATGATATAAGTTTTTGTGATAGTGATGAAGATATGGAAGATGATATTCTTTATGATTATTTCGTTGATAATGAAGTGGAGGTTGGTGATAATGTAGAACATGATGAGTTGATTGGTGATAATGAACAACCAACAACTATAAATCTTAGTAGTGATAAGAGATTGGAGGATGAAAAAGATGAACTTAACAACGATAGCTCAGATTTAGATTCAAAAGGGCCTTCATCTGACTCGGATGTGGAAAAAAGACCAAGGTTTCCATCTTTTAAACCATGTAGTGATGGCTCAAAAATAAATTTTGAGGTGGGACAGTTATTTACTTCATTGGAAGAGTTCAAAGATGGTGTGACTAATTTTGCTATTAGCGGAGGTTGGGGAATCAAATTCGTTAAGAATGATAAGGTTAGGGTGAGAGCTAAGTGTAGGGATGGATGTCCATGGGTTGCTTATGTAACCAAGATGAGAGGGGAGAGAAGCTTTCAACTCCGAACTCTAGTGAACACTCATACATGCACTAGATCGTTTAATAATATAAGAGTGACTTCAAAGTGGCTCGGAGACAAACTAGCAAACCGGGTGAAAGACCAACCAAATATTAAGCTATCTACTATTCAAGAGAAAGTGCAAAGGAAATATGTTGTGCAAATAAGTAAGTGTAAAGAATATCGAGCTAAGAAGAAGGCAAAACAATTGGTGGATGGATCTCACAAAGAACAATATGGTAAATTGTGGAACTATTGTAATGAGCTTCTAAGAAGCAATCCTAGGAGTTCAGTTAAGTTAAGTTTCGAGACACCTGATTATGACATTGAACTACCCCGGTTTGATATATTCTTCCAAAGACTTTATATTTGCTTTGATGGTATGAAAAAGGGATTCTTAGCATCTTGTAGGCCATTCATTGGATTAGATGGCTGCCATTTGAAGGGACCGTATGGAGGGCAGTTACTTACAGCAATTGCTAGGGATCCAAATGAACAAATCTTTCCATTAGCATTTGCGGCAGTGGAGATAGAAAATAAGGATTCATGGAGGTGGTTCCTTGTAAATCTTCTTAATGATATTGGTCATATTTGTGAGCGTAGATGGACTTTTATCTCTGACCAACAAAAGGTACAAATATCTTCTTCAATTTTTAAGAATTTTATATTTATTTTTCTTTAACAACTTGTTTAAATTTTCTTAAGAATTTGATTACAATTTACTTAATTAATTTTTTAGGGGTTGGTGCAAACGTTTGAGGAGTTGCTTCCGGGTGTTGACCATAGATATTGTGTACGCCATCTTTATAACAATATGCGTAAAAAGTACCCAGGAAAGCAATTGAAGGATATGATGTGGAAGGCAGCAAGATCAACTACTCATATACAATGGACCAAGGAGATGGATGAAATTAAGAAAGTTGAAGAAGGCGCATACAATTGGTTGAGTAATCTTAATCCTTCTTTGTGGTGTAAGTTTGCTTTCAGTGCCTATCCCAAGTGTGATACCTTGCTAAATAACATGTGTGAGGCATTTAATGCCAACATTTTAGATGCAAGGGATAAGCCAATTATCTCGATGATGGATTGGATTAGGAATCATTTGATGAGAAGGTTCCAAGTTAATAGAGAGCGGATGAACAATGTAAATGGAACAATATGTCCAAAGATTGCTAAAAGATTAGATAAAGAGAAAATTGAAAGTAGAAATTGGGTTTCCACTTTTGCTGGAGATTCCGAATGGGAGGTTCGATGTGGTTTGGAAGCATATGTAGTTAACTTGAACCTTCGCACATGCTCATGTCGAAAGTGGGAGCTAATCGGTATTCCATGTAAGCTTGCAATTAGTTGTATATTTTTTCGGTATGAGAATGCTGAGGATTATGTCGATGCATGTTATTCACTAGATGCTTATAAAGAGTGTTATGCCCCTATTATTCACCCCAAAAATGGTGAAAACTTGTTGGCTCAAACAATGAATAATGAAAAAATCCTACCTCCTCTTTTGAGAAAACAACCTGGAAGACCAAGAAAATCGAGGAGGAGGGAACCAGATGAAAGTAGATCTAGCTTTAAGTTAAGCAAGCATATGCATTGGGTTGGTAGATGCTCAAAGTGTAATGAAGTGGGCCACAACAAAAGAACCTGCAGAAGTGTGAAAAAAGTTGTAAGTTGCCATTTTTTTTTTCATTTTTTACCCATACTAATAAGTTGAAAAATGTAAATAACTTTTGTACATGATAGGGAACACATGACTCAATGACCAATGGTTCTAAATGTCCAGCTAATGTCCAAGAAAAGGGGAAGCAAAAAGTTACTAGGAAAGGAACTGTAAGTTATTGTGAAAGAAACTTTAAGTTATTCTTTTTTCCCATCATATACTGAAAATTCAATTACTTGTGGTTCATGACAGGAAACACACTCTTCATCCAAACTGCCATCAAGAGGACGTATTAAGAAGAAAGTTCGTAATCCTCCTTTGCTTCCAATATGGGACTACAATCGTATCATATTTCCAAACATCCATACTGGAAGTCAACAATCAATGGAAAGCTCCCACCAAGACAATGAAAATTGATGGATTGCAAGCTTTTTTTGTATAGCAGCTGTTTCATCTTTTTGTACAGTAGCTCTTAGGATTTTAGAAGCTACTAATGGAATATGTGTATAGCAGCTATTAGATATTTCTAATTAGTAAACTTAAGATAATTTTGTATAGCTGCTAGGACATCTTTTTGCCGCTGCTAATTTGAAGTTAATTTTGAATATGTTTATGTGAATTGGACATAAATTACTAAATGGAGGTTTTTTACTATTTATCTATATGGTCTTTAGCATTGAAGGCTCTACATGTTTATTCTGTTGATAGCTAGTTTGGTTAAAAAAATTGATGAATGAATTTTGGACTTATGTTTGGTGTGAATTGAAAGATGTAACTACCAAATTAACTTCAAATTGAAATTATTGAAAGGTATATTATCCATCCAATTTGATATGAATTGATTTATTATGCTATTTGAACAAATATTGTGTGATTCAGATCATCTACATTTAGCCAAAAAAAAAAACCAGGATATTTGACGCAGGTGAAATTCTTTTTTTTTTTTTTGAAATTACATCAAAGTGGGGGAGGGAGGACTCGAACCTTTGACTAGGTGAAATTTTAATTTTATTATTATTATTATTATTTTAATATTTATCTATAAATTTGTTGTTCCTGGCTTGTTTTACATTTTTAAGGATAATTAAAAATCTAACATTTATTACCTCTAATAGAAAAAAAAACCGTAATTCTTTGTTTAATTATCTTCAATTTATTTTGAAATATCATTCATCTAATTTTTATTGTTTTTTGGTATTTTAAAACATGCTTGACAGGTTATTTACATTAACGTTCAAGTAATAATAATTATAATAATAATAATTTTTTTTAGGAAAGTGAATTTCATTAAATCAAAAGTAGTTATAAAAAAAGGTGATAAGAAATCAACCCTCACCAATCGGATTACATAAATTTTTTTCAGTCGGTGTTAATAAAAAAAGGTCATAATTACAAAAAACGGTGGACAAAGAAGCTAAAAGCAACACTTTATAATGAAGTAAATCTCAAATCTCATTCGTCGTATGACTTTTGTTGTTAAAGATTCTATTGTTCCTCTCCAACCAAACCTTCCATGGAATAACTTTAGCCACCATTTCCCAAATCCATTTTGCCTTATCTTTTAGAAAATGACCCGTGAGGAGAGTTGCTGTGACGACCCGATTCTTTTTAAATCATTTAAAAACTAAAACACAGCGGAAGTCTTAGTATTTAAAAAAAACGGCGTGGATATGTTTAAAACTTGGACTATCCAACACCTGTTTACATTTTTCACATCAGAAAATTTAAAAGGCAAGGAATTGCAATTCTTGTTCTAAAGTTTAAAGGAGTTTATAATTGTAAAAGTTAAAATGAAAAGTTCTTATGAGCTTATATAAAAATTTACATCTCAAAAGACAAAACATAAAGTAAAATGAGTCCATGGACTTTAAAAGTATATCTAGTCCATCTCGGCATCATCATCAACTCGATCAGGCTACACGAGCTCCTCTCCCACGACCCCGAGCAAGAGCATTACTTGAAAATGTTTGTAATATCATGAGCTAAAAGCGAGCCGAGTGAAAATAAATGGAAAATAAGTAACATTAGACTCCAAACCCGCATCCGGATTTGTGTCCAAGTAAAACTTACATTCTCTTTACCAAATCTTCCAAAACTAGAGAAACTAACTCCTAAACATTTAGAAAAATGTTTTCATTTCTTTTTTTTTCTCTATAGCAACTCAGGCTATAAAATAAGGTTTACCTTCCTTCATTTTTTAATAATTAATGTTAAGCTCACTCGGTCTTAACATATTCAAACAATCACAATTTGCGATCAATGACGATAATATTAGCACACAAAGTCTAATCATTATTTATTAACTCGCTAAACAAGTGTAAAGGGCACACAACTTTTACATCAGTATAACCATCAAATGCTTATAATGACAGTAAAAATATACAAAGTCTTTTCAATATTATCTTCCCACCTCTAGTGAATAATGATGGTAATGAAGCTCCCGTAGTCTCAACATTACTCATTAACTCACCCACCGAATACAAGATTCAATGCACCCCTGTATCCTCATATATTTATCATAGTAGTTATGGATAATACTAGATAATGTGAACTCGCATAGTTCCATCATTATCTCATTATCCATCTCCTCTGATCATGCAAAGTTCTGCAACGTTTAGCATTCCTCATGATACATATACATAAACATAAACGAATAATACCAGACAATACATGCACACTCAAGCTATGCATTGCCTCATTATTCTTCCAAATAATCGATTATGCAATATGAATATGAATGTGGTCTCAAATGCAAGTAAACATAAATATAAACATTCAAAGTTTGCAAGTAAAAATAGATATAAATGTTCAAAGTGATCGAAAGGACATAACGATAAATGGATCACGAATTACCCTTTATATATATATAACAAGAATCTAGGAACTTCAGAAATTACAATGAATAAATCAAGCCACACGACCTTCAGATAAACGCGAGTTATTAACTTTAACATAAAAGTCTCCAATTCATTGCTCCATTATTATTAAACGTACAAAGTTCCTTATTCAAAATCCTTATTATACTTGGAACCTTCATCTTGTGATAAACAATAGAAAACTCCGAAGTAAGTCTAAACTTAGAACTTCCAAAAGTTACTTGTTCCCTTCGAAGCACCTATGAGTTTTCTCACTCAAGTAGAACTAACTCCCAAGCCTAAGTATGTTAGCTCATTTACTTTAATCCTTTCGATTCAAACCTTAATCTCAACTTCCGATCCTATAAATCATTCAACTTATTCTTTTTCTAAGTTTACTTTAAGTTCTATTTATTCTAACCTTGGCAAAAGTGAATTTTTCTCCCAAGTTCCGAAAAAGCGTTCAAGCAACGGTCCAAAAACACCTACAATTAAATTACATCTAACAATTATTAATTAACCAAACATCGAACAAACGACATCTAAAAGCATAAAACGACGAAAAACCCCGGAAAACCCTATAGGAGCTCTCGGCCTCACCTAGGAAAAAGGGTTTCGGGTTTGATTTTCCGACTTTTAGGCAATTTAGAGGCGTTTCAGGTTGTTTTCAAGTAGTTTGGAAGTTCACAATTTCAATGGGAATTAGGGTTTTTGGACAATAATTGCTTTCCCGAATTTAATTACAACATACAAGTAACCAATATTAAACATCCCAAATTCAGCCCACAAATTGTAAATTTCAAATGGGATGGGTTTTGGCTCATTCTCGGTTTTAGGGTTAAGTGGAAGTTCCAAAAACACCTAAAACAACTTCCTTAGTTGAAATCATCGAGTTTCTCGGCAAGAAATCGAAGATTTCAACCATGGATTCCATTAAAACACTATTTGAAGGAAGTTTTAGAAACTTTGTCATACCTGGAGGCCTTTAGAAAGCGGAGGAAAAGTTCAATTGATAGATTGAAAAGGATGCTTGGACCGAGGGCTATCCAACGCAATCGAAATCAAGTGGATTCGTCGAGAAACGAACAAAAACTAAATTTCTTATTTCTTCCCTAGACACTCACGAGAATGAAGAGAGGAAGAGACGAAGATTATGGTCAATTTTGGTCAAAGTTGGGATTTTAAAGATGAGATGAATAGTGTAGGATATTTTTAAGAATTCAGAAATTACGGTACGTCCCTTTAATGACTTTTTAGCTTATAAAACGAAACCCGAAGTTCTTAAACTAGCCAAATGGTGATTAATAATTATTAATTGGCCCGTTAATAAATATTAATATGACCAAAACTAATTTAAGCTAATAATGCGATTAAAAAGATTTAAAACGAAATAAACTCCTAAATTCTAAATTACAAGTTTTAAAAATAAATTTAAATACTTTAATTGAAATAAAATAAATATTTTTTTTTCACCTCAAAAGTAAATGGACTTTACAGTTACGATATTAATCCTCAAGCAATTTGTAAAGTACCAAGCAACATCAAAAGTGTGAAACAACTTCTCCCCCAAAAGCCTAGCGAATTTACAATTGAAGAAGATATGATCTTGGTTTTCAGAGGATTGATTGCACATAGAAAAAACATTGGGGGAGAAAAGGAAATTAAGATTTCTTTTTTGAATGATATATGCCTTGTTTAGACCACCACCAGAAAGTGTCCAAATAAAGAAATTAATCTTTTTTGGACAACCCAACTTCCAAATGCTTTTGGCCAAGCCTTCATTCAAAGTACCATTTTTACTCAAAGGAAACGCACATAAGATGCAGTAGAAAAGCCTCCATCATCTAAGTTCCAAGCTCGAACATCTACATAATGGGTTACTCGGGTTGGTTATAGTATATGAAGGAGAGCAGTAAACTTGGTGAGTTCTCTGTCAATTCCGACTAATAATCACTGACCAAAACCGGTTTATTACAAGCTAAAGCTACGACATGAGGAAAGATTCTCATGAGAGGAAGATCATGAATCCATCTATCCTGCCAAAAACGGATTCTTCTACAATTACCCAACCTATAGCTGATCAAATCCCCCATTTTTTTCCCACACAGACTTACAAACTTCCAAGGACTGTATCCTTTCACTTTCAAATTCCCCTTGGTACTCCAAAGATTATCGTCCAAACCATGAATACTAGAAATTACTGAATACCAAAGAGAGTTGTGTTCTAAAGGGAACCGCCAAAACCACTTCGCAATCAAAGTCGTATTTCTCTCTTTCAAACTACCAATGCCGAGACCTCCTCTAATTTTCTGCAATTGCACAATTTTCCAATTTATCAGGTGGCTACCTTTCTCCGTACCACATCTTGCCCACAAGAAATCACGAAATTTTTTCTCCAGAGTATTAACATCTTTAGAAGGCATTTGATAGTTGCCGTAATTATTGAAGTTTCTTCATCCACCTATGCCATAGTTGCTTTTTCCTAACACTGCTTGTTGAAATCCGAGTGAGAGAAGAAGCACTCGAAGTGGCTAACAAATGTGACGACCCAACTATTTTTAAATCATTTAAAAATAAAACACAGTGGAAGTCTTAGTTTTTTTTATAAAAAAAACGGCGTGGATATGTTTGAAGCTTAGGCTAGCCAAAACCTGTATACATTTTTCACATCAGGAAAATTTAAAAGTAAGGAAATGCAATTCCTTTTCCAAAGTTTAAGAAGTTTATAATCGTAAAATTAAAACGAAAAAGCTCTTATGAGCTTATAAACAAATTTACATCACAAAAGACACAAAATAAAACAAAATAAGTCCATGGACTTTAAATACTCCTAGTCCATCTTAGCATCATCATCCATCAATCAAACTGCACCAGCTCTTCTCCCACGACCCCGAGCAAGAGCGTTACCTGAAAATGTTTGTAATATCATGAGCTAAAAGCAAGCCTAGTGAAAATAAACTGAATAAAAAGTAACAATAGGCACCAAACCCGCATTCTGATTTGTGTCCAAGTAAAACTTACTTATTCTTTACTAAAACTCCCAAAATTTAGAAGAATGTTCTCATAACACATATCTCTTTTGGTTCATACTTTTGATACTTCATACTATATATAAAGTTTACCCTTCTTTTATGCTTAATCAAATGAGGTTAATCTCGCTCGGACTTAACATATCCAACAATCACAATCTAAGATAAATGGTGATAATGTTAGCATATGTAGTCTAATCATTAATCAATCACTAGTAAGGCAAGTGTAAAGGATACACCATCTTTACATCAATATAACCATCACATGCGAATAATGTCAGGTAATGAAGCTCCCGTAGGTCAGTTCATTCACCTCCTTATCTCGCTTTCCAAAATAAAATATACAAAATCTTTTCAATATATCTTACCACCTCTAGTGAATAATGACATGTAATGAAGCTCCCGTAGGCTAAGTTCATTCACCTCATTATCTCACTCACCAAATACAGGTAATGAACTCCCATAGGCTAAGTCATACTCTGTATCCTTGTATATGTATCATAGTAATTATGGATAATACTAGATAATGTGAACTCGCATAGTCCCATCATTATCTCATTATCCATCTCCTCCGATCATGTAAAGTACTGCAACCTTTACATTCCTCATGATACATATATATGAACATAAACGAATAATACCAGACAATGCAAAGTACTGCAAACTTTACATGTGTAACGACCCGCTTTCCGTTAAATTCTTTAAATTCAAATGCACAGCGAAAGACTCATTTTTTAAAGAAAAACGACATGGGTTCGTTTAAAAATCGAATAACCAAAACCTGTTTACAACCCAAATTTCCAGAGAAAGCTATAAATCGGGAATGCGCATTCCAAAAGAGAGTTTAGTCATAAAACATCGAAATACTTTATACAAACACCCTTCGCGGGCTCAAAAGACACAAGTATGTAAAAAGTATATGATTTACAAGCATTTTTACGAATGCTTAACCAAAAGAGTTTTAACATTGTCCTTACACCATCTCGTCAAGTCACGTGACACCACTTCCTCTACCACGCTTCTTGGCACGGGGTTTACCTGAAAATATTGTGGTGTAGCACCATTAGCAAACAATGCTAGTGAGAGTAAAATGAAAGCAAGTAATCCTATGAACAAAACCTCATAACCGAAATCATGTCCAAAGGCCTATAATGCTCAATACTACCCACATCCACACTTCCAATTTCCATATAATCATTCGATAGTCAAATATTACCCGTAATCATCATTCAAAACCATGAGATAAATATAAAGACTTAAAGTAAAATTAACATTCACAACTAAGTCTCACTACACAATTCTAAAGAATAGGTAAAAGTAACATTAACTATCTTTATTACCCAACAAGTTTCATCGTATCGTGCTATTGTATGGATCGAAATCAACATACCACGTACGGTCGTACCATATCTCAAATCATCGGATATCAGGACTTTCACTATATCGGATATCAGGACTTTCACCATATCGGATATCAGGACTTTCACCATATCGGATATCAGGACTTTCACCATATCGGATATCAGGACTTTCACCATATAACAAATCATCGCACCATGATACGTATGGATCAAAATCAACATATTGCCATGTTCCGTATCACAAATTATAGTATCATGGTTACATATGGATCAAAATCACATACTACCATGTACTATTTCACAAACCCTCGCACCATGATTACATATGGATCAAAATCAACATACTATCATGTGCCGTAGTGCCATCATCGTAACGTGCTCGTATGGATCCGAATCAACATACCACGTACGGTCGTACCATATTACCATCATCGCACCATGATTACATATGGATCAAAATTACATACTACCATGTGCCGTGTCACAAACCATAGTACCATGGTTACATATGGATCAAAATCACATACTACCATGTACTATTTCACAAATCATCTCACCATGATTACATATGGATCAAAATCACATACTATCACGTGCTAAATCAATGTGCTCAAGGTTCCCACAAATCATCACACCATGGTTACATATGGATCAAAATCAACATACTACCATGTGTGAATCAATGTGCCCTAGGTCTCCAAAAGTTAGCTAAACTCCAAAGAATTCTACTAAGTTAATTAGAAACCTAACTAACTAGATTACACGAGTTATCACTCAAGTGCATCTTCTAATTACTTTAACTTCCAAATACATCAAAGTAACTTCCATTCTCACTTTCATCTAACATCTCCAAAACTTATTACCATACTTCCAAACCACTCCGATGTTTCCTATTCATCGAACTATCCATAAATCCAAACTTTCTCCACACACACTTCCAAATTAAAGTCTCTAACCAAAACTTAATCCTAAGAAGTTATCTCCCTCTTTATATCGATAAACAATTACATAATGAAACTAAATTCATAAAACCACTAACTTTCACATTAAACTCACCTTAGCTTGAAGACAAGCTCCGAATAATCTGAGGTTGTAAATTCACGATCAATTCACAATCCTACAAACGAATTATTCCTAAATTACATTAATTAACCGAAAAGCAAACAAACAACATCTAAACACATAAAACCACGAAAATCCCAGATTCTACCCTTATGGAGCTCTCGGCCAAGCTAGGGAAAAAGGGGTTCGGGTTTGGTTTTCCTGCTTTTATGCATTTTAGAGGTGTTTTGGGTTGGTTTCGAATACTTTGGAGGTTCGCCACTACAATGGGTAATCGTAATTTAGGGTTTTACACAATAAATGATTTTCGAAAAATTAAGTAAATAGTAAAAACACAATAAACCTAACATCATAAACATAGCCAAAAGAGGGAAAATCACAAGGGACGGTTTTCCGGCTCAAACTCGGTTTTAGGGTTCAAGGAAACTCAAGAAAAAGTTACTCAAAGTGTTTCCCAACATGGATTTAACAAGTTTTGGAAATGGATGAAGGTTTGGACAAGGAAAACACAAGTTTGAATCAAAACTCATATAAAATGTTTGAAATTTCGAAATCTAGGGCATACCTTAGAGAGGTGAAAACGTTCCAATGGTAGAATGGATAGAAAGGTCTCGGCGAGAGCTTTCCAACGCATCCGAAATCACGTAAAACGAACGAGAAACGAAGCCGGGGCGACGATTTCTTTCTCTCCTCTTTTTTCTCTCTAAGCTACGGGTTTGGGATTGAAAAATGAGAAGAAAATGATATTTTTTTTCTTCTAATTTTGGCATAATAAAGGAGATGGATGAATAGTGTTAGGATATTTTAAGAAATTGGAAATGACGACTACGTCCCTCTTTTACTTTTGCTTTAAAAACAAAACCCGAAGCTCTTAAACTAATCTAAAGGTGATTAATAATTATTAATTGGCCCGTTAATAATTATTAATGTCACCGAAACGAATTTAAAGTATTAAAACGATTAAAAAGAATTTCGGACGAAAATAACTACTAAAATCGAAATCACTACTTTTAAATTAACCTTAAATACTTTAATTAAAATAAATAAAAAAAAAAAAAAATAAAACTTCACCCCCAAAAGTAACGGGACGTTACAACATGTCTCATTATTCCTCTCAATTTTGATTATGCAATATGATATGATATGAATTATGCTTTCGAGTGCAAGTAAAGTAAATATAAACATTCAACATAATCGAAAGGGCATAAAGGTAAATGGATCATGAATTATTGTTATACATAAATAAGCAATTAAGAACTTTTGAAAAACAATGAATAATCAAGCCAACCGGCTTTCAAATAACTCAAGATTTTTGACTTAACCTAAAAGTCTCCAATTCATTGCTCCATTGCTTTTTAAATATACGAAGTTCCTCATTCACAATCCTTATTACCTTTGGATCCTTCAACTTCCAATAAACATTAGGAAACTCTGAAGTAGTCTAAACTTAAAACTTCCAAGAGTTACTCGTTTTCTTCGAAATACCCATGAGTTCTCTCACTCAACTAGAACTAACTCCCAAGCCTAAGCATGTTAGCTCACTTACTTTAATCCTTTCGATTAAACCTTAATCTCAACTTCCAATCCTAAAAATTGTTCAACTTATTCGGTTTCTAAAGCTACTTTAAATTCTATTTACTCTCACCTTGGCAAAAGTAGACTTCGCTCCCGTATCCCGAAAGAGCGATCAAGCAAACGGTCCACAAACACCTACAATTAAATTACATCTAACAATCAATAATTAACCAAACATCGATCAAACGAGATCTAAAAGTATAAAACGATGAAAAACCCCGAAAATCCCTTAAAGATGCTCTCGACCCCTTGAAGGATTTTGGGTTTCGGGTTTGGTTTTCCTGCTTTTAGGCAATTTAGAGGTGTTTCGAGTTGGTTTCAAGTAGTTTGAAGTTCTCGAATTCAATGGGTAACGATGATTTGGGTTTTTGAACAATATGTGATATCCTGAATTTAATTACAACAAACAATTATTCAATAATAGATAACCCAAATTCAGCCCACGAATGGTAAATTTCAAACGGGACGTGTTTTGGCTCAAACTCGGGTTTAGGGTTAAGGGAAAGTTCCAAAATCACATAAAACAACTTCCATAATTAAAATCATCGAGTTTCTCGGCAAGAAATCGAAGACTCAATTCAAAAGCTCCATTAAAACACTATTTGGAGCTTAGGTTAGAAACTTTGACATACCTTGAGGCCTTTAGAAAATGAATGGAAAGCTCGATTGTTAGGTTGGAAAGAATCCTTGGTCCGAGGGCTATCCAACACAATCAAAATTAAGTTGATCCGAAGAGAATTGAAGAAAAACCAAAATCACCCAATAACCCTAGGAACCCACGGCAAAGGAGGGAGAAGAAGAAGAAGAGAAATGGTTTCTTGGTCAAACATTTGGTCAAATTGCAATTTAAAGAGGAGTGAATAGTAGTTTGATATTTTAAGAATTTCAAAAATGTCGGTTACGTCCCTTACATGAATTTTAACTTATAAATCGAAACACGAAGTTCTTAAACTAGCCCAATGGTGATTAATAATTATTAATTGGCCCGTTAATAATTATTAATACAACCATAACTAAATTAAGCTAATAAAGCGATTAAAAGGGCTTAAGATGAAACAACTACTAAATTCTAAATTTCTAATTCTAAAATTAACTTTAAATGCTTAATTAAAATAAAATAAATAATTTTTTTATACCTCAAAAGTAATGGGACGTTACAACAAACGTCAACAAGACATGGAAGAAATTTTTTAGAATAAAATCTGAGTGAGAGAAGAGAAGTATCAACTGTTGGATTGATTATTTGTGGGCTACATTGTTTTTATTAATGTAATTATGTTATTAGCTATTTAATTACATGGGCTAATAAAGTGATCATATTATGATTAAGCTTATGGATTTTTTATTGGGTATGGGCCAAATGAATGGATATCTGTAGGGCCTTATGAGAATAGTGGGAGTCTGATAAGGTCTCTACATAAAGAAACCCTAAGGTTATAGTCCCCAATATATCAAACACTAGCACCCTCCAGTTCCCCACCTGACTATGAGAATCCCGCTTCTGGTGTGTTTGGTTGAGGAAGACTACAACCCAATTCTATCTTGTTACTGAAAGGATTTTCGCATAGAGAACGGTAACATATGTAATGGATCAAGGTTAGTCTTCTATCTCTATTATTATGGATTTGATTTTGACTTATTAATCTAGTATGATAGATCTTGGTTATAGCATAAACTATTAGGGTTTAATTTATGCTATGGATTTAGTGAATTAATTTTCTAACATCATCTTGATATACAAGTAAGAGATCAAAACCTTTCTGAATTGCGCGCCATGTTCCTTACTCAACAAGAACAGCTACAGAACTACATATAGCCTAATACCCGCCTCTGGATCTCAACAACGACGTCACCACCAAGTTCGAGCAAAATTGAGTGACTTGGACAGTGAAAATGAATACGATTAGTCTATTTATTTTTACTCTTGATTGCTTTTGTTAACTATTATTCCCTAGTTTGATAAACACTTTTGAAACAACTCTAGTATTGTGTCTATTTTGATTTGAACATGTATGTTTTTAGATATATATTATTCAATTAATGAAATGGCTATAAGGTAAAAAGAATTGGTTATTTATAATATAAAGTGTCTCTTAAAAAAAACAAGGAATTGGCGGTGAAATATATGAATTTCGCCGCCAATTCGCAACATTTTTTTAAAAAATAAATTGCGGCGAATTTTTTTTCTCATCGCCTATGGGAAAGGGCGGCGAAATATTGCTTTCGCCACCTTTTACATAATGCGGTGAATGTGCAATTCGCCGCCTATAACCTACGGTTGCGAAATCTGACATTTCACCGCTAATATCAGAAAAGGCAGTGAAATTGGTAAATTCACCGCCTTTTAGTTTTTGAGGCAAAGCTATGGCGGCAAATTTACCGGCGACAAGAATTCACCGCCTATTCCTTTTTGCGGCGAAAAAAAGGCATTTGGGGGCGAATAGTTTCGCTACCAATACCAATCAATTTTGTAGTGATCATCTTCAATGGCTTCTTTCTTGTTTTGAATTTTTGATTCAGTCCCACTACTAAATTATAAACATGAACAAAAAAAATATATCCCTTTACTAAATTTCATCAAACATAAATAAATTGATCATCAATAATTGAAATATAAACCCATCTCATTGCTTTCTCAAAATTCTAAAACCTCATTAAAATTCTTGTAGAAAACCCATTGGAGTCTTGATGAAAAACCACTTTCATCTTTGCAATGTGAACTTTTAATGGCGATGGATAAGAACAATTTCTCATGATAGACAGAAGATGAAAAAAATAAGTCTATGAAGTTGAAAATTAGTTCCATTGAGATTCAAAGTTGTTTAAGAAAATGTAATATAAACATTGAGAGGAAGGTAGTTTGAGGGTAAAAATGAAACGTTAAGAATATCAACTATTTCATACGTTCACGTTTCAACGAAAACATTCAAACTTGAAATTATTTTCTTCTAATAGAGAAAATTATTATAATGTCCCGTTATTTTACAAGGAATTTTATTTATTTATTATTTATTTTATTTAAAGCATTAATTTAATTTTAGAGTTAATTGATTTAGATTTAGATTTTGAATTTATATTATTTTATTTGACTTTTATTACTTTAGTAGCTTAAATTAGTATTGGGTGTATTAATAATTATTAACGGGCCAATTCATAAATATTAATCACCTTTTGGCTAATTTAAGTGCTTCGGGTTTAGTTTTAAAGGCTAAAAGTAAATGAGGGACTCATTCGTAATTTTCAAAATTTTAAAATATCTTGACACTATTCACTTTCTTCCTTAAATAGGCCAAATAGTAATTTTAGACCAAAATTTCTTCTCTTTTCCTTGGATTGCCGTGGGTGCCATTGGTGAGAAGAAAAAGTTTGGGTTTTCTTCGTTTCTCGACGAATTGTCTCGATTCTAGTTGCGTTGGATTTCTTGGGACAAGGGCTACCTATCCATCCTAGATTTTCGGTGTTTTTCGTTCAACCCTAAAAGGTGTGTTTTCAAAAAAAATTCATATGATTTTCTTTGTTTTTGTTTCTAAATGAGTTTTGAAGTTGAAAGCATATATTTCCATCAAGAAATTTGACGATTTCGAGCTCCGATTTTCGAAAAACACTATTCACCCAAAAACACTATTCATCAGAGAATCACACTTTTTCTCATTTTAGTTATGATTTATAAATTGTATTCGATTGATGTATTGTAGGTGCGATTGCTCGTTTGACGGTTCGTTGGAACTTTATTTTCACACGATCATTCGAGGTGAGGATAAATAGAATTTAAATGTAAACTTAGAAACCGAACAAGTTGAACAACTTGTAAGATCGAAGTTCAGATTAAGATTTGAATAGAAAAGATTAAAGTAAGTGAGCTAACTTGCTTAGGCTTGGGAGCTAGTTCTAATTTGACTTGAGAGAACTCTTAGGTGTTTCGAAGGAAACAATTAACTCTTGGAAGTTCTAAGTTAAGATTCGCTTCGGCATTTACTAATATTTATCGGAAGTTTAAGGTTCCAAGTATAATAAGGTGAATATGAAATTTGGATATGGAACTTCGTATGTTTACAAAAACAATGGATTGGAGACTTTTATGATAAAGTTAGTAACTCGAATTTATCTGAAGGCCGTTTGGCTTGACTTACTCATTGTTTTTCGGAAGTTCCTACTTACTTGTTTTATGTATAAAGGGTTATTCGTGATTCATTTATCATTTATCGTTATGTTCTTTCAATTTGTTTGAATGGTTATATTTATGTTTATTTGGGCTTGAGAGCTTATTTATGATTATTTTGCATGATCGTATTGGAGGAATAATAAGACAATGCATAGACTGAGTGTACTTGCATTGTTTGGTATTATTCGTTTTATGTTTACATATATGTATCATGAGGAATGCTAAAGGCTACGTGAACTTTGCATGATCAGGTGGATGGATAATAAGATAAAGATGAGACTGCGCGTGCTCACATTATCTAGTATTTATCCATAACTACTATGATACATATATGAGAGAATGCAAGGGCTGAGTGTACCTTGTATTCAGTGGGTGAGATAGTGAGGTAATGGTTAGACTGAGTGAGTTTTCATTGGCTGTCATTATTCACTAAAGGTGGAAGATATTATTGAAAACACTATGTGTACTTTGTTTTAGAAAGTGAGATAATGAGGTATTGTTAGACTGCGTGTGCTAACATTATTGACATTAATCGTGAGTTATGTTGTTTGAATATGTTAAGACTGAGTGAGCTTAGCATGATTTATAAAAGATAAAGGAATGTAAACCTTATGTATAGTATGAAGTATTAAAGAGAAAGAAATGGAAATGATATGTGTGTTATGGAACACATTCTTTTAAATGCTTGAGAGCTAGTTTCATGATTACTTTGGAAATATCATAAGTGAAAGTTGAATACTTGATATGAAACGTGGTTGAAAAGTAAAGGGTATGTAAGCATTATTTAGACATAAATTCGGATACAGGTTTGGAGTCTAATATTATTTTATCTTCCGTTTATCTTCACTAGGTTTTAGCTCATGATATTATAATTTTTTAGGTATCAACCGTGGTTGAGGTCGTGGGAGAGGAGCTGGTGCTGTCTGATCTGGATTACGATGATGGCAAGATGGACTTGAGATGTTATAAAATCCATGGACTTATGTTATTTCGTATTATCTTTTTGGGTTGTACATTGTATATAAGCTCATGAGAGCTTTTTGTTTTAAACTTAATAACTCTGAAACTCTTTTAAACTTTACATCAGGAAATGCACATTTCCTTGTCTTTACGATTTCTCTGATTGTGAAAAATGTAAACAAGTTTTGGATAGTTCAAATTTTAAACTTATCAATGCCGTTTTTTTAATACTAAGACTTCCGCTGCATTCTGATTTTAAATGATTTAAAAGGATTCGGGTCGTCACAATTACATACCGCATTGCTGAGAAAAAAAAACAAATCTTCAATCAAACCTATTCGTCCAAGACAAAACCTAGGATCTGTATAATTTCACTTGAAAAATTGTCAAAAGAATATTTGTTTAAAATATTTCTTAGAAGATTAATAGCCAAAGAAATCAAGAGAGATTCATGAATAAAATAGTTGAGTAGATCATTCATGATGTGCAATCAAATAACAATACAAAGAAAGAAAAGAGTGGGATTAAGCATTTAAGTGGGGTATTATGGAAATGAAATCGAGACACCAATTTTCAAGGAGTTTTGGATTTGTACCATTGCCACACGCAAATAGAGTAACTTTGTAAAACAAAAAAAAAAAGTAAATTCAAGGCTCTATTTTAAATTCTTATCTAATTAAATTGGGGTAAAAGGCCAAAAGCAAATCAAATTGTATGGAGAGTAGGGGAATTAAAAGTTATGGTTAATACGGGTATAAAACAAAAACGTGAGGACAAAAAATAATAAAATAATTATTGGATGGATAAGAAGGGAATAAACCAATTGAATGAGGGTAAATTTGGAACCCAATGTTTCTTCACACTTTGCCACATTTAGATATGTTATAGATTATAGATTATAGATATAGATAAAAAGCTCTGTTTACAATAGTTCAAAAATTATCCACTAATGAATTTTCTCAAAAATTAAATTATTTTAGTATGTTGATTAGTATCAACTTATGTTACTATCTTATAAAGTGTAAATAGTTTATCTACTTATTTTAAATATCTATAATTTTTTATTCTCCTAAGTATTCAAATATTGATTACAATTTTAAAATTAATAAATCATACTTGATAACTATTAAAATCACTATCTAACAATAATTACAAATAATCCCCATACACATACTTTATACCCTAATCCACCCTCAAGTTTTTTTTCCTTGTTTTTTTATTCTCAAATTGAATGGTGGACATTATGTTTTTTAAAAAAGAATAAATTGTATGAAAATAAAATAAGATGAAATATTAAGAACGAAAAAAATAATAAGTTTAATTTTCTCACTTCACCTCACTTTTCACATTTTAATGTTATTTTAAAAAAGTCTATACATTTAGAATTATATATAAAGATTGTTATTGAATTTCAGAGTTATAAAAGTTTAAAACAAAAAGCTCTCATGAGCTTATATACAAATGTACAACCCAAAAACAAAAAACATCTCTAGTCTATCTCACCATCATCATCATCGAGATCAAACAACACCAGCTCCTCTCCCACCTCGAGCACGAGCAATAAATGAAAATTTTTAATATCATGAGCGAAAACCCAGTGAAGATAAACGGAAAGTAAAGTAAAATTAGACTCCAAACATGTATCCGGATTTGTGTCCAATATAGCTTACACACTCTTAACATATCAACCACTCTAAAAGGGTTTCACATCAAGTATCCAACTTTCACTTACGAGATCTCCCAAATAATCAGGAAACTAGCTCTCGAGCATTTAGAAGAATGTGTTTCATAACACACATATCATTTCCATTTCTTTCTCTTTAACACTTCATACTATACATAAGGTTTACATTCCTTTATCTTTAATAAATCATGCTAAGCTCACTCGGTCTTAACATATTCAAACAACATAACTCGCGATTAATGTCGATAATGTTAGCATACACAGTCTCAACTTTATTCATTAACTCGCTCGATACATGTAAAGAACACTCGACCTTTACATTAATATAACCAAAATCATGCAAAGCTCACTCGGTCTTAACACATTCAAACAAAATAACTCGCGATTAATGTCAATAATGTTAGCACATACATTAACATTATTCATTAACTCGCTCAATACATGTAAAGTACACTCAGCCTTTACATTAATATAACCATTAACATGCTTATAATGGCAGTATTAAAAGTACACACAGTCTAACAATACTTCGTTATCTCGCTTTCCAAATCAACGTACACAATCTTTTATAAGTATCTTTCCACCTATAGTGAATAATGACGGGTAATGAAAGCTCATGCAGTCTAACAATTGCCTTATTATCTCACTCACCAAATGCAAGGTACACTCAGCCCTTACATTCTCTCATATATGTATCACAGTAATTATGGATAATACTAGATAATGTGAGCACGCGCAGTCCCAACATTATCTCATTATCCATCACCCTAATCATGCAAAGTTCACGCAGCCTTTAGCATTCCTCATGATACATATATGTAAACATAAAACGAATAATATCAGACAATGCAAGCACACTCAGTCTCTGCATTGTCTCATTATTCCTCCCAATTACGATTATGGATAATACTAGATAATGTGAGCACGTGCAGTCCCAACATTATCTCATTATCCATCACCCTAATCATGCAAAGTTCACATAGCCTTTAGCATTCCTCATGATACATATATGTAAACATAAAACGAATAATACCAGACAATGCAAGCACACTCAGTCTCTGCATTGTCTCATTCCTCCCAATTACGATTATGGAAAAATGAACATAAACAAGGTCTCAAGTACGAATAAACATAAATTTAAAAATTCAAAGTAATTGAAAGAACATAACAATCAATGATACATGAATCAATAATTACCTTTTCTACATAAAACAAGAAAGTAGGAACTTCTAAAAAACAATGAAAAAGTCAAGCCTTGCCTTAAGATAATTTTGAGTTACTAACTTTTACATAAAAGTCTCAATTCCATTGATTCCATTGTTTTTAGTAAACACACGAAATTCCATATCCAAATTCCTTATTCACCTTATTATACTTGAAACCTTCAACTTCTGATCCTTCAAGTAGTTCAACTTGTTTGGTTTCTAAGTTTACATTAAATTCTATTTATCCTCACCTTGGTAAAAGTAGATTTAGCTCCAAAGTTCTGAAGGAGCGTTCAAGCAACGGTCCAAAAATAGCTATAATTAAATTACATCTAAGAATCAATAATTAACCAAACATCGGACAAACGACACCTAAATGCATAAGACAATGAAAAAACCATAGAATGACCCCAAGAGGCTTTTGGCCAAGCATAGGGGCGTTTTGGGTTGGTTTCGAGTAGTTTGGAAGTTTGCATATTCAATGGGTAATCTTAGTTAGGGCTTTTGGACAGGAGTTGCTTCCCCAGAATTAAATACAACATAAGATTAATCATTTTAAAACCCTCCTAATTCATCCCACGATTTGGGTAATTCAAATGGGAGGGGTTTTGGTTCAATCTCGAGTCTAGGATTTGGTGGAAGCTTACTAAGTACGTAAAACAACTTCCTTAATTGAAATCTTCGAGTTTCTTGGCAAGAAATTGAAGATTTCAACCATGGATTCTATTAAAACATCAATTGGAACAAAACCCTTATAGAGTTCGAAACTGTGTCTTACCTTAAAAACTCTAAAAAACAAAGGAAAAACTTGAAAGGTAGGTTGGAAAGAAAGCTTGTACTAAGGGTTATTCAACGCAACTAGAATCGAGATGATCCTCCGAGAAACGAAGAAAACTCAAACTTTTCTTCCCACCCAAAGACCCCCAAGGCAAGGAGAAGAAGAAAAAGATAAGAAAATGTGATTTTTCACTATTTGGGTGCTTTTAAAGAGAAGGTGAATAGTGAAAAGATATTTTAAGAATTCAGGAATTATGAACTTGTCCCTCGTTTTCTTTTAGCTTTTAAAACGAAAGCCGAAGCACTTAAACTTACCAAAAGATGATTAATAATTATTAATTGACCCGTTAATAATTATTAATATGCCCCAAACTAATTTAAGCTAATAAAACAATTAAAAAGATTTACGAACGAAATAAACTAGTAAATTCTAAGTTATAAATTTAATTACTTTAAATAAATTAAAAAGAAAATTACCTCAAAAGTAATGAGGCGTTAGATGAAGGGCATTGGAAACAGAATTGTCCCAAGTTCCTAGAAGAGAAGAAAAAGGATCATGAAGGTACATATGATTTATTCTTCTTGGAAACCTTTAATGTGGAGGATTGTAAATCCACTTGGATACTTGATTCAAGAGCCACTAATCATTTATGCTCTTCTTATCAGGGAAGTAACTCTTAGAGAAAGATCAAGCCGGGAGAAGTGTCTCTAAGGAACATCATGGGGCAGATGGTGGATATTGATGCAGTTGCTGATATAAAATTATCTTTTAGTAATAAAATGTTTATTTTCCTAAACACAGTTTATTATGTTCTTGGTTTAAACCGGAACATAGTTTCTTCGGGTTGTATTCGTAAACAATCTTATACCGTAGATTTTAGTATTAATAAAGTTTATATTTTCAAAGATGGAAACTTTATTTTTTCAGGATTAGAAGATAACAATTTATATATACTAAAACCGTTAGTATGTGCAACGCTTTATAATACTAAGTTGTTCCAGACTGTAGATTCTAGAACAAGTAAATGTAGAATTTCTAAAGATGAGACTCTTCTATGGCATCTAAGGCTTGGCCATATTAACCTAACCAGAATTAAAGGACTGGTTAAAAGTGGACCTCTAAGTGACTTAGAGCTTGGTACACTCCCAGTATGTGAATCCTGTATAGAGGGTAAAATGCTAAGTGTCCTTTCTCAACTAAAGGAAATAGAGCCACAGGACCACTAGAGCTCATACATTCAGACCTTTGTGGTCCGTTGAATGTAAAGGCTAGGGGTGGATATGAGTACTATGTGTCTTTTATAGATGACTACTCAAGATATGGGTACATTTACCTATAGCAATTCTAGTCAGAAACTCTTGAAAAGTTCAAGGAGTTCAAAGCTGAAAAGTTGAAAAGCAACTTGGTAAATCTATCAAGACACTTTGATCTGATCGTGGTAGGGAGTATATGATTTATGAGTTTAAAGACTACTTGGTAGAAAATGGGATTACATCCCAGGTTTCAGCACCTGGTACACCTCAACAAAATAGTGTGTAGTTGAAAGGAGAAATAAAGCCTTATTCGAAATGATGAGATCGATGACGAGTTATTCATCATTATCAGAATCTTTCTGGGGTTACGTATTGGAGACTGCGTTATACATCCCGAATATGGTACCTTCTAAAAGTATCTTAGAAATACCTATTGAGTTATGGTCGGGGTGTAAAGTAAGTTTGTGTCACTTTCGAGTATCACGGATGTCCAGCACATGTGCTGAAAATGAGTGATCGTGGAACTTACTTTTGTAATAGAGTGATGGAGACATTAATGAAGAAATTCAATGTCATCCACAAGAATACCACCGTTTATCACCCACAAACAAATGGTCAAGTTGAGCTATCAAACCAGGAAATCAAGTTCATATTAGAGAAAACAATGAATCCAGATCGTAAGGATTGGAGTTTGAGACTTGATGATGCACTTTGGCCCCTCACACTGCCTATAAAACTCCTATAGGTATGTCTCCTTACTGTTTGATTTATGAAAAACCATGTCATCTTCCTATTGAATTAGAACACAAGGCCTATTCGGAGATCAAACTATGCAACATGAAGATGGATGAAGTAGGTGAACAAAGGAAATTACAATTGTAAGAACTATAAGAGATTCAAAAGGATACTTACGAGAGTTCGAGGATCTACATAGAGAAGAAATTTTTTCCATAACAAGATGATTTACAGAAAAACATTCTCAATTGGTCAAATTTTTTTATTTTATCACTCTAAATCAACATTATTTCATGGTAAATATATTCTAGATGGATATGACGTTTTCTTATTACGAATGTGTTTTCTCATGGCACAATGGATTTTATAAGTTTAGAAACCAGAAAAATACTAAAAGTCAATGGGCATCATTTAAAACCATTTTATGAAGGTTTTCAAGCCTACAACGTCGAAAAGTTAAATTTAGCATTTTCTGACTATAAAACTTGAGGAGCACAACCGTCTAGCGAAATACTTAAAAGAAAAAAACTTTTGGTAGCCAACGCATTTTGCATTTTCAAATTTTTGTGATTTATACTTTAGTAAAAAAAATAGAAAAAAGAGAAGAAAAAGAGAAAGTAAAAGCAATTTTTGTCATTGAAAGTAATTGTTCCCATAGTTGAAGCTTATGTGAATTTTTTTTATATTCCCCAAAATAAAAAGTACTTAAAAATTCCTTCTATCCCACATCACCTAAATCCCATTACAAAAAATTTAAAACCGAAAGATTCTTGAATTTGATTCATGCATTGGTTGCATTGATGTGATAACTTCGCAAGCCTATGGTAAATATGTTTTGACTTGAGAGCTTTAAATTGACCCTTAAACACTTTGAGAAAATTGAGTGAATCCAGTGAGAGCTATCAAATCTTGTAGCATTTGCATTTTGTAAGGATTATTGAGATTGCTGGGGAATTTATGTTTTGATTACTTGTATATTATTTTTCATTAGGTTTAATTTTTAAAATTCAATAATTTTGATTGTTAGGGGATAAATTTTAAGGAACATAGATATATGCTTAGTTGAATTCCTCATCTTAATCAATTGTATGTTTAAGGTTAAATAATGTTTAAGTGCAGGGAAATTTGATAAGTTGTAATTCTAGCATATATGTATGAGTGATTCATGCATATTTAATGATTAAAGTATTTTAAGAATTGAACATATTATTTCGTTTTACGTTTTTGTGCTAGATTGGAAACTTAAGCGAAAAAGGCTAAAAACCCAAGATTTGGTATTATTTAACACTTCACCGCCACAGTGGCAACATGAGGATGTCGCGGTGTTCGCTTAGCACAATATTCAAGCCTGCTTTCTAGGGGCTCAAAGCCATGACGACAGGCATTAAGTTTTCTCCAAGCAAGAATCTAATGAGTCCACACCAAGGCGACAACTAAAGCATGCGCTGTCGCGACTGAGGAGGTGATTGAAAGTTGAAAACACACTGTAACAACCTGACCCAAATAATTAGGCTTAGCCGCGAGTACTCTCAGCGGAAGCGCGCAAAACATGAATACAAATAACTTAAAAAGATTTTTATAAAGAAATCACCTGTTAATAGTTCTGGTCGAAGCCATATGTACGTATTCAGGGGAACGTATCCCGTTTTAAAAAAAGCAAAGTGGATGCAATCATTGGGCACATCACCCCCAGGTTTTTAAGAAAATAAAACATTGCAATGTCAAGCGCGCATAATACATAGACAAATCGATTTTATTAACTTGAAACGACTTAGTTTACAACCAGACGTTTAGTACACATTATGAATTTCTTAACAATTAACACTGATTACAAAAGTGTTCTATATAACACGACTACAACTCTGGCTAGCGAGTTACGACATCTACTACTACTCTGTCTCCAAATCCACATTCATGCTCCAACACATACCAGGTTTCCGCCATGAACTCGACCGCTCCCATAACCTGAAATGGTTAGGTGTAGCACCTTAAGTATAGCGACTCAATTAGAATAAATGACAAAGTAAATTTACATGAAGTCCTCAATTTCTGAAGTGAGGACAATCTCTTCAAAATTTATCCCTTCACCGAGTCTGGCCTTCACTAGGATGTATCTCAATCAAAATAATATGTGAAAACAAATCAACGAATTAACAATATAACAACACATATTCTAGTCATAAGAATTAACAAACATACACAATTCTCATTATCAACATTATACATTATGCCATTGCATACCTTCCTCATGATGCCATTACATACCTTCTTCATTATTCTTTTGCATACTCTTCTCATTATTCCATTGCATACTCTCCTCTTTATGTCATTGCATACTCATTGCTCACACGGAGCTTACCACCGAGAATAGCATTCAGAGCTCGTATTCCCTTATTTTTGACACGCACACGCATACAAATGAAAACTACGTGAATGCTTCAGAGATGATGTATGCCTAAATAGAAATTATTATATCAAGATATCATCAAAGTACAAATCATGGCAAACAATTCATATATAATCGTTCATTAGTAGAACTATAGCTACAAGAACAATTTGAATAATTAGGCATAGCCTTGATGAGCACTTCATAGGTTTATGCCAACTATAGTTTGTCATTTCACCTTCATCGATCATATCCTTGGTAGAGAAAGGATTAAAGTACTCAACACCTTATACTCTAGTATAGGTTAATATCTAACCCATCCCTTGTACTTAGCCTTAAGCCCGACATACTTAAAATAGTATACGTGTCATAACGCATCTTGCGTGACATCCCTTTTTACCTACACATTGGGTAATCTATATCCTTCCTAACTCACCAGAAGATACCCTGTCAATCACGGTAGTTAACGTCATACTTTTAGTACTTATCTACTCTTCTTTCTAGTATCTCGAGAATTCATCATGAACCAATAACCTACCATAACCTATATCCATAACCCACCTACTTAGTATCAAATACCCTTTTACTTATCTTCCAAACATATTCATGAAACTTCTTAGTTGCCCATTAATCTTAAGTAGAACTAGAGGCTTGAACTTTTAATATATTTACATATTATGGTTAAGTTCATTTCATACTAGTGTCTTGATTATACTTATTTTAGAAAACACTATAGTTGTTTCATTTATAACTTAGTGGCCTTTTAAGTTTAATGTATTATTTAACCATTTAGAAACCTCTTCCTTAAAGTAAACTAAATAATACTTACAATGTTTATTCTTGTTTGACTTTTCTTGTATATATAGGCCTACTCTCTATATATAAGTATTTATCTCTTTTCCTATTATAATGTTAAGTTTTTATTTTAATGCGTCTTACTCTCCTTACATCTAGGCCTTGACATGATTACTTATGCAAGCTAAGTCTTTTATTTTATTTTCAACCTACATTTATGTTCAAGCTAAACATTCTTTAAACTAAATTCTCTTAATTCATAACATAATAATCCTTAATGGACTTAAGCCTTTGTTGAGAACTAACTTTTTCCAATTCCCTTTTTTTAGCATAATCAAAGTATTAATAACTTTGATGCTCCAAGATATCAACTATACATAAGTACATACTTTATGTACTTTCCCTTGTCATGAACTCGTTCATGAATCTTCCATGTTTCATTCTACCCACTATGGCATACAGCTAATGATTCCTCATAAAGGGAGTATTCATGGAGCTAAACTTGGGTAAATTCGGGTAAAAAGACCAAGTAATTCTATATAATAGCAAGTTCTTGTAAGTAATTGGATCACTTTTGTGAATGCTCATTCTTTTGATGCTTCTTCTTATTTTAGTTAATTTTGTGTTGTTTCCCCCCCCCCCCCCCCCTTTTGCTAACTTTTCCTTCCAGATTTAAATTGCTGTTGTTTTGAGCTTAAGGCTCTAGAAAGTGCCAAATTTCATGCAACCTCTGTTGGCAGCACGCTGAGTTGATGCTAAAGCAAGTTCTTTAAGAGAGTTGAAGATATTTATTTTAGCCTTTTGCCAACTGCAGCCGATTTGATAGGCTGCTGTCACTTCGTGCTACAGTCTTTCAAGCGTGCGTGTCATGGGTGCAACTCGGTAGAGTTCACCAACGCTTATTTTTGGAGGGAAAGACAAAGGAAGAAAGAGAAAATAAGAGTGCTTACTACTTAAGCTCGAGTAGGTCATTTTCTTAAAGGGAGATGAAAAAAGATGAAGCAAGGAGAAGAACCACAACAATGAAGAAGTTCATAGATATTTTAGTTGGTTATGAATAGGTTTCTCTTTAGTAGTTTAATCTAGTTTAAGCCTGTTGATTTTATCTTTCTTTATGAATTAATCTCTTCATTGTAGTTTAACTTTCATGTTGTTCAAGGCCATGTTAAGCTGTTATGATGTTGTGCTGAATTGGACTTGGGACAAATGAAACTTAATGTTTTGGAACTCAAGTATTTATACAAATCTGTGACGTTGAATTATTTATTTTCTTATCATTTTTTAAAACTTTATACAAATAAAGTCAGAAGAGTTCAAGCATGTATTGAAAAATCCATTGCATGACAACTTTGAGAAGATCAACTTGTTTACTTTAACTCCAAATTTAGATATAAAAAGAGGGTTAAGTGAATAGAAAAACACTATGCTTTAGAGATTTAGGAGTAGCAATCAATTATTTGAGGTTTTAGAGATAGAATCAAGGATTAAGTTGTGTTAGGGCTTGTTGATCCTTTCCTTTTAACAAAAATATGTTGATTGTCTCATGAATTTAAGTTGTACTTAGAGTTCCATTGCAAGTATTCCACTTGAATTAATAAACCTATCCTAAAACCCTAGCACAACATCACAATCACTCTCTCTTGATCTACACTCAGTGTTGGATCCATTTCTTTCCTGTATCACAACATTTCGTGCAGATAATTTCTATTGTTTCTAGTGTATACCAATCCTTAATTTTACAGTTTTGCTTTAAACACAACTATCCTTGTGGGACACTCACTCACTCACCACTATTATTACTTGTTGACCATGTACACTTGCATGCCACCCTTCCCCATCTAGTTTGATCACCATTACCACCAACAACAGTCCATCACACATAATAAATCATATAACATAAACATACATTTATTAAGAAGTGGGAACTCATGCCCATTTACCATAATTCTTCCACCGTACATGCTAAATCAAAGCTTTCTCTTCCTAACATATAAGCAAGGCGTTTCTTTAAACATCAAGCATTTAAAACATACATGCTTGTTTTAATTCCACACTTTTATACAAGCTCTAACTTTTCCTTTCTAAGAACCTTTATAAATCATAAGAAATCACTTGCCTAACATCAAGCAATATTAATCTATAGGCATTCCTATGTTCCTTCAATTAAGTCTTAACCTTAAGTTTAGCAATTTATACAATTGAGTTCATGTAAGAATACTTTACTACCCGTTTATTCCCACCTTATACCCAAATAACAAGAAACTTTGTCTTTGGATTTGCTTTGAGCCATTACCTACACATGAAATATTTTACAAGCTACTTTTAGTCTTTATACTTACATAACAACAAATTGTATTGAATTTATTCAAAAAAACCTTATGCGTTCATTTAACCTTTAGCCCCTAAACTAGAGCCTACAAAACAACCCTTATAAATTTAAATTACAAAAACAGTGAAAGAGGAGGTGTTCGGCCAAGTGATGCTCTTTTAATATAAATTGTATATCTTTTATTCCCAACTTTAGTTTAAGTTATAACTTCAATGATAAAATCAGCCCCAATCTAAAAGAAACAAAACAAAACTCTTGGGTTTGTTTACTTGAAAAGTACACACAAAATCCATGGAAATTTCTTATTCAAATTCTTGAAGAACTCACGTAATATAATCCATATATAAATGCTTTTTTAATTCATAAGAGAATCTAAACTTTTGAAATTGTAAAACTAAATTGAAGAACCTCAAAATTCAGGGGTTTTAAAAGAATTCTTTCAATTTCTACAATTTTTAAACATTGAACCTTAACTGAAATGAAAAATACCAAACATCCCAATTTTATAGGATTCGAAAAAACTCACCAAAACTACATGGAAACTTAAAGATTTCCATTTGATTCTTCTAGAAATGGATTGAAGATAAAAAGTCATTGAGGTTTGAACTTGGTTTGAGAAGAAATGGACAAAAATTGACAAAACCCTAAGAATCACCTCCCATGGTGATGCCCATGGTCAAGAAGAGAAGACGATGAGCTGATTTTTCTTTTTAATTTTATAATAAAATGAATTTTCATTTTGTATTATTTTCCTATTAAATGTGGGAATGAGACCTCATATGATAACTAATCAATGGGGAGGACAGAAGATAACACCTCTTTGATGTCTAATCACTTATTGCTTTCTAACCTTCTCCTTTATTAAAAACACAATAATAACCTTAAATTTTCAGCTTGTCTTTAATTTAAATTTTGTTTAAAACTAACTTGAATTCCATTGAACCATAGTTAATTAATTACCCATTCAACTAACCATGGTTAGTTTCTTACCCAATCTTGGTTAATTCATTTAACCTTAGTTAATTCACCCAAAATAATTTACTAATTTCAAATTAACCATGGATTATAATTTGATTTCAAGTTATGCTATTTTAAATTAAAATAGCCATTTACTATTATTTTTCTTGAAAACTCGAACCACCTCACGAACAATTGTTATTTCAAGTTTAAATATTTATTTAAACTTCCATATAACTTATTCATAAGTTATAAACCCATTTCCTCATAAAATATATCTCTAAATATTAAATTTAATTATTTTCTAAACAACCCCGGGCTATTACACATGTGTTTTCTCTAAGACATTAAATATAAAAGATTTCCTTTATAGAGAAGTTTCTTTTTTTCCTCTTTTGTTACAATCCTAGGACCACCAACAACTCTTCCTCACTAAGCACAAAGGAGAACGGTGCGTGGGCATTGGAAAAAGAAAAAGGGAAAAGAAAACTTTTCTTTTTCCCTATACCACAAGGGTAATGATGACGACAATAAGGGAAGAGCGGAGAGGAAAATTTCTTAGACTTTTCAACTCTTTGACTTATGTGTGTTTGGTTTCTCAAAACCTGTAACGTCCCGTTATTTTGAGGTAAATTTTATTTTATTTTATTTATTTATTTATTTAAAGTTAATTTTAGATTTAGTTATTTAGACTTAAATAGTTAATTTCGTTCGGAAACCTTTTTAATCGCTTAATTAGCCTAAATTAGTTTCGGTTGTATTAATAATTATTAATAGGCCAATTAATAATTATTAATCACCATTGGGCTAGTTTAAGTGGTTCGGGTTTTGTTTTAAAAGCATAAGGCAAGAAAAGGACGTAGGCGTCATTTTCGGAATTCTTAAATATCTAAAAATCACTATTCACTTCATCTTAAATATCCATTTGACCAAGACAAAAGCCATTTCTCTTCTTCTTCTCCCTCCATGGCCATAGCTTTCATCCACCATGGATGTGATTTTTCTTTTCTTCGTTTCTCATTCGTTTCTCGATGGATCGGCTTGATTTTGGTTGCGTTGGATTGCTCGGGATGAGGGCTTTCTATCCCACCTAACCTTTTGGCGTTTCTCGTTCTCTAAGCGAAACCCTAAAAAGTGAGTTTTCAAAACTTTTTACATGGTTTTGTTCGTTTTTTATTATAAATGAGTTTTGAAGTTGAAATCATGAATTTCCATCAATGAATTTGACGATTTTGAGCCCGGATTTTCGAAAAACACTATTCACCCAAAAATCCCACTTGTTCTCATATTAGATATGAGTTGTAAATTGTAGTTCAATTGGTGAATTGTAGGTTTGTAATTGTCGCATGGATTCGACTTCAATTCCTTGGATACTCGACTTAAAATCTAAGGTGAGTTTAAAATGGTTGTGATTACTTTTATGTTTTCAAATTACTTGACGATTATGTTCGATTGAAGTTAAGAGGGTTATTAGACTTTAAAACTTTTCCAAGAATGCATAGTATAATTGGGAGTTAAGGAAAGTGCATAAGGAAAGAATTAGTTAAGTTTGTGAGATGTTATTGGTGGATTAAGTTATATTCTCGAGGAGAATTAGATTCCGGAATTGGAGAAGAGTATAAGATACTCCGATGAATTGAGTGGCCATAAGATAGTTAAAAAGGAATTTGGAGAGAATTCTCGTATTGGGTGACAATGTAGTCACATTGGCTTTCGGGTCATACTATGGTTCGTATTGGGTGACAATGTAGTCACAATGGCTTTTGGGTCATACTATGGTTCGTATTGGGTGACAATGTGGTCACAATGGCTGTTGGGTCATACTATGGTTCGTATTGGGTGACAATGTGGTCACAATGGCTTTCGGGTCATACTATGGTTCGTATTGGGTGACAATGTGGTCACAATGGCTTTCGGGTCATACTATGGTTCGTATTGGGTGACAATGTGGTCACAATGGCTTTAGGGTCATACTATGGTTCATATATGGTGACAATGTGGTCACAATGGCTTTAGGGTCATACTATGGTTCGTATATGGTGACAATGTGGTCACAAATGAGAAATTTACTTTGTTATGCACTAGTACTTTATTTTACAAGCTTGAATGTTTACTCTTTCGAAATTTCGATGTAGTAGAATGGGATTGATTTCTTATGCAAAGTACTTGGGAATATCGAATGGGTAGTGAAAGAGCACATTAGGATTTTTGGACACATTTTCCGATATGGGATTTGGTCCATAGAAGTGCTTGCATCCATCTTATTCTCACTAGCATTTTTATGCTAATGTTGCTACATTTAAACTTTTTTAGGTAATACTCTTGGTAGAGGACGAGGTTGTGGAGGTGGTGTTGTTTGATCGTGAGCAAATGGCTTTGTGGACACGGACTTATATGTATAATTTGGGGGCATTTCATGAATGCTAGTTGAGACATTATATGTTATTGTCTTTAAACTTATATTTTTTGGGCCTAAGAACTATTGTATATATTTTTCGAGTTTATTTTCTCTGATTTGGGTATAATCTGGAGTAGGAATTTCTGTTGTTTTAAATTCTCTGATTTGAGCCCATGTAAACAGGTTTAGGGAGTTCATATTTTAAACGGATCCACACTAAATTTTTATAAAATCTAGTCTTCCGCTGTTTGTTTCTGATTTAAAGATTTGAGAAAATTCGAGTCTTTACAGTTGGTATCAGAGCCTAAGGGTTCTGTAGACCCTATGCATCGCATATTTTTCATGTTTTGGTTTAAGTCCTTGTCCAAAGCATCACTCGGATCGACGGCACCAAGTATCCTCTAAATTTGTACTTTATAGAATATTTTACCGATAAGTTAAGTGTAGACTTGTAAGTTCCTAATTTATGTTTGGCTCACAAGGAACTTGTCTAATTGTGATATTCCACCTCGTAAGAGCCACTAAGTGGCGGTGTTGATTTGACTGATAGGCGAGGATCTTGGTATAAGTACTGAGGTTAGGCTTTATCATGTGAGGTTTGAAGGTTATGCACATCGTGTAGTGTGTGACATTGAACTAGTGCAAAGGAGTTGGAATACTTCAAGAGATTAATCTTTTGATCATCACTTTGATGATAGTTTGATTGTTGCCTAGTTGATAAAGTGGTTGTGTGAGTGGAACACTTGACCAACACTTTATGTGTAAATGAGGCATGTTTTAACCATATTTCGGTGTTGAGAGATGAGGTTTCTTGCACAAATGAGTGTTTGTGAAAAAGTAAGTTTGAGAATGTGTTTTGAAGTCTTGAAAGATTATGGAAAGTTTTAGAAGAAATTTGGAAGTTTAAGATATTTGGAGTAGTTTTGAATCAAAGTAGCTTAGAAGGAATTCTCGAAAGTATTAAAGGTTATGGAGATTTTGAGATAAAGTTCGGAGTTAAAATTACTTTAGGTAGTTTTCACTAAAGTAAAGTAAAGGAAATGTTTGAAAGTCAACTCGTAATTTATGGTAATGACTTGGAATTTATTCTTGGGATTTAAGGTGATTTATCGTCATTCATGACATGTTGATGTTAAACCTTGTTTTTGCTAATTGGGAGTTATAAGACTTCGTGGGATTATGGCATCAGTGATGATAATGGTTAATGTTTTTACGAACTTATTACCTTATGTGGTAATATGTGGCAACTTACTATGATACGTGCTTTGGTAAGACCGTACGTGTTAGTATGTTGATGTTGCTCCATACGATAACACGTTATGATGACATGTGCATTTTGGGGTTGTTGCCTGCATGCTAGGTTGATTGTGATGCCTATGTGTGATTTTGATGTTATATTGGGTATGGATTGGCTATCAGCCAACCACGCCAATATTGGTTGTAGTGTCAAGGTTGTGGATTTTAATTGTTCCATATGGGACTAGTTTTCGATTCCGTGGGACTCGAGGTAGAGTGACTCCTGTAATCATCTCTGCGATTCAGGCTAGAACTCTTTTGTGTGATGGTGCAATAGGTTTTTTGGCTAGTGTGGTAGACAAGTCTGTTAGTGTGACTACACTAGATTCGATACCGATTGTGAGGGATTCCTCTGATGTTTTCCCTGATGACTTGCCCGGCTTACCACCGGTGAGAGAGATGGATTTTTAGATAGAGGTGTTACCTGGGACGATTCCATTGTCTAAGGCACCTTATCGTATGGCACTTGCGGAGCTGAATGAGCTCAAGAGTCAGTTACAAGGACTCTTAGATTTAGGGTTTATACGCCCTAGTGTGTCCCTGTGGGGAGCACCAGTGTTGTTTGTGAGAAAGAAAGATAGTTCAATGAGGTTGTGTATCGACTACCGAGAGTTGAACCGAGTTACTGTGAAAAATAAATATCATTTGCCAAGGATCGATGATTTATTTGATCAGTTGAGAGGGGCTACTATCTTTTCGAAGATAGACTTGAGGTCCGATTATCATTAGTTGAGGACCCAGGAGTATGATATTCCCAAAACCGCTTTCCGGACGCGTTATGGTCATTACGAATTTGTGGTTATGTCTTTCGGTTTGACTAATGCTCCGGCGGTTTTTATGGATCTTATGCAAACGGTGTTTAGGAGGTTTATTGACTCCTTTGTGATAGTCTTTATTGATGATATTTTGGTCTATTCTGAGACCGAGGAGTTGCATGTTATGCACTTAGAGAAAGTTTTAACGGTGTTACGAGAACAGAAATTGTATGCAAAGTTCTCTAAGTGTGAATTTTGGCTAAGGGAAGTGGCATTCTTAGGCCATGTGGTCTCTAGTAAAAGGGTGTGGTGGAACCCTCTAAAGTTGAGGCGGTTAGTAGTTGGCCTAGACCAACTAGTGTGACTGAGATTCGTAGTTTTCTTCGACTTGCCGGTTATTATAGACGGTTTGTTCAAGACTTCTCTAAGATAGCATCGGCCTTGACACATTTGACCAAGAAGGGAGTGGACTTTGTATGGTCCGAGGAGTGTGAAAAGAGCTTTGAGGAGCTCAAGCAGAGACTTGTGACTGCACCTGTTTTAGTGTCACCCGATGATAGTGGTGGTTTGACGGTTTATACCGATGCTTTGAAGAGAGGTTTGGGTTGCGTTTTGATGCAACATGGGAAAGTTATAGCTTATGCTTCCCGTCAGTTGAAGGAGCATGAGAAAAAGTATCCGACTCACGATATGGAGTTGGCGGCGGTTGTACATGCTTTGAAAATTTGGAGGCATTACTTGTATGGTGAGAAAATCTTGATATTCACCGATCACAAGAGCCTCAAATATTTCTTCACTCAGAAGGAATTGAATATGAGACAACGGCGATGGTTGGAACTTGTGAAAGACTATGATTGTGATATTCAGTACCATCCCGGGAAAGCCAATGTAGTGGCAGATGCCCTTAGCAGAAAGTCTTCGCACTTGTCAGTTTTACCAGTGAGATTGAGATGGGAGTTGGAGCATGCCAAAATAGCCCTCCTTAATGCCGAGGTTACAGTGTGTTTGGCTAGTTTGACAGTAGGGCCTACTTTGAGGCAGAGTCAGGTATACTTAGCCACTTTACTTTTTCCTCTGATAGTGCTTTGATGTATCATCAAAGGCTATGTGTAACATTGAGTTCAACTTTCCGGAAAGAGTTGTTGGAGGAGGCTCACAATTCTATCTTTTCTGTTCATCTGGGTAGTACCAAGATGTATAGAGATTTGAGACATCTACTGACCCGGCTCTTGCCGAGAGATGGGTCATTAGGGTTGAGAGAGCCCTCGAGTCTATTCAGTGTCCTGATCGACTGAAGGTCCACTGTGGGACCTATTCTCTTGTTGATGCTGCATTGTATTGGTGGTGTGGAAATAATGTATATGCTGTGTGATCTTTGCATTATTATCCGTGTTATATGTTCACTTATGGTGACATATTAATGGAGAGGATAAGGAAATAATGTATATGCTGTGTGATCTTGGCATTATCTGGTATTATCAATGTTTTGCTCAATATAATTGAGATATGAAGGATTGTTGGCACTTTTTTGAGGCACTATACGGTAATAAGTGCATATCACCAACTCTTGGGGATGAAGTTGGTGAGAGGAAACTTCTGGGATCGGAGTTAGTACAGATAACTATCAATTCCATTGCTCTTATCAGATAGAGGATGAGAGTGTCTCAAAGTAGACAGGAGAGTTACGCTGATGAGAGGCGTAGTGCACTTGATTGGAGTTGGAGATCTCGTGTTTTTGGAAGTGACACACATTAGTGGTGTTATGAGACATGGAAATAAGTATAAGTTGAGCCTTGGTTTAGGATGCTAGCTAGTCTTATGTTGAGACGCCGGTTGTGGTTCTAGCATCGGAGCAGAAAGTGTTGAGGAACAAGACTATCGGCTTAGTGAAAGTTTTGTGGAGGAACCAAGTATCGGAGGAGGCTACTTGGGAACGAGAGGAGGAGATGCGGGATAAATACCCTCACTTGTTTACTTAGAAGTTACTTTTCGGGGACGAAAAGTCTTTTAAGGAGGGTGGACTGTAACGTCCCGTTATTTTGAGGTAAATTTTTATTTATTTATTTAAAGTTAATTTTAGATTTAGTTATTTAGACTTAAATAGTTAATTTCGTTTGGAAACCTTTTTAATCGCTTAATTAACCTAAATTAGTTTCGGTTGTATTAATAATTATTAATAGGCCAATTAATAATTATTAATCACCATTGGGCTAGTTAAAGTGGTTCGGGTTTCGTTTTAAAAGCATAAGGCAAGAAAAGGACGTAGGCGTCATTTTCGGAATTCTTAAATATCTAAAAATCACTATTCACTTCATCTTAAATATCCATTTGACCAAGACAAAAGCCATTTCTCTTCTTCTTCTCCCTCCATGGCCATAGCTTTCATCCACCATGGATGTGATTTTTCTTTTCTTCGTTGCTCATTCGTTTCTCGATGGATCGACTTGATTTCGGTTGCGTTGGATTGCTCGGGATGAGGGCTTTCTATCCCACCTAACCTTTAGGCGTTTCTCGTTCTCTAAGCGAAACCCTAAAAAGTGAGTTTTCAAAACTTTTTACATGGTTTTGTTCGTTTTTTATTATAAATGAGTTTTGAAGTTGAAATCATGAATTTCCATTAATGAATTTGACGATTTTGAGCCCGGATTTTCGAAAAACACTATTCACCCGAAAATCCCACTTGTTCTCATATTAGATATGAGTTGTAAATTGTAGTTCAATTGGTGAATTGTAGGTTTGTAATTGTCGCGTGGATTCGACTTCGATTCCTTGGATACTCGACTTAAAATCTAAGGTGAGTTTAAAATGGTTGTGATTACTTTTATGTTTTCAAATTACTTGACGATTATGTTCGATTGAAGTTAAGAGGGTTATTAGACTTTAGAACTTTTCCAAGAATGCATATTATAATTGGGAATTAAGAAAAGTGCATAAAGAAAGAATTAGTTAAGTTTGTGAGATGTTATTGGTGGATTAAGTTATATTCTCGAGGAGATTTAGATTCCGGAATTGGAGAAGAGTATTAGATACTCCGATGAATTGAGTGGCCATAAGATAGTTAAAAAGGAATTTGGAGAGAATTCACGTATTGGGTGACAATGTAGTCACATTGGCTTTCGGGTCATACTATGGTTCGTATTGGGTGACAATGTAGTCACAATGGCATCCGGGTCATACTATGGTTCGTATTGGGTGACAATGTAGTCACAGTGGCTTTCGTGTCATACTATGGTTCGTATTGGGTGACAATGTCGTCACATTGGCTTTCGTTTCATACTATGGTTCGTATTGGGTGACAATGTAGTCACATTGGCTTTCGGGTCATACTATGGTTCGTATTGGGTGACAATGTAGTCACATTGGCTTTCGGGTCATACTATGGTTCGTATTGGGTGATAATGTAGTCACAATGGCTTTCAGGTCATACTATGGTTCGTATTGGGTGACAATGTGGTCACAATGGCTTTCGGGTCATACTATGGTTCGTATTGGGTGACAATGTGGTCACAATGGCTTTCGGGTCATACTATGGTTCGTATTGGGTGACAATGTGGTCACAATGGCTTTAGGGTCATACTATGGTTCGTATATGGTGACAATGTGGTCACAATGGCTTTAAGGTCATACTATGGTTCGTATATGGTGATAATGTGGTCACAATGGCTTTAAGGTCATATTATGGTTGTGTATGGTGACAATGTGGTCACATATGGGAAATTTACTTTGTTATTTACTTTGTTATGCACTAGTACATTATTTTACGAGCTTGAATGTTTACTCTTTCGAAATTTTGATATAGTAGAATGGGATTGATTTTTTATGCAAAGTACTTGGGAATATCGAATGGGTAGTGAAAGAGCACATTAGGATTTTTGGACACATTTTCTGATATGGGATTTGGTCCATAGAAGTGCTTGCATCCATCTTATTCTCACTAGCATTTTTATGCTAATGTTGCTACACTTAAACTTTTTTAGGTAATACTCTTGGTAGAGGGCGAGGTCATGGAGGTGGTGTTGTTTGATCGCGAGCGGATGGCTTTGTGGACACGGACTTATATGTATAATTTGGGGGCATTTCATGAATGCTAGTTGAGACATTATATGTTATTGTCTTTAAACTTATATTTTGTGGCTCACGAGAGCCTAAGAACTATTGTATATATTTTTCGAGTTTATTTTCTCTGATTTGGGTATAATCTGGAGTAGGAATTTCTGTTGTTTTAAATTCTCTGATTTGAGCCCATGTAAACAAGTTTAGGGAGTTCGTATTTTAAACGGATCCACGCCAAATTTTTATAAAATCTAGTCTTCCGCTGTTTGTTTCTGATTTAAAGATTTGAGAAAATTCGAGTCTTTACAAAACCCTTCCCCATTTATAGAAGAAAAATAAGATCTCAGATAATCTTAAAACTAAATAAAAATTTAATTATCAAAATAATTAAATAAAGATATTCAAAATTTCATTTGAATAAATATGATATAATATCTTTTAATTAATCCAAATAATTATTCAACATATTCCTTTATCATAATTTTAAATTAATTATTCTCATATCTAAATATTTGAATTAATCTCATTACATTAATAATAGATATAAAATGCCCAATAATATTATTTTATTATTTCAAGTTGGCGTGTAGCCTTTTATTGGGAAAGTCCACGCCACTTCATCCAAAATTGGGCTTGGGGCTTTGCCTGGGCTAATTAGAAGTGATTGGACATTTTAAACTTCCTCTATAATTAATAGACCCGGTTCATTAATTAAATAAATAAACTTTCTATTTATTTTTCCTTTCCTTTAATTTGTCAACTTCAAATTAAATAATTAAATGGACTCTTCTATTTAATTTCCCATTAATTTGACAACTTCCAATTAAATAATTAAATAGACTGATAACTCATAATTATTACCTATTTATTAGTTTTAATATCTCTAAAATAAATAAAATATGAATTTTAATTTTATAAATTGTCAAAAATATTGTTAATCATTGAATTTTATGAACTTAGGTGAAAACAACGCTGAAATAAGATTTAAAACGAAGTTGTGCATATTTTAGTATCTATGACAGTCATAGTTGTGGCAGTGCAATCCGTCATTACGGCCTGCAAAAAATGCTCATCTAGAGCCAAGAACTCGAGAGTAGCTATCACAGTGGTGACTGCGGCTGTGGAGTCTTGTTGCTGCAGGGAAAAGAAAAAGAGAAACAAATTAAATAGTGCATATGTTGACATCAGTGAAAGAAAGAGAATAAAGTGCTGATGTCAGCGCGCATTTGGGCTGGAGGATAAGAGGTAACAATGTGTCGCTTGTAGTGGTGACACATAGCTAAGGTTGACTGAAGGAAAGAAGCGCACATAGGATGGCTTCAACGAACGATTAATGCGGCCTGGCTTAGAGACTCGGCTCCCAAACGACTCATGACCTTGAAAAACGAAGGCTTGGCTTGGCGACACAGCTCAGTGGCTCGACTCCACGGCTTGGCAGATTATGTAGCTGATTTTTATCCGATTTTATTTATTTTTTACTATTTAAAGCCCCATTTGCTCCCAATTGCATAATTCTTTCTCCCTAACTAATTTCGTTATTCCAAATAGAGGATTATCAAGATTTGGTTCATGACTTCGTGAGGTTTTATTATTAATTTAATTCATGTTTTTTTTTCATAATTTCTCTTTGCCTATTTTATTGTTGATTAATTTTTGTGCAAAAAAGGTCCTTTTTTCATTGATTAATTCATCATATCGCTAATTATAACGTTAAATCCATAATTGTTTAATTGTTCTAATCTAAGTAGAAAATTAGCATAAAATTATTAGGGGTATTTTTATATTCATGTTATGAGATTTTATGATCTAACTTAAATAAACGATCGTATCATGTTTGTTGGTTAGAACTGAGTTATTTTCTTCCCAATACTTTCGATAAATTAAATTCTATTATCGTCTTCTAGGATTGTTTATTGATTAGAGAAATAGTCAACAATTGTATCTTGACTATGGAATAATTAAGGAAGAATACTTATGTTGTTGATTGAGTTTGATGACTTTCAACCAATTTAGAGAAAAATTTAGGAATGCATGTTTATGAATCAATGATCTTGAACCATAACTGAGATTAAACCTTTAGTTGGAAGCTTTTCTCATTTGAATTCTTTCTTTATAATTTTTTTTTCAAAACTCAACCCCCCCTGTATTTACTTAAATTAAATTACACATTCCCTATGGAGATCAACCTTACTCACCACTACTACAAATTTCTAAAATTCAAGAGTAAGTTATTATTTTTCGTGGTTTCAACACCCATCAAATTTTGATACCGTTGACGAGGAATCGGTGATAATTAGATTTTAGGTTTTTTTTTTCTTTTGTTCTATTTGATACTTCGTTTTTCTCGTACAAGTGAATTGCAATTTTATCCAAAGATTGATAAGACGGTAAAGCACTTAAGGAAGGTAGCCAAACTGAAAAGAAAGCTAGAATCTTCATCCTCTTCATCTAACAAAAAGAATTTACTGCACAATCTTTTTTACTCCTCTAGTGATTTTGAAGCTAAGAAAACAATGGCTAACGCTGAGAGAACGTTGTTGGAGTTGACTGCTTCTAATACTTATCTAGAGCCTTTATGCATTAAATACCCTCTTTTAAGGGTAACATCTTCAATTAAAATCTGGACTAATTCATCTGCTTTCCTATTTTTAAAGGTCTAGGTAATGAAGACCCCCATTAACATCTTAAGGTTTTTCATATCGTCTACCAAATCATGAAGCCAGAAGGGGTAACTGAGGATCAAATCAAGTTGCGAGCCTTCCCACTATCATTAAATTGCGAGGCTAAAAATTGGTTGTTCGATCTACCTCCTAATTTTGTAACTAATTGGGCTGATTTGGCTTAGTTATTTCTGGATTAACTATATCCCTCATCACGAGCTTCAAACATTCGAAAGGAGATTTATGGGATCACACAAACAAACCATAAGACTCTCTACATGTATTGGATCTGTTTCAAGAAGTTTTGTGTGAGTTGCCCACAACACGGTTTTTCAAAACAACTTCTTATTCAGTACTTTTATGAAAGATTGACATCAATTGAGAGGAGGTTGATGAATGCTACTAGTGGAGGAGCAATTGTGAATAATATTCATACTGAAGCTAGGAGGCTGATAACCATTATGGTAGCTACTAGTCAACAAAGTCGGGCTCTTAATGAATCCACTTGTAGAAGCATGAATAAGGTACATAATTCATCTATTGAAAATAAAATAAATCACCTTACTATTCTTGTGCATTAGTTAGCTACAAGAAAGTTACAACAACCAAGAGTAAGTGGGATCTGCACTGCTCCTAATCATCTAACTGACATGTGTCCTACTCTTCAAGATGAATCACATGAATTAACTAATGATGTAGGCATTTTTCAAGGAGCACCTCAAAGAAGATATGATCCCTATTCTAATTATTACAATCCAAGTTGGCGAGATCATTCTAATTCTAATTATGCATCAAGAGCTCTTGAATATCAACAACAAAGGCCATATGATCCCCCACAATAATCAACTTCTAAACCAGGTTTGTCTTTAGAGGACATTGTTAAATCTCTTGCTAATAACGTAATTAAATTTTAACAAGAAACCACAACAAGCATCAAGAACCTAGAAACTAAGGTGGAAAAAAATAGTAATTTCAATGAGTAAATTGGAATCTCAAAGCAATTTGACAATTCAAACCATGAATAACCGAATCAAGAATGCTAGTGCCATCATGTTTAGAAGTGGAACAACTTTGGGATAGCCTATAATGAAAAAGATCAATCATGCTCCAAAAGATAAAATCAAAAAGAAAGTTGCCTCACCTCCATAAGCTCAATCGAAAAGAAAGGTATCATTGACTCCCCCACCCCTTTTTCCATCTCGTTTGACTAACTCATGGGAAATTGAAGAAGAAAAATAGATGCTCGAGGAGTTTCGAAGAGTTGAGGTAAATATTTCATTGATTGATTCTATTAGACAAGTACCTCACTATGCTAAATTTCTCAAGAATTTGTGCATTAATAAGAAGAAACTCAAAGATGGGTGAGAAAATAAGTTTAGGAGAAAATGTCTCAGCCATAATGTAATAGTCCGGGGTTTTGAGAAATAATTAAGTTTAATAATTAATTATTTCAAAAATATATGTCATATGGGAATGAGTTTATAATTTGTGAATGAATTAAATGTGAGTTTAAATTAATATTTAAAGGAGAAATAATTATAGTTCGTGAGGTGGCTCGGGGTTTTGGAAAAATAGTAATAAATTCTTTTTTAAATTTAATATTTGATAAATTGCATTTAAAATATTATTCTATGGTTTATTTGAAGTTAGTTAATTATTTTGGGTTAATTAACTAAGGTTAAATGAGTTAACCAAGGTTGGATAAGAAACTAACCATGGTTAGTTGAATGGGTTAACATTTAACTATGGTTAAATGAATTTGAGGTTAATTTTTAACAAATTATAATGGAAGGCTATGGCTGAATTTGGGGTAGGTTATTATTGAGTTTTAAAGAGAAAAAGGTTATAATAACCATTATTTTATTAGTCATCAATTTAGGTGTCATTTTCTCCTTTAATTAACAAACAAACAAAAGCCAAAAATTCATTCTTCTTCCCTCTCAAGACCGAACAACAGCTGTTTTTGGGGGAGGATTCTTTTCATCTCTTTTCTCTTCTTCAAGCATGAAATCATGGAGGAATTTCTTAAATCATGAAGGGTTTTCATAATAAGGAATATTAGAACAAGCCTTTTCAAGAAATCAAGAGTTCTAAGTAAGTTTTCTACGACCCTAGATTTCAAAAAAATGGGGGATTTTGTTAAATTGAAAAGCTTTGAGTTTGTATTGTGGAATTCAATGGAAAATTATGTTTCAATAGTTATACACCTATTCAAACAAAAATGGAATGATTAGGTTAGGTTTCCAAATATTGAACTAAGTTTTGAAATTGGAAATCAAGATTTCTGTGATTTGCATAAATTGTCTTCTTGTTTTCTTTTGAAATTCAAGAACCTAGTTGATGTTATTAAATTCCTAAGGCTAAATTATGTGTTTTATGGATTGACTCTATGATGAAAGCATGGAAAAAGACTTAGCGATTGTCTTCAAAAGAGAAACACATTTTTTGGCTGAAAACTACCCTTCCCACTGTTTTTTGTAATTAAAAGTATAGGGGCTGTTTTGTAGGCATGAGTTTTTGGGCTGTCAGGAGGTGATCTTAAAATAAGTTTTAGTTAAATGGAGCTTAAGTCTAAAATGTTATGTAAAATTCTTTATGGCTCAAAGCAAACCCAAGGACCAAGTTACTTGTTATTTGGGTTTAAGGTGGGAATAAATGGATCTAAGTACTTTTACAATTAATTATCATGTATGAATTCCTATAAACAAGTCTAGGTGAGAATAGTTTAAAAAGAAGAACGTAGGATGCATATAGGATTTATTGTTTCCATAATTATGAATTAGATTAATGGAAGTATTTAAAAGGGACATTATAGACCATATGCAAATTTATGGGTTTTGGCACGAAACATATTGGTTGAAATGTTTAATGTAAGTAAGCTAAAAGAACCCTACTTATATGTTAGGAAGAGAAAGTTTGGAACTAAAATGTGTTATATAAGGACTATGACTAATGGGCATGAATTCCAATTCTTGAAAATGTTTTTTTATGTTTTGCAATTGATTATGAGTGGGCTATATGCCATAATGGGTAGAATGAAATGTGGAGAGTTCATGAGCGTGTTCATGACAAAGGAAGAATACATAAAGTATGTATTTGTGTTTAGTTGGGGATTTTTGGATTGTTTAGCATCAAAATCATTAACACTTTGATTAGGTCTAATAAAGGATAATATAAAAGGATAGTTATTAGCAAGGGCTCATGAGAAGAGAATAGTTATTAACTATTGACTAGAGTTCATAAAGTTTAAAATTAAAAACCCATTAAGCAAATGAAGTTTAAAAGATGTGAGAATGGAAGAGGTTATGACAATTTATTGGCTAGTTCCCTATTGAGATTGTTTATTAGAATTAAGATGAAAAAGTTGAATTAGAGTTAGAACTCTTTTCTTAGAGTTATTTGATATGATGGTTTAAAAGTTAAAAGTACACTAAGTGACTTAACTAGTGCTAGACTTATAAAAAAATAAGTTAAAACAAGCATACACAAAAGTAGTGTTGTAAAGAAACTCAATTTAGGAATAATTAACTAAGCTAAAGGTTGACATATGACCATTGTATATAGAGTTTATAATATTAAAAGTGACAACTTGTTCTTGTAATAAGAAGAGAGTTAAAAAATAAACATGGTGATATATGACCTAGGTGTACAAACAAGGCTAAACAATAGTAGGCCTAATAAGTATTAGTTGGTTCATCTTAATGGAAAGTTTCAAAATAGTAAAGTGGTACATAAACCTTAATTGGCTATTAAGAAATAAAATGGATCAAGCATATTGTTGTCTAAAATAAGTAGACTTAACATGTTAAATAAGGAGAGAATATAACAATAATACTTAAGATATTAAAAATTCAAATCTTTAGTCTTACTTATGATAAACGGGCAACTAAGGGGTTTCACGAGTAAGTTGATTGATAAGTAAAAAGGGCCTTTGATAATGATTAGATGGGTTTGGGTTAATAGTTTGTAGTTAACAATCCTTATACGGTTGATAGTTTATGATTAACATGAATTCTTGGGATGCTAGCAAGAAGAGTAAATAGGGAAGTGGATGTCATTAACCACCATAGTTGTCTGAGTGATTTCCGGTGAGTGGGGAAAGTGTATGAGTTACTTAATGTGTGAATATTAAAGAGGATATCATGCAAGTTGCATCTTAACATGTAACATGTCAAAGTATGTTGGGGCATAAGGTTAAGTTGTGAGGAAAGGTTACAATTGTTAGCCCATTCTAAGCATAAGGTTTAGGAGTACTAGTTTATATAAGCTAACAAAGTGCTTTGTTTAGTTGCTTGCGTCGACAAAGAATTCCTTACAACATTAGGGGATAATTGCTTGTTCTCCTTGTAGTTATTATTTACTAAAGAACGTTCATGTTTGAAATGTTAGCTATGTTTTGTACTTTAATAATCTCAGTTGAGATAAGGAACGTCATTTTAGGCATACAAGCATCACCTTTGTTTGTTTACAACCTTAAGCCTTCACGTAGACTTGCATTTGTGTGCATGTGTGTGTGAAATGAAAGGGAATGTGATGAAAGATATTATGTAGACTCCGAGCTCTAAATGAGATTCTCGGTGGTAAAATCTCTGCATGAACTATGAGTATGCAATGGCATAATGAGATGAGTATACAATTGCATAATGAGGTTGTGAATGTTTTATAGGGATTGAGTACGTGATTCTTATTAGATTATGCATTTATTTTTTTATGATAAGTTGTTAAACTGTCTTTCTTTGCTTAGCTATGTTTTTCATTTTTAAGATATTATCTAGTCAAGACTGAGTAAACAACAGAGAAGAGATTCCCTAGTGAAAGCAAAAACTCGATGGAAGAACAAGTGCTTGGAGAGATCGGCCTCAATTCCGACATTGAGGATTAGGAGTAAAATTACTTTATGTCTATTTATTTCAACTGAGTCACTATACTCAAGGTGCTACACCTAACCATTTCAGGTTATGAGAGCGGTCGAGTTCGTGGGCGGGAAGCTGGTATGCGTTGGAGCTTGGATGCGGACCTGGGGATGGACTAGTGATCGTCGTAACTCTTGGCCAGAGTTGTAATTGTATAGTTGTAGAACACTTTCGGTAATAAGTGTTATGTGTAATAAATGTCAAGTTGTAAACTAAGTGGTTTCAAGTTAATGTAACTTGTTTATTTATATGCTAGTCTTTATGTATTCTTTGGACTTGACTTTTCAATGTTTTGTTTTCTTCAAAACCTGGGGTGATGTGCCCAATGATTGCATTCACTTAGTTTTCGTAAACAGGATATGTGCCTTAGGTTACGTTTATATGGCTTCGGCTTGAAATGTCTATGTGACGACTCAACTCCTTTTAAATCATTTTAAAACTAATGCCCTGTAAATACAATTTTCCAACAGATAGTTTCAAGGAATACGCACGCCATATTTATTAAAAAAATCAAATATAAGTTCAAGACCATAATAAATTTAAAGGAGAGATGGTCTTATGAGTTCATATACAAAACGTCCAATAAAAGTTAGAAAATAAAGTAAACATGAGTCCATGAACATTTCCACACCATCGTCAACGAGATCAAGTAGAACCAGCTGCTCTCCCACAACCACGACCACAGTTTGTACCTGAAAGTGTAATATCATGAGCAAAACCACTAAAGATAAATGAAAAAAATAATGCAACATTAGACCCCAAACCTGTACCTGTATCCAGATTTGTGTCCAAAAAACTTACATACTCAATACTATCCAACCATCAATCAACGAATCCTCAACATACATACAACATCCAACAAGGCATAATCTCCCAAGCTATATATAGTCAAGTGACATATATATAATAATTTCATTAAAAGCTTGTGGTAAGAACGGGTTTCGTTCTAGTGCCCGAAAATAATATTCCAAAGCTTTCGTATGTTCTCCGTTCCTTTTGTGGACTTAAAACATAACCATTCTAAAGGGTTTCACATCAAGATTTACAACTTCCAATTACGAGATCTACCAAATAAATAAGAAATTAGCTTTCAAGCATCTCAAAGTATCATATCTCATACTATACATATCATCCTCATTTCCTTTCTCAAACGTTACTCATAATAAGCACACTCGGTCTCAACATGTTTCAAACAAGAATATCACACGATTAATGGCAATAATGCAAGCACACACAGTCTCAACATTATTCATTTACAAGTTTGTTCATAAACATTTCAAAAGACATCATGACAATTTTAATTTCAAACTAACACACAAACTACTTTCCAAACTAAGGCCTTGGAGTATATAAGCCAACCTAAAAGTCTACTACTTGAAGCCTCAACGTGCACCGACTGCCTTGCCTCGATCCTATCCTCTGCCATTACTTGAAAGGTGATATAGAGCACATTTGAGCATCACACTTAGTGAAAATAAAACGAGTTATATCGATGATATGTTTGTAATGATACATTCAAAATTACAAGAGAACTAAAGCGTGTATGTTTAAGATTAAGTTTCCACAAGAAAACACAAGTGTTGTTAGTATGATCTCGTGTTCTAACTGATATCACAACTTGCTTACTCTTTCACGTGCCTTACTACGCACAACTCAGAAGCTATCTCAGTAGCTTAGTTCAAAACCCTAGGCTATCTTAGTAGCCACTCATATGTACTAGGCTATCTCAGTACCCACTCGAGCTTTTGATCATTTTACACTTCGAGGCTATCTCAGTAGCCACTCTAACTTCTGGACCATCAACTACACAGCGCCACAAAACTTTACTCAACCCGCCACAGTAACCATATTTAACGTCCAAAGTCTTTCACCATTACATAGGTTACAACCACATGGATTTCAAACAACAAGGAGTGAAATGCATGAATGCAATGATATGCAAGTAGCCATGCATGATCTAAAAACAAAAGGGTTTTTAGGAGCGTATCCTTCTGCTCAGTTGCTAAGATTTCCACTGGTGTTTCCTCGTATGACAAATTAGCATCAAGATCAATCGGTTGGAAATCTATGATATGGGATGGGTCAGCCACATATTTTTGAAGCATAGACACGTGGAACACGTTATGTACAGCTGATAATGCAGGTGGCAATAATAACCGATAAGCTAGCTTCCCAACTCGATCTAAGATCTCAAAAGGTCCTATGAACCGTGGACTCAGCTTCCCCTTTTTGTCGAACCCCATTACACCCTACATATGTGCAGCCTTTAGAAACACGTGATCGTCCACCATGAACTCTAAGGTACTTCGTTGAGTGTCAGCATAACTCTTTTGTCGACTTTGGGTAACTCGTATCCGTTCCCCGATCAAGACAATTTTCTCACATGTCATTTGCACAAGTTTAGGTCCCAAAAGTCTACGTTCATCGACTTCATCCCAATGAACAGGGGATCGACACTTCCTCCCATAAAGTGCTTTGAATGGTGCCATTTCGATCGAGGACTCAAAGCTATTATTGTAGGCAAACTCCACGAGATAAAGGTGAGTATCCCAGCTACCCCGGAAATCCAAAATACAAGCCCGCAACATATCTTCTAAGATTTGGTTAACTCTCTCTATCTGTCCATTAGTCTGGGGATGGAAAACTATGCTAAAATCAAGTCGAGTTCTCATCGCATCATGTAAAGTCTGTCAGAACTTGGAAACAAAACACGTGTCTCGAAACAATCCTAACCGGCATCCCATGTCAATCTCTTTTAGATAAAGGTGAGCCCAAGCCCCTGCTGAATACTTTGTCTTCCCTGGTACAAAGTGGGCAGTTTTGGTTAAACGATCTACTATTACCCAAATTGTATCAAACCCTTTAAGATTCCTTGGTTATCCGCTAATGAAGTACATTGATATGTCCTCCCACTTCCATTCGAGAACACTCAAAGGTTGAAGCAAACCTGGTAGACTTCGTTTAAGTGCCTTTACCTGCTGACAAACAAGGTATTTGCTCACAAATTCTGCTACCTCCCGCTTCATTCCTGGCCACCAATAATATTGTTGTAGATCATGGTACATCTTATTGTCACCTAGATGTACCAAAAATATCAAGTTATGAGCTTCTTTCAATAATTCTTGGTGAAAAGTCAACCCCAAGGGGATGCACAAACATCCATAGTACAGTAAGACACTGTCTGTAGAGAAAGAAAAGTATCCCGGTAGATCAAACTCTTCCTCCACATACCCTGTGGCTAAATGGGGTTCACCTCACTGAGCCGCAATCATTCTCTGTCTCAATGTAGGCCCTATTGCCAAGCTCGCTGTAACCTCAGCAGTGAGCTACGCGATCTCATCTCGTTCTATCTCCCAACAATGTCATACCTGGTGTGTTAAAAGTGCCATCGTATAAGTCGTCTTTCTGCTAAGAGCATCTGCAACAACGTTGGCTTTTCCCGGGTGGTACTGGATATCAAAATCGTAATCTTTTATTAACTCCAGCCACCGTCGTTGTCTCATATTTAATTCTTTTTCTTAGTGAAAACATATTTTAGACTTTTATGATCACTAAAGATTGTCACCTTCTCCCCTTACAAGTAATGACGCCATATTTTCAGAGCATGAACCACTGCCGCCAGCTCCAAATCATGAGCCAGATATCTTTTCTCATGCTCTTTCAACTAACATGATGCATATACTATCACTTTACCATTTTGCATAAGTACACATCTAATCCCTCTCATTGAAGCATCACTTTACACCGTGAGACCACCCGTATGATTAGGCGATGTTAAAACTGGAGCTTTAATCAGTTTACGCTTTAGCTCCTCAAAGCTTTGTTTACATTCTTCCATCCACACAAATTCCACCCCTTTTCTAGTCAACTGTGTTAGCAGAGATGCGATTTTATAGAAGTCAAATCTTTTATAATATCCTGCAAAACCGAGAAAGCTTTGAATTTCTACTATGTTAGTTGGTCGAGACCAACTACTAACCACCTCGATCTTAGAGGGATCAATCGATATACCCTTACTAGACACCACATGCCCCAAAAAGACAACTTGCTTCTTCCAGAATTCACACTTCGAGACCTTCGCCTAAAGATTCTCGGCTCTCAACGTCGACAACACCTTCTCAAGATGAACCGCATGCAACTCCTCTGTTTTTTAATATATCAATATGTCATCAATGAAAACAATGATGAAAATATCTAGAAATTTCTGGAATACCGTGTGGATGAGATCCAAAAATGTTGCGGGTGCGGTTGTCAATCCGAATGACATAACCACAAACACATAGTGGTCATATCGAGTTCGAAATGCCGTCTTCAGAATATCCTCATTGGCAATCCTCAAATGATGGTATCTGGGTCAAAGATCAATTTTAGAGAACACGGTAGCCCCTCTCAACTGGTCAAATGATCCTCAATACGTGGCAAAAGATATTTTTTCTTTACTGTCACTCGATTCAACTCACGGTAATCTATGCACAACCTCATCGACCTATCCTTATTTTTTATAAACAACACCGGTACTCACCACAGAGACACACTAGATCGAATAAAGGTTTAGAAGTTCCTGAAGTTGCACCTTGAGTTCCTTTAATTCAGCCGGTGCCATCCTATATGGTGCTTTTGACAAAGATGTCGGAATTATCTCAATCTAGAAGTCCATTTCCCTCACCAGAGGTAAACCTGGTAGCTCATCAGGGAATACATCAGGAAACTCTCGTACAACAGGTATCGTACTCACACTTACCTCTTTTATCGAGGTATCAACAACATTTACAAGATAGCCCCAGGCTCCTTCTTGCAATAATTCATTTGCTTGAAGAGCTGATATAATAACCGGTGTCACTTTGCCTTTGGATCCTCGATAGAAGAAACGACCTCCACTCAGCCCTGCAAACTCTACCTTTTTCTTTTCACAGTCAATCATAGCACGATTAGCTGACAACAAATCCATGCCCAAAATTACATAGTAATCAGTTAGAGGCATCACAATCAGTGTAGCCTGAGTGTTGCAATCTAAGATGCTAAGTTCCCCGGTGTGAATGACTGGATTAACAACTATAGACTTCCCAACAAGAGTTGTTACACACAAAACATAACCTAATGGTTCTGACATCAAAGCAGCATACACAACAAAATCCGTAGAAATAAACGAATGACTTGTTCCAGAATCAAACAAGACATAAACTGAATGCCCTAGAATAGATAAAGTACTCATTACCATCGTACCCGAGGTCTCTGCATCCTCCCGAGTAGTGGCAAAGACCCGTTCTTTCTGCTACGGAGCATATTGTGGCTGTGGAGCTGGTAGAGGTCTCTGCTGCTATTGACTAGGCCTAACTTGGCCTCCACCTCGTTTCTACCTCAGCCCTGAAACTATTTACCCCATTAAGGTGGTAACTGTGTTGCCAAACATCGGCTTGAAACATGCATTATCTGGTGTTCATAATGTATTCCATGTGTCGATGCTCCGAAAGTATATTGTCGACCCTACACATGTGATAGATTATGAACCAGTGGAGTTAGAGGCGGATTTGTCGTATGAAGAGAAGCCAGTTGAGATTTTGGCGAGAGAATAGAGAGTGTTGAGAAATAAGACGATAGAGTTGGTCAAGGTTCTGTGGAGGGATCATACATCGAAAAAACTACTTGGGAGCGAGAGGAGGGTATGCGAGCTAGCTATCCTCATTTTTTTTCTTGAGAGGTGAAGCTTTTCAGGGACGAAAAGCCTTGTTAGGTGGGTAGTTCTGTAACGCCCTGTTACAAGGTAATTTAAAATTTCGGTTAAAATTTATTTTTAATTTAATAATAACGAGTTTTGAATTTTTGATTTTTAAAATTTCTTAATTGCATTCATAGGCTTGTTGGGTGACAAATTGCGAGGGAAAGTCTCTTTAGCAATTTGTTTGGAAGGAAGGTTGAAAGACCAATTTAGGAATGTTTGAATAGAGGAGGCTAGAGTTTTGGCTCATTTATAAGAAAAGAAGAAAATAGAAAAAGTTCCACTCTCTTCTCTCCCTCTAACGCCGGCGCCGCCCCCATTTGTGTAGCCCGGAGAATTTTGTTTGTTTCTTCGTCGTTTGATCGTCATTCTTCGATCCGATCTTGGATTTGAGGTAGTTAGGGATCGTCTTTGCAATCAAGAAGGTAATTTTTTTCTCCTCTCTTGAAATTCCCCATTGCTGCCGAACCCCTTAAGGTTCAAAATGGATGTAGTTGTCAATTTTTTGATTAATAGGTGATTTTCTGGAACGTGGGTGATCGCTGAGGAAGAATCAAGGCTCTTCCAGTGAATTCCTAATCTTGGGTAAGTGATTTGGATCAAATTTTAGTCTTTTTAAATTCTGGAAATTTGGGTTGAGATGTTTAATTTCAATGCTGAGAACCTAGCCTTGAAACCCATTCCCCATCGCTTTCCAATTCCCAAACCTTAGCTTAAATCCTAATCGGTTTTGATCTACCTTGCCTAAAACCAAATACCATCAAAATCAATCTCCCAAAACATGAAACCGCGACCAAACCATGACCAGAAGGCCATGGTTCAGCCACGACAAGGGGACAGCAGCGCTGTGACTGTCCTGTTCACAAGCGGCGAGCCGTTCGTCGTTTGTTTTTCCCCGTTTTTCGAGCCGTCAAACCCCAAACCTTTTTACACCTTTTGGGACTGTTTTAGTATGAATTTTAATGATTTAGGACCTTCTTTTTAGGTCTGGATCGTAGTGGAAAGTATCACGAAAAATTTGATTTAGCGAAATTCAAGGTGAGTTAACGGTTTGATCAATGGTAGAGTTTTAGATAAATCTAAAGCTCATACCATAGCTTGTATGATTCTATATATTTAAATATATTATTCTGGATATTTATGAAGATATTTGATAATGGGAACATCTGAAAATTACTTAGGAGAAATTATTTTTGGTTAGAACTAGTTTCGTCGTATTTCGTCGAAATTGGTGTTTTTAGATTCAAAATGTTTTTGAATGTGTATGGATTCAAATATGGAATTTTTGGGAGTTATATATGATCATTTTCCATAAGTTTTGGTTTAAAAAGTGTTAATGTTGATTTTTTGGTAATTATGAAGTTTTCCTGTTTTTCGGCAATTATGTGATTTGAATGTAATCTGATTGGGCTTCTATATTTTAAAGTTTGTTATTGAATTTTTATAAGCATTATCATGTGTAAAATGTTGAGAATGATGAGATTAATGGCCTGTCAAGATATGTTAACTAGTGTTGAGGCTACGAGCTCAACACTTAGTTCAATTTAGTTATGGAAGAGTCCATAACCGAGTACTAATGATCATTGCTCGTACGAATGAATCATTAGGGGATTTAGCTATAGTTTCGGCTATAAGCAGGTACTAGGAAGTGATAGTAGTCCCGAGAGACCGCTTTCTTAGTGTTGTTTGTTAATTATTTGCTTTGTTACTTTAAAATTATCTAGTTATCCGGAAATATTAAGTATCGATGATGGGAGTTTGTGAATGAAATCCTTGGGTATGAAACTAGTGAGAGTTGTCTATCCATGTAAATTGAGCTTTATCGAGAAACCTTGAATATGAAATTTGAGATAATTGCCTATTCATGTATTAAATTGGGATTGAGTTTAAGTGACGCTTTGAGCGTAAGAGTTTTTTGGAAAGTGACGAGTGCTTGGGACTCGGTATAAGTTGTTAGAGACTAGGACTTTACCTATGATTAAGTTGTTTTCTCACTGGTTTAGTCTCACAGTGCTATAATGTTTTTTTTTTCAGGTAACAATGGACTGAGAGGTGGCATTTAATGAAGTGGAGAAGATGAGGGGTTCATGCTGTTAGGAATGATGTCCTAGAACTTGTAATTATTTAATAATAATAATTTATTTAGAATAAATTAAATAAATAAAGCATTGGATTTTATTGGTTTTTGGTTGAACTATTTGAAATATATAAAATCAAACATTCAAATATAACTTATTTGTTTTAAATGGTTTAAGGACAACGTATTAGCTCCTTTGACTTTGATTTAATTTTATAACTCTGGAGTTATTGTTTAAATAAATGTTCATTTGATTTAAGTGAAATTTTCATATTTTCAATAAATGTTATATATTGAGTCTTCCGCTGCTTTTAATTATGTTTGTTTTAAACTTTGAAAAGTCGGGTCTTTAGAGGAATCAACCTTACTTATTGCTTCTACATTTTTTTTTATAATTTTCAAGAGTGAGTTTATTTTTTGTGGTTTCGACATCCATCACTTGGACACATATATTGCAAAAGTTAGATATGGTTCACTATAGGGGTGAACAATAGATTGATCTTGGATTATACTTAAATTTTTGAAATAATTAATTTTCTTTTCAGATTATGGAAGCAAACCATTCAACATAAAGAAGTTAAATTGAACCAAACTTTATTGAGATAATTACAGCAATAACCACTTTAATTAACTCAATTTCAAAATTAATTGCAAATTCCAATCAATATCAAATATACCCAAGAACCACCATTTTTTATGGTGATCTATTTGGAATTAGAAGAAATGAAAACAAAATAGGCAATATTAATTGTTTAAATATTGTCCATCTTACCCTAATTTATCTAAACATTTTAATTGTTTAAATATAGTTATCTTATTAATTACACATATTAATATATTTATTTTTTAATTATTTAATAATCAAAATCAGTTAAATTTAATATAATTTTATTTTTTTTTTGGAGAAAAGAATTTTCCTTAATTGTTTAAATGGAATCCTTTATTTAAAGAACTCAAACTAAATTAATTAAGTTGGACTTCCAAATCATCCTCCATTGGATCAATGAACAAATGAAGAGTAATAATTTTATATTGACTTATTTATAGTTTAACAAAAATTGGCTCATGATATATTTTGCGTTATTGATTGAATTATATCCTAAAAAAATCACATTGGTGATTCAACCAAGATAAATAAAAATAAAAATAAAGAAACTAAAATCATCGCTTTATCCATGGCATTGTCGCTGAATTTAGGAAAGCGATAATTTTTTTCTTGTGTATGAACGATGTGGTTTGTAGAGTTGCGTTAGGGAGAAAGTTTGGGGATGGGATAAGGTTTAATACTCTTTTCGTTGAGTTTATGGAATTATTGGGTACTTTTACTTTGAGAGATTTTATTCCATGGTGGGGTTGGATTGATTTTATTACTTGTTTGGATGCTAGAAATATAAGGGTAGTTGAAAAATTCGATGCTTTTTTAGATGGAGATATTAAACAACAAAATGGCTACTGCTACAGGTTGGTTTATTTAAATTAGAAGACATTTTAATCAACGGTGGATTAGGTCTTCTCATTCATTTAAATTTTCTTACAATGTTTATTAAAAGTAAGCAGTTTTATCACATTTAACATTGTTAAACTTATAGTTATTTCCTTACCAAAATTCCAAAGCTTGAAGAAGTATTAATGGTGGTTGGAGGATGATAATAGTGAAAGAAGTTTAAGGACAACTTTGGACTTTGATTTTTTTTTATGTATTTTTTAATAAATGTTGATTTACATTTCCTTTAATTTTACAAAATTTCAAGAAATGTTATATAACTTTCCTTAAACTTTTACAAATTAAGTTTGAAAATTAAACTCGAAGTAGTATTTTGAGGAATCAATTACTTAATGCACATTTAATTTTAATTTTCAAGGTGGTTTTTTTTGTGGTTTTGATATATATCCCAAAACTACCTATATTGCAAAAGGTTAGATATGGTCCATTAGGGTGAACAATAATTTATCCTGTAACCTTAATTTTTGAATTGGTTAATTCTTATCCCATTTTGAACAAACCTTTTAACATAAAAAGTTAAATTTCAATACTTAGTTTGCATCATGCTATAGCATCAAAGCTATTTTGGAATATAAAATTATTTCTATTTATAAAAACTCTAGTAATATGAAACTATGACTTTTATCATACGGTGTAAAAATTATGTCCTATTAATAACACATATATCAATCGGTCAATAGTAAATCCAGTTCCATAATTGGATTTGGATCTATGAGTGTATTAATTTGTGGAATCTTATTTCAATAAATTCTAAATTTTATTTTTTGTCATGTCTATGTATTTAAATAAAATATGTATAAGGTTATTTTAAATATATAAAATAAATTATACTCAATTAATTTTTAAAAGAATAAATTCGTAATTAAAATTATTATACTTAGCTAAATGTTACCTATAGTAATTAGGGATAGGTTAAAGTTTAATAGTCATTCAAGTTTATGAATTATTTATTACATTTACAATTAATAAATAATTATTCCATTGGGGTTATTATTTTATTACTTTTTAGATGCTAGAATCAAAGTACATTAACAAAGTCGAAACCGAACATGGAAATATTAAACAAAAAATGGAAAATCATTTCAATATAATTAGACTTGATTTACGTGATTAGGTCTTCTCATTCATTTAAATTTGGTTATAATTTATAAAACTAAGCACTTTTAACTTAATGAACTAATAGTTATTTCCTTACCAAAATTCCACTTAAAGTAGTATTTAGTGTGGAGGAAATAAAATTATGTAATTTAAAAATTGAATTAGGTTTGAAATTGTCATTTTTTAGAATTAAAATAACGAAATAATTGCAAAAATTAAGGATAATAAATTTTTCACAAATTAAGGATCCAAATTTTATGGGGTTGTTTGTTATTTATGGATGGATGAATTAAACTAACGATAAGTGCAATACACGGAACAGTAATATCTTGTGGTGAGCAAGAGTCGATCCCACGAGGATAGAATCAATTAATTTTAAGTTGGTAGTTAAGTTAAAGGTGAAAACACAACCTTATACCAAATTAGGAATAGGGAGGATTATGATTTAATTTATTATGTTGGGACTATGATTTTATGGTTATTTTTGACATTCAAATGTTTCCATTATCATTAAATTGATTTTATAACCATCTTTATTAAAAGAAAACCTAGATTTATTGCTTCTCTTTCCCCCTTAAATACTCTAGTTTCTCAACCTAAGCTTTCATATGTGTTAAGCAAAATTTCTCAACTCGTTCAACACTAAAAGCTCCATCATCTTAATCCTTAAACTCTATTCATCCTGGCAAAGATTTCTTCCTTCTCCTTCTTCCAAACTGCTCCTTATGTTTAGCTACTCATAACAACACATAAACATACCCACAGATGTTCAAGCATAAACCAACTCATTTTCTAACTTATAAAGCGGTTTTAAATAATCAAATGGCGAAAATGGATAATGAACTATAAGTGGAAAAAGCGATTAAAATCATCACTAATCATGATCAAAGCCCTCTTCATTTTCTTTGCAAAAACGATGGGAGCGACTTCTTTCCTTTTCTCTGGTGGATGATCTTAAAAAGATACTTTCCCTTTTTCGAGAATTTTGCCTCAATTTCGGTGATGCGACTATTAGACCCAGTGGCGTCCACGGTGGCGGGGTTCTTGACATCTTTGTCGATTCACAAATTGGCGCTAGTCGGACTTCAACTGGGATCGATAATCATAAAGCCCAAGTCTCCAACGATGAATGGCCTCAAGGACGTGAGGGCTCTATATTAGCAAGCAAAGAGTCCAGTTCGAAGTGAAACGCCGGTAAATTACACTAGATTCTTCAATGTGATCAAAATGAATGTATATCTATGTTTTCCTTTAATTACAAATTAAGTTAGGATTTAAATCATTTTCATTATGTAAAGCTCCCTTTTATGGACAATTAAGTATTGAAATTCGTATGAAAGGGTAATTAACACCACGGGGTATCATTTGCCTTTTCATACAATCTAATTTCTGTGGTTTTGGGTGGTTTTGATATATATCTCAAAACTACCACCAGTCAAATTAATTTGTCCATTACTGAAATTTACCCAACCTTATTTGATTTGGTTTCTTACCCCTTTTTCCTTTTTTTAAAAGTTAATTTTCAATACTTAGTTTGCATCATGCTATAGCATCAAAGCTATTTTGGAATATAAAATTATTTCTATTTATAAAAACTCTAGTAATATGAAACTGACTTTTATCATACGGTGTAAAAATATGTCCAAAATAAATTTCAATCGGTCCCTGAGTACATCCAGCCATACTTGGATTGGATCTATGATGTATATTTGTAATTTTTTCAATAATTCTAAATTTTATTTTTTGTCATGTCTATGTATTTAAATAAAATATGTATAAGGTTATTTTAAATATATAAAATAAATTATACTCAATTAATTTTTTAAAAGAATAAATTCTAATTAAAATTATTATACTTAGCTAAATGTTACCTATAGTTATTAGGTAGGTTAAATTAAAGTCATTCAAATCAATTATTTATTACATTTACAATTAATAAATAAATATTTTTTTTTAATTTCTTATATTTTTAATAGAATCAAACTACATTAAAAAAGTGAACCGAACAAAATATTAACAAAAAAAGGAAAATCATTTCAATATAATTAGACTTGATTTAGATTATCAATTTATTTGGTATGAATTTACACACTTGCACTTCTAAGTAATGACCTAAACCTCACAATCACTTAAACTATATTTAGTGTGAGGAAATAAAATTATGTAATTTAAAAATGAATTAGGTGAAAATGAGATAGAATTAAAATAAATTACACAAACTCTTTCTCATAAATCATTTCATCTATCAAACATCCCTAATGTTTAAAAGTTTAATTGTCTCCTAATCTGACAGTATTTAGGGGAACTCAGATCAGAAAGTTAATTAAAGAGAAATCTCTCTTGCTTTGCCTTTTATTTTGCTAATGCTATCTCTCAAAAAGACTTTTGGAAAAAGAAAACAAAAACTTTATTATGGCTTATAATAAATCTCGTCCTCGTGGGCGGCTATGAGAAAAAGAATAAGGTTTGTTAAAGTCAAAAAAGTAGTAACCCCACCTCACCACCACCCAATGGACAAGACAACCTCAATCTGTTCTCTCAACAATAATTGAACTGCAGATTTCTGTAACTATCCTGTTTCTGCCTGGCTTGCTGTCTCCCCCTCCTATTTTCCAAACCTGCCCGTCTTCATTATCACTTCTTTAAATAATTTGGAAAAAAAAAAAAACCACCTCCAAATATCATTTGAACTATTTTTTAAGTAATTACCCCCTAATTATAGGGGCTTTTGAACTATTTTTCAAATGGTAAAATGTAAATAAGATTTTGTGGTTTTTGTCAAATACATGAATATCTTGTCGATTTGAAAATGGCGAATCATAATCTTGTAGTTCCAAATTATTCCAATGAGACTCATCCCTTTCAACAACATTAATTTTCTTTTAACCATAATTTTTTCGTTTGAACTCCGATTTGGATGATTCAAGATGCTTTGGAATCTTTATTTTGGGCTCTACGTTATGATCAGTTAAAAATATCTAAATCATCAGTAACTAAAAACGTTAATGGTGCAAATCATACCTTGTATTTTGATGATCATTAACTCTTTTATTTATTAACGATTTTAAAAATTTTAAGTGACCATAACATATAGCTTGAATTCCAAAACATCTTGAATCATTCAAATCGAAGTTCAAACGAATAAGTTATGGCTAAAAGAAAATTTACAGCGTTGGGGGAGGGGTCTCATTGGAATAATTTTGAACTACAAGGGTGTGATTTGCCATTTTCAAGCCACAAGGGGTGTTCATGCACATTTGAAAAAATCACAGGGATCTTATTTACATTTTACTAATTTTTAAACTAATACTCTATGAACTTGTATTAGTGTTTAAAATAAATTGTTTCATTACACACTTTCAACTTTCTATTTCACTAATTTCACAATTTGACCTCATATGAACGAAATTGGATTACATATTATATAAAACTTTCGAATTAGCATTAAAAAATTTATTTCGAGAAGACAAATCACATGAGTTTCAACTCTCTCCTCTGTAAACGTTCACGAGATATATGTTTAAAAAATAATTCGAGAGCATATTTATCACAACTCACATAGTTCAAAGAGTATTTACTTAAAAAAATAGAACAAAGAGTATTTGTTACTACTTCCATAGTCCAAAGAGTATTTATTTAAGAAGTTAATTTATAAGGTCTTTGTAACAACCTCCAATAGTTTAGAGGTGGTTTCTTACTTTTTACTTTATCCTAAAAAAAGCTCTCTTTTAGAGATTATTATAAATACACTGTTTAGTTTACCTATTTTATAAGTGATACACTAATGAAGATTCCCATAATTCAGTTGGAAAGTTTGAATATTTTCATCTTAAAAAAAATTTAAATATCACTCATATATTTTGAAATATATGTTAAATTCATGTGATGACAAAATATTGTCATACTAAATTTAAGGAAAATATCAATTTTCACCCTAAAAATTTGGGACATCGTCAATTTAAAAACTTAAACTTTAAATATTATCAATTTTAACTTTAAATTATAGAAGTAGTTGTAAGTTTGACCTTCTATATTAACTAATTGTTGATGATTTTCATATGTAAAATGAAGATAATTTTTTTTAATAGAGGGTAACAACAAATTTAAACGATTTGAAAATAAAATATATACAATTGAAGCTTGTAATGTGAGATGTTACCATCTAGAATGAATGATTACAATATATTAATAGATAGTTAAACTTGCGACTATTTATATAGCTCGTTAAAAATTATTTATGTTTAAAATTTAAGGTTTAAGATGCACGGCAAAAATTGATTTTCCCCCGCGATTTTACTATTAATCTCAAAAGAGTTGATACAGAACTAATTTTATATGTACGAATTTTGTAAGTTAATAGATAAAAAGATATATAATTTACACGTTAACAAATTATAAGAATGTATAATTAAAACTACATTTGTAAAGACAAAAATATGGGGTATAAAATAGACAAACCATAGAAATCTAATTATAATTATCCATTCTTCTATTCTTCTATTCTTCTATTCTTCTATTCTAAACTTTCTGCCATATATGACCAAAAATCTACTAGTCAAACCTTATGTAATGCTATAATAATATTATTTATTTGATAAATGATGTGAGGCCAATATGTAATATGTATTAATTAAAGGAAAAATAACATATTTTAATTAAACTCTTGCTAAAATCCCCATTAATGGGTTAGCTAAGTCCAGTCAAAATATTTGGCTGCTTCTGTTGTTTAGGTTATGGGTTTGTTGACCAGAAAAACCAAAGCCAACTTAGTCAATGTTTGCATGACGTTGATGTTTTGATCATTTCTCCTTTTTCTATTATGATGGTTACTGATTTTTCAACTTTTGGATGGAAATTCAAATCATATTTCTTTAACGGGGTGTTTGGTTGGGGGTTTGGGAAATGGAAGCCTGGGTTTGTGATGCCTAGGATATTGAAGGATGAGTGTGATGTCTGGGTTTGTGAAGCCTATGTTTGAATTGTGTGGGAATGAGAATGAATAGTAAAAATAATATGAGTGTGTTGGAATGAGATGTCAAATCCAATAGTAAACATGGGAATATGATGCCAATGTCAATGAAAAAAAGTGTGTGAAACAAACATGAGAATGGGTTTCACAAACCCATTCCCATCCACAAATCCATTCTCAAACCTCTAAACAAACACCCCCTAATTGTTATCAGTTTTATAAATATTTCTTGTGGCCCAAGTTTATGTTTGATCGTTTCTCCTTAATGATAACCCATTCCCATCCACAAATCCATTCTCAAACCTCTAAACAAACACCCCCTAATTGTTATCAGTTTTATCAATATTTCTTGTGGCCCAAGTTTATGTTTGATCGTTTCTCCTTAATGATGTTCAACTTTTGTCAACTTAAGTATAGTGTGGTAATGTCAATCCTTTCCAAATATGATCAGCGCTTTAAGTTCAATGTAATATCTTAAAGCAGTAGTGATTTTCAACTTTAAGATGGAAATTCAAATGCAATTTTTTTAATTGTTACCATTTTTATAAACGTTTTCTTGTGACCCAAATTTATGTTTGATCATTTCTCCTTTTCTGTTATCTTAATAGTGATGAAATTAAAATCTAATTTTGTTAATTATTATCATTTTTGTCTATATTTTCTTTTGACCCCAATTTAGTTAACTAACTAAAGTTATTAATGAAGGGAAAGGCTAATGATTAGACGTCCATGATTAGCCTCAATGATTTTATGAGATTTTGCAAGCACATGGACAGGACCAACTTTGCATCATCTCTTAACAAATCATAAAATTGAAGACTTTGTGGGAATCACAAGAAGCTATTCCTTGCCTCTCTATCTCAAAAGAACATATTCTGATGCGGAAATTCTAAATTCTACACAAGGTGCATTTGTTCTAGGCTGTTTAACGGTGTAAGCAGGTCGATTCGGATCGTCCTTACGTTATTTTTATAGACTTGAGAAAAATTGAAACCCGAAGCAAACTTTTTGAACAAGTTAATTTCGAATGGAAAAAAAAAATGCAAATCTTAGACACAAACACCATGGGCATACAAAACAATATATGTTTCATGTATAATACCAGAGTAAGGAAAAAAATTACATATTCATGACATACAATACAAGTTCCAGAACGGAGAAAAAAAATTAATAAATATAATACAATGAAAAGAATACAGAGATGTTATCTGATCTTCAAATTGTCACTGATCTGGCTAAAAACTTGACTTCCTAACCAGACATTTGAGAGCTTTTCTTGAACTAGACTTACTACTATGTTTAACTATAGTATTGTTTATCAGATATTGAATAAAATATGAAGAACGTGATTTTGTTAGCATAATATAGGAGCAACTTGGGTAAATGTTGCTTATGCCACTTTCTGCTCCTGCTCTACGTACAGCTGCTGCTCCATCCAGGACGGGAGCATCTCATGGATTCCCTTGTTGAGGCTGTAGTGCCGCTTCTCGGCACCATACAGCTCGAAGCTGTCGGAGGGAACATCTTTAACTAGGGAGTTAACCCAAGAGACATCCGGCTCCTCAGCAGATGGTGTAAAGCTGGGAGTTCTTACATTGTTATTGCGGATCCCGAAAGAAGCAGATCTCCTCATTTTGTTGAGATCATCATCATGCATCCCCCAATCTAATTTCCCGTTGGGTGAGTTCCAATCTGAAAGATGGGATGACATTGCAGCTGCAGAATTTGCACCAGCAGTGAACTCAGAAAGACGTGTAACTGCAGCTCGATCAATAAAACTCTGGCTACGTTTTGCAAAGGCAGCAGACCTCGAATTCATCACTGCAGCTGCCACTGAGCTGGATGAGTCGAAGCCATAGGGTGTAGGGTTCTTTACTGGTGAGGACGACAAGTTAGTTGGGTAACTTGCACGGAGTTGGTTCATGTTCTGACGTATCTGGAGGCCGGTTGGGGATTGTAGCTGAGCTGAAATTGGTGTTAGTGAGCCACCACCCTGCAACTGAGATAACATAGAAGAATCCAATGATCCAAAGATGTCATCCATGTTTGATGGCCGCAACTCTCCAGTCCTGCTTACATCTGTATTCCAGTAAGAAGGAGAGGAGAGTCGTGATATCTCATCGATCAATTGCTGTTGATGTTGTAATTGGTTTACATTCTTTTCTAACCCAAGCAGTTCCATCTCTAACTCCATATCTCTAGCACTCAAAGTAGTCTTCAACCGACTACCAGGGAGCTGCAGGGCAGGAGGGGTAAGGTTAATTTTGTTCTGCCATAAGTTTCCATTTTTGGGGGAAGACACTGATGCTAAGGGAGACATGGGAGGTGTTGAAGTAGTAGGCAACGACATCGATGACGAACCAAGAGCCAATGGGCTCATACATGACATATCTGCTGCGCTGCTTGAAAGAGACCTGGGTGAAGGCATGCCTGAGCCTGTGGAAGCATAAACGGGACGCATTTCTTCAGGTTTGTGAGCAAAGAAGCAGACCTTCCTTGTGCACCCAGTCTCATCCTTGCAAAGCCGGGTTCGGTATTGCGCAGGATGGAGCCAAGATTCAAAGACGCCATGTGCATATTCGCAGGAATCTGCCTTTTGGCACGACCCCTTCCGGAATTCTGGGCATGGAACACAGCTATATGGGTACTTTCTGGGGTCTCTTCGCCTTGCATTCTCACCCGGATGAACAAAAGGGCACTCAGTCCAATCATGAGAATAGGCCCTTGAACAAGGCTTCACTTTGAAAGTAAACATCCTGAATTCATCACTACCATACATCCCACTGTTAATATCTGGGAGTGATACATCAACAGGATATTCTTTCTTGTCACTTCCTTCTTTCATAGACGGGGAAGTAGTGAATTTCCGCTGGCTGTCTTCTTCCGCGTAAAGACTCAGATCACCTTCCCCAGTTACATCATCTCCTCTCAACAACATCTCCATCATCTTTCTTCCAGAATTAGACATCATTCTGCAAGCCGGAAGAATCAAATCGATCGGTCTATTCCCATTAGCATCCACACAATTCATATCTGCAGATCCATCAAGTAAGAGCTTGATAGTCTCAATTGAAGAAGCAGAGCCACCAGCAGTAGCGCAATGAAGGGCAGTGACCCTATCCGAACCACAAGGTCGATTGACAACAACCCTGCCAGACTCTATTATGTATTTGACAACCTTATGGCTTCCAAACATAGCAGCAACCATTAATGGTGTCCTTTTCTCAAACCCCATCTTCTTTGACCCAATTGCTCTCCCATACCAATAGCTTGGCTCATCGATATCGAAACCCTTTTCTTCAACTTCTCTTTTGAAACCTTCTACATCATTAAAGGCAGAGAGTTCAAGTAAAATTGAATTAGCAGAGAAAACCCCATCATTAAGCTTCTGCAACTTGCTTTCCATGGCTAAAGTCGAGGAAGCAACTTTATTCTTTGAACCACTGCACATACCCAATTCCTGCACGAATTTAACCCCATAAATTAACCAACCATATAAATTAAGCTTTTGGAAAAATAGTGTTTGGAATCAAAAGTATTTCTTGAACGTTCTAACAAGCAAATCCCTTTTTTCCAACTCTGAATCTTGAAATTAGAAGTTTATTTCACAATCGATCTTTGGAAATTTTCTCCAGTCTTTGCATATTTTTAAAGGAAAAAAGAAATTCATAAAGAAAGAATTGAAACATTTTAATCCCGTTGTCCATAGATTCACTCCAAGAAAGCAATTTTCACAGCCGACATAACTTTCTAAACTTTAAAAGAAAGAACCCATAAAACAAGAAAACTAAATCAAAACACAAAATTCCATAAACAAGCTCAAATTTTAGCATGAACCCAGAAAATTTCTAAACAAACCCAATTAAAAGACACACAAAACATGGAATTTTAAGGAAGGGAAATTAAAGTAAAATAAAATCATCAGCAGAAAAACCCGGAATACAATTTTCTTACCTAAAAGAAGTTTACTTGAGGAAATAACTTGAATCCCAGAAAAAATAAACGCCAAGAAAGAAAGAGTTGAGGCCTGTATTGGAGGGAGAGAGGTTGAGATAATGAAGAAATGGAAGAAAAATGGGGGATTTTATGTTAGATGAATAAAGAAAGAGGGGAGAAGGTGCGACTTTTCTTCCTCGTGGTTTCACCAGTCAAAGTCAAAACTTCACTGAAAGATAATAGAGAGTGGGTCCCATTACTTGCTATCCAAATTCGACTCCTATCGCGGTTCCTTCCTTTCCAAATTCAAATGAAATTCAAATGAAATTCGATTTTTAAATGAAGTTCAAATTCGAGTTGGTTTCTGAGTAGGAGAGCAGGAAAGAAATGTGGTGATGATGAGAGAGAAAAGATTCTGTCTTTTTCACGGTCGACGCGTCATCGTCTTCTTCTTCTTCTTCTTCTTCATGTTTGAGTGAATTGGGTGGGTGACAGAATATATCTTGACTAGGTCTTCCACTATGCCTATTTGTCTTTTCTCTTTTTTCTGTTAATCCATTTTAAGGGATCAATTCGGGTTGAGAATCTTTAGGTGTAGTGTAGCTAGCCATTCTACTCTTTTAAATATAAATAATGCAGCAAAAAAAAACATGGATGATATAAAAAGAATATCTTTATTATTTCAAATGAAATTCAAAATGGAGTTATGGAATTCAATTTATTGTTAATCAAATCCAACAAAATAAATAAAGGATAATAAATTTAAAATTTGAACAATAGAAAAATAACATATGTTCTTTCAAATAATCTCAAACGAACCGTTTTTAAAACAATTAAAAATGACACATCATCAAGCATCATGAGAATAAACTTAATGAGCAAACAACTTTGAATTTAAATAACTCTTTAAATACTCCCTAGATCTTTATTTGAGTTCAAGACTCATCCTATCACGATTAACCAATTCTAACATTAACATACGTCTAATATCTAACTAGCCGAGTCTCATAATCTAGTTTTCATAATTCTCAAGTACCACGATATTTCAACAACTCAATCTCATCTCATGTGTAATACATAATAATACATATATAACAACAACTGTCTAATATTGCGGTCTTTCGTGACTCCTCACTTTATTTAATTAATCAATTGGTATGATAACGGGCCGATGCTGCCCCTCACTTGAATCCAATTTTTTTTAATATAGATATATTGTTACCATTTTCACTTATTTTTAAGGGACAATTACTGAAATAGCATATTTTTGTATACTAATTACTGAAATGTTAGAACTTTTCAAATATTACTCAAATAGCATAATAATAGTTCAATAATTTATTGAACTAAAAAATGTTAAAAAAAACTAACAAATTCATTGAAAATAATAATGAAAAATAATCAAATAGTTCGATAGATTATTGAACTTGAATTTAAAAGAGAAAAAAACAAATAAATTCATTAAAAATACCCATGAAAAATAGTTCAATTATTTATTGAACCTATAATTCTGCTATTTGAGTAATTTTTTAAAAGTTTAGACATTTTAGTAATTAGTATGAAAATTTATATTATTTGAGAAAAATTCTTTATTTTAAATGAGGTTGCATCTTTCATGAGTTTTCTATTAATATTTTTTTTTAATGTATTTTAAAGTATTTATTTATCCTCTTTCTTTCTCCTTCCTCCTCTCTCTTCATCTCTTTCCCTTTGCTTCATCCCTTGTACTCATCTTCACCAACTAAGCATCATCATGGTCAGAAAATTCAAACCCCCACTGCGCGTAAAATGAACCCAAACCCAAATCAAATTCAACACATAAAAAAATGCACATATAAACAAAAAATGACTCTGTGATTTGTTCAACAATAAATTTGTTTCATAATTTCTATAGTTGTTGTCTTTTCCCCCTTCCAGCCTCAAACTATTAAAAGAGTTAGCTAAGTAGGAGCTGAACCAACTAGGCAATGGAAATTGTTGCAGAAATCAGTGTCTATAATCAACAAACCCAAAAAACATTATGCTTAATTATTTTCTCCAAATGGTGGAACAAGCTCCCAAAGCTTCAATTGGGATAGTTCTCAAAATATTTGAAAGCTTAGAAAATCAAGCTTTAAGCTTTCTTTCCAATAATTTAACAGATATTTTTAGCATTGGTCCTCTTAATCTTCTTATTGGTGAACATCACCTTCAATATCAAAGTCTCAAATAATTGTGTATGAATCTTTGGAAAGAAGATGAACAATGTCTTCAATGGCTCGCTTTTGAAAGATTCCAATTCAATTCTTTTTATTAACTTTAGAAGTATAACTATGAAGTCAAATCAACTTTTGGAGTTTGCTTGGTGGAAGAATCAAATGTTGGGGAAGCTTGGGAAATAATGGTTTAAAATGGACGGGGTTTGTAAGAAAGTATATCTCATTTGAGATTGGATTTGTGGGAATGGTATGGGTTTAATAACAAAAATGACGCCATTTTTTTTGTTAAAGTCGGGGATTGAGAATAGGAAAGAGTGATGGAGGAGAAGATGTAACGTCCCATTATTTTACAAGGTAATTTTTTTATTATTATTTATTTATTTAAAGCTTTTAATTAAATTTTGGAGTTAGTTAACTTAGATTTAAGCATCTATATTCTTTTACATGCCGTTTAATAATTTAAAAGCATAAATTAGTTCTATGCATGTTAATAATTATTAATGACCTTAAAGCTAGTTTAAGTGTTTTGGGTTAAGTTTTTAAAAGCTAGAAGCAAAGGAAGGGCATTACTGTAATTTCCCTTCACTTTAAAACTCCACCACTTATTCTCTTCTTCTTCATTTTGATCAAAAAGAAAGAAAACACAAATCTTTATCTTCACCTTCTTCCTTGGCCGACTCCATTGTCAGTGGTTTCCTAAGATCTCGTTTCTCGACTGATTTCGACGATTTCTATCCATCCTACCTTTGTGACGTTTCTCTTCCTCTAAGGAAAACCCTACAAAGTGAGTTTTCAAAACTTTTCCTACGGTTTTCTTCCTTTTTTTTTATTTCTAAATGAGTTTTTAAGTTGAAATCATCAATTTCCTTTGAGAAACTTAACGATTTTGAGCTCATAATTTCTTAAATCACTATTTACCCAAAACACTATTCATCTAAAAATCACTGTTCACCCGAGAATCACTCTTTTTCTCATTTTAGTTATGGGTTATAAAATATTTTCGATTGATGTTATTGTAGGTGTCAATTACTCATTTGACAGATCGTTGGAACGTTGTTTTCACTCGAGCATTCAAGGTGAGGATAAGTAGAACTTAAAGTAAACTTAGAAACCGAATTTGTTGAACGATTCGTATTGATCGAAAGTTGATTTTGAGATTGAAAATGAGAGGCTTAAAGTATGTCTACTAACTTGTTTAGGCTTGGGAGTTAGTTCTAAAGTGAGTTGGGTTTATGTCATTTTCGGCCATGGCATATTATTTAAGGAAAAATATTTGTTTGAATTATTTCTTAAAATAATTACATAGATTTATTTACCCAAGATAAATAAAAGAAAATAAAAGAAAATATCCTCTTATTTATCTATGGCAATACGAAAATGCCAAGATAATGGAAAGATAATATCTTTTTCTTTTTGTATTTATCTCTATGGAATATCTTAATGAGATTAGATTTTCCATTAGCCTATAAATAGGAGGCTTGGGTCATTCATAAATATACAATTCAATTCACAAGAAATTGAAACTCTCTCTTCCTCTCCTCCCTTGCCTTTGCCGATTTTGGCTATTAAATTGGGAAGAATTTTTTTCCCCTACCAAATTTCTTCTAAAGTTCGATCCCACAATCGGATTTCATTTGATCGATCGAGATATAGCATAGAAGATCCGGTGTTGCTGAGGATTTGATACTGTAAAGAAACCTCCAACCAATTCTCCATATTTTACTCAATGTAAATGAAAAGCCTTTTATTTTCGAAAACGAGCATGAATCTACATGTTTTTTTTATCACAAATCACATGATATTAATAGATAGTTAATTAAACATTAATAAGATTACTAAATGATATTCCGCTAATTTAGTAGATTAATCCTTTCACTGCTAGCAACTACTAATCAACCAGTTAATTAAAATTCTAGCAATAATAAATATAACATTTACATTTAGGCATGAGCATAAATCACTAATCTCTATTAATGATGCATGATCATGGTTTTTATGCATTTATGATGGAAATAATTATTTATGGCATACTTTATGCATGAATAATTTTATTTAATTATATCTAATATACAATAAATAAATAAGCAATTCTGGTTGGGAATATATTGGCCAAATCTATGGAAATTAAACCTATATCGAAATATAGAAATAGTTTTCATCTTCAAGATCTCCAAAAACAAAAAAAACCAAAAAACTAGAGGCACCTAGGGATTTAACCCTAGGCGCCACCCCTTACAAACTTTTTTTTTTCCGTAACAGCTACATTGCCGCAGTACCGCCACTGCGGTGGCCTACTCCGTGGGCAGCTGGGATACCGACTCCTTTGGTACCGACCGGGATCCAGTTGCATTTTTTATCAAATAAAAATAATTACAAAAATTTTTCCTATACCCAACTAGTAGGTTTACAAAAAAATTTAGAAAAGAATAAGAACAACCTAGGCCAATAATTCCTAATTCACCTAAAATGCAAACCATATATTTTAAAACTCCTTCTAAAATAGATTTTCTTCCCATCATAACAAAACTTGTGAAAAACATTATAAATACAAGACTGATTTGATACCAGTTATTGGGATTGAGGCCTCTAAAATAGAGTTCTCAAGCGGAATTCTCATGGACCTTTTCTTGCAGTATAATATTAACCAAAAGTAAATGCATAAAAGGAAACTAACCCTTTTAAAAAAGTGTCTGATTGTTCCTCTTCCTCCTTGGTTATGATTCAGGGACAACTAAAAAAATCTTCCTCACTATACACAACAGAGAAATAGTGTGTGGGCACTTTTCCTCTTTAGAAAAAGAAAAGGGAAGAAAAAACTTTTTTCTTCTCTACACCACTTGGGCGTCGACAAGAGGGGAAATGTAAAGGAAATTTTTCTGAGCCTTTCACTTCTCTTAATTGTGTGTTTTGGGGTCACCCCAAAGTTCATATTTATTGGAAAACTAAGGCCTCAGAAAATCTTTAAATATCTTTTTTAAGTATCAAATATTTAAATAAAGATATTGAAAATATATTTTGAATAATTATAATACAATATCTTATTCTATAATAAGATGTTTCACATTACAATTTAAATTAATCTCCATTATTTTAAATAATTATTCCCATATCTAAATAGTTATATTAATCATATTCATTTGAATAAAAGATATCATAAATATATTTTAAATAAAATGTAAAAATAATTGGTAAATTATTTTCCAAAATGGCATGTGACCCACCATGGGTCACACACCCATATCATCATCATATGACAATATTGGGCATTTTATTTTTCCTCTATTTATTTAATAGAACAATTCCATTAAATATTTAATTAAATAAATAAACTCTTTTATTTAGTTAATTTCGCATTAATTTTGGACAACCTCAAAGTAATCAAATAGACTCTTCTATTTTAATCTCCTCAATTAATTAGACTCCTCTATTTAATTTCCATTAATTAAATAATTAAATAGACTCCTCTATTTAATTTCTTTTAATTAATCAAATAGACCCCTCTATTTATTTTTCTCAATTTCCAAGGTGATTAATCATATTCAACATGTTTTCAATTACATGCGATAGCTCGAAGGACTTAATGGACCTATAGGACTAAGCTCCAATGATCTAGAATTACATTGATTAAACTCCTCTAATAAATTAATTCTTATTCATTAACTCCTCGATAACTCCACTATATATCTAGAGTTTCCTTGTGAGGACCCGACTCCTTTAAATACACTTAAAATCAAACGCATCAGAATACAATTTTTACGAAAAATTCGTGTGGTTCCATTTAAAAATCGAACTAACTGAAACCTGTTTTACATGGGCCCAAGCAGAGAAAGCGGGAAATACTTAAATTCGAGGTAAAGAAAGTTTAAAATATTTTCATGTATGTTTAAATACGAAAGTATGCTCTCTTGAGCTCAAGACACAATTACACAAAGTTTACAAAACGACACCCACATAAAACTAGCATTCGTCAATGCTCCCAACCAATGTCCAAATATCATCCCTACTAGTCAAACAGCACCACGACCTCTAGCTTGCCTTCTACCACGAGGTGTACCTGAAAAATTTGTAGTGTAGCAACATTAGCATAAGACTAGTGAGAATAAAATGAAAGTAAGCAACTCTATGGACCAAGTCCCAATCGAAAAATGTATCCAACATTCTAAAGTACTCTTTACTAACCGTTTCACACTCCCAAATCATACAACTAAACATAAACAAGTCAACCCACTCCAAAATATATTAAGATGCATAAAGATTACCATTCAAAATCAATTAAGAATAATAAGACTAAACAATTCATTCTAAATCATACGTACTACAACCCTTTCGATATTACTAAGTAGCGAATCACACCGCTTTCAAAGTTTAGTAGCGAATCACACTGCTTTCAATGTCACATATACTAAAACCCTTCAGTAGCACTAAATAGCGAATTTACACAGCTTTCAATGTCACAAGTATCACAATTTCTCCCAAGTAAGTAACCATACCTCAATTGATTCTCTACACTATTAAGGACAAGGAAAGTGCCTAGAAGCAACATTAGCTCTCAAATTTCCTTCTCCTAGTAGACTTAACCACACTTACTCAAGATTCCTTACCTTTCACCTTACCCAAAATCATTGGTTCTTGCTAAAATTTGCAAAGGTCCTAACTCAAGCATACCCGCACTTTCAGTTCTCTTACAACTCCCAAAGTAACTAGTATACGTAAATTTCACACTCACTCCCAAGGATTTGTCACTAACCAACAATTAATATCCAAACCTGTCACTAACCAACAATTAATATCCAAACCATGTCCCTGAACTCCAATCTAGTTCCCAACATACACATCACTCAATATAGGGTAAGATTTTTATCCTCGATCAAACATAAATGTTTTGTAACTTGAACACATAAAACTACCTAACATCCATTTTAAACTCACTTTTGTAACATGTAGGACTTTGCCACTTGCCGAACACGTTAACGATTGCTCGTGGATCAAAACCTACATCAAAATTACACCTAAAAGTATTAATTTTCCACGCAATGAACGAACAACAATTAAATACGTAAAGAGACGAAAACAACCCGGGTCTTGGCGAAGGAGCTCTGCGCTAAAAAACAAGGGGTGGGGGTTCGGGTTCGAATTTCCGGCTTCTTGGTAATCTAAAGGCAATTTGGGTTGCTTACGGTTGGTTTTGATCAAGGTACTATCATTGGTTAGGATTGATTTAGGTTTTAGGTGATGAATTCTTCCCCCAAAGTAAAGAAAACACAATTTTAAATACAAGAAAAACATAGCAGCCCACTATTTTTAAATTTAGAATTCCTCTGGCTTTTGAACAACTTTTGATCAATGGTTAACACAAATTGAAGCCCCAGGACAAGAATTTCCACCAAAAACAACAAGAAAATAGAATTTAAATCATGAGGAAAAACCCAAGTAGCAGCAACAATTTTGGGTTGTCAAAGGGGGTGTCGGGTTTTCGTTTTGATTCAAAATTGATGTCAAGGATGAGCATGCATTAACCCTAGACAAATTTCCCTTAGCTAAATGAGTTCAATTACTTAAATGAGGAAGAGGGAATCAAACAAGAATCAATAAATTGAACTCTAAAAACAACAAAACCCATCATTCTAAAATTTAATTCAGCTTTTAACCTCTATAAATTGGATGGAATGGCTCAATAAGTAGGATGAATAGAAAGAACATAGCGAGAGCTTTCCAATGAGCTAAGGCACAAAGAAATCGGCTAAGAAACGACGGAGAACCAGAACTTTCTTTCTTTTTGTTGTCTCTTCTTGCTTCGAGTTTGGGGGGTTCTTAGGAGAATTATTATTATTATTATTATTATTATTTTCACTTAGCTGATTGTAAGAGAAAGTAAAAAATATAAATATAGTTTAGGTGGTTTTTTTTGGTACATTTACCCTTTTGCCCTTCCATGGTTATTTGTGACGACCCGTCATTTTAAATAAATTAAAATCAGAGAAAACAGCGGAAGTCTTTTATTTTAAGAAAAATGGCGTGATTATGTTTGAAAATAGGCTAGCCAAAACCTGTTTACATCTTAAATTCAAACATCTAAAACACAAGGAACATTAAGTTCCATCCAGGAGTTTAAAATGATCATAATCATAAAACGACAACCATAAGCTCTTATGAGCTAAATACAAAGTTCAAATCATCAAAATGACATAATTTTCACAAATCAACCATGTACATGGATTTTTACATAACTCAAAGTCCATCTCGAAAATCATCATCTTCTTGATCAGGGCGCCTCCTCCTCTTCCACGATCCCAAACATTACCGAATGTTTGTAATATCATGAGCTAACAACTTAAGCCCGGTGAGAATAATAAGCATAAAAAGTAAAGATAGACCTCAAACTCGCATTCGATTTGTGTCCAATTAAACCGACACATTCTACTCCTAAAGTTCTCCAAACTCTAGGTAATTCTATTCCATACTTTCCAAGGGATGACATTACTACACTTGTAGTCAATCCTCATCCATTAACTTATTATATCATAAAGTAATGAAAGTAAATGACTTTGCATAAAAATATAACATCTCGACTTTCTTTCTCGTCTTATCATATGCATAAAAGTAATGAGTACATCCCGTGGGTTACGCATTCGCCATTTATGCATGAAATGAAAGGTAATGTGGTTTTTACAAACTATCCACCCTTATCCTTATGTATGAAGGTAATGTGGGAATCCACTCATCCACCATTCAACCTTATGCATGATGAAGGTAATGTGGGTATCCACTCATCCACCATTCAACCTTATGCATGAAGGTAACGGGTGGGGGTCTCCCACTCATCCACCGCTCCTTTCATTCTTTTCTTTTCTCTTTTCAATGATGCGAGATGTTATAATATAATAAATAATGGTGCAAAATGTTATGCATATGCTTGCACAAATAAAATAAAAGTAAAATACGATTATTAAATAACCGAAACAAGCATAAAAGTAAAGCGGCATAAAGTAAAGAACATAAAGTAAAAGGGCATAAAGTAACATAGATAGAATCCCTGGATGAACGATTTATCGATCGAACTCCGCTAACAATAATAAAAGTAAAGGTCAAAACATAACGATTAACCTAAACTTTCAAAGATTCTAAACTTCCAAGTGAACCATTCTAAACTCCGAAACTAATCTAACTTAGAATCTTCTAAGATTCGAGGTTTTCAACGAGAAATCCTAAGTTTCTCGCCTAAAGGATTAGCTTCAAATCCTAAGGCACTATCTCACATCCTCTAACCTTAGGTTGGATTCTAGTCTTAGTTCCAATTCTACAAATCAACGTACTTATTTGCTTTCTATAGTTACTTTAAATTCTAATCATTCTCACCTTAGCCAATTAACTCCAAATTTCCAATTTTCCACGAAACAAACACCGAGCAATTGCACCTACAATTCACCGATTGTACAACATATTACAAATCATAACTAATATGCGAACAAATGTGCAATTTCGGGTGAATAGTGTTTCGGGTGAGTAGTGTCTCGGGTGAATAGTGTTTTCGGGTGAATAGTGTTTTTCGAAAATCCGGGCTCAAAATCGCCATTTTTCATGATAGAAATTCATGATTTCAACTTCAAATCTCATTTATAATAAAAAAGCGAACAAAACCACCTAAAAAGTTTTGAAAACTTACTTTTTGGGATTTCCCTTAGAGAACGGAAACTTGAAAGGCTAGGTTGGATAGGTAGCCCCGTCCCTACCAATCCAACGCAATCAAAACACGACGATCCGCCGAGAAACGAAGAAAAGCCAAGAAAATTTTCTTCTCATCCATGGATGAGAAGCTCACGGCAATGGCAAGGAAAAAAATGACAAGTTTGGTCAATTTTGGGCAAAAATGCATTTTTAAAGACAAATGAATAGTATTTGGATATTTTTAAGAAATTTGGAAATGACGGGTTATGTCGGGCTTTTATGACTTTTGACTTATGAATCGAAACCCGTGCTTTTAAATAAATCTAAAAGGTGATTAATAATTATTAATTGGCCTATTAATAATTATTAAGTCACCGAGAGGCAAAAAAATAAACATTAAAAGCGATAAAAATGAATTTCGGGCAAAATTAAGTACTAATATCGAAATTACAAAATAATAATTAAACTAAATACTTGAATTGAAATAAATAAATAAATAAATAACATTAAATAAATAAATTAATTAAATAAATAAATAAATAAATCACTTCAAAATAACGGGACGTTACATTATTAATCTCTGATTGAACCCGAATTAAGACTCGTGAAAATAAATATAACTAACAACTAAACTAAAGCTAGCTAAAAGTGATTAAGAATTATTAATTGGCCCGTTAATAATCGTTAATGCACTTGATTCTAATTAAACGTTTCCAACGGAAATAAGATTAACAAAAGACTGCAAACTTCTTAAAATCTAATTTATTAACTCTAGCTATCTAAATAAACTAAAATAAAATAAAAAGTCACCTAAAAAATAACGGGATGTTACATGCCCTTTTAGTACTATATACATAGTTATGTCCTGGCTAAAATCATTAAATATACTTTGATCCTTCACAAGTAGTTCGTATACATAGTTATGTAATTTTACCGTTTCAACCTCCATGATACATCTTGCTCCTTAAGCCCAACTGATTCTCTATTGAACAACCTTATATAATCTCCATTATGCGTCTATACTTTTTCCTTGATCAGAGGAATATGGGGCCCCACTGTTCAAGCACCCGAATCAGTCCATAAGTGAACTACTTATCTATTTTCCTAAGAGGAAAAGAGCGAATTCCAATCTTGTGTAAGTGTGTTCCTAGCTATAAGTAAGATGAAATCCCCAAATTGGGACGCATATTGAGTGAACTAAATTGAGTCACTCACACCCATGCAAATCAAAGGTTTGTCTCTTGCAAGCAGGAGTTCGTGATCCACTCAGGATTAAGATCAATTATACATGATCAACCGATCGATATACGAAGTGTCTTTTTGTAATGGCTTTACCAGAAGATAGTATGTATATCTTAGTCTAGTCTACTACAATCTCTATTGCAACAACACCCCCACTCACATGTCTCTACATGTGAGTGGGGATGTTGCTATAATAGAACAAGAGATTTGACACTACGATCAAATCATATGGCTTTGAAAAAAATGTTGATGAGTCTTATGCCTACAAGAAGATACCCAACAAAGATGTGGTTTTTCTCATTCTATACGTTGACGATATCTAACTTATTGGGAATAATGTAAGGGTTCTATTAGATGTTAAGAAATGGCTAGCTAACGAATTTCAAATGAAGGATTTGGGAGAAGCTCAATATGTTCTTCGTATCCAAATTATAAGGGATCGAAAGAATAGAACGTTAGCGTTGTCTTAGACATCCTACATTGACAAAATAGTTTCCAAGTATGAGAATGATAAATTTAAGAAAGGAGCGTTACCTTTCAGGCATGAGATTTATTTAACTAAGGACCAATGTCTTAAAACTTCTCAAGAGGTTGAGAGTGTGAGACAATATCCTTATACATCAGAAGTTGAAAGTCTAATGTATGCGATGTTATGTACTAGACCAGACATCTGTTATGTAGTAGGATAATAAGTCGTTACCAATCAATTCTTGGTTATGAACATTGGGTTGCAGTCAAGAATATTTTCAAGTATCTTTGGAGAACGAGAGAACATGTGCTAGTGTACGGTAAAGAGAATTTGATTCTTAAGAGGTACACATATTCTGACTTCCAGGCAGATGAATTTAGAAATCCACATCTGGATCAGCTTTCACACTTTGTGGTGGAGCCATTGTTTGGAAGAATATAAAGAAAAGTATTATTACTGACTTTATAATGGAGGCCGAGTACGTAGCTGCTTGCGAAGCTGCTAAAGAGGATGTATGGCTTAGGAACTTCCTGACCGATTTTGAGGTAGTACCAGACATGAACAAACCCATAACACTGTTTCGTGATAACAGTGGTGCTGTAGCCAACTCCAAAGAGCTTAGAAGTTACAAACGGGGAAAGAACATAGAGAGAAAGTATCACCTGATAAGGGAGATATTTCAAAGAGGAGATGTTGTAGTGACAATATAGCCTCTGAGGATAATATTGTTGATCCATTTACAAAGACGCTTCTCGCTAAAGTGTTCAAGCGTCATATGGGTAGTTTAGGATTACTAGATAAATTTCTGTAAAGATTTAGTGCAAATGGGAGATTGTTGGGGGTCCTAAATCTTATGTAATCCAATTAAACTATAAATAAATAAAGGAATTATTAATAAGTAATATTTACATTGTCATTTATTATTTAGTAAATGTAATCCATCATAAGATCCAGAGTTACTTATGATAACTTAAAGTGAGCATGTGATGTGGGAAGATTCACTTAAGTCACAACTCAAATAGTCTGTGGTATATGAATAAAGGTTGGGTGCCTTATTTCTAGTAACACCACTAACACGACCCACTTGGGAATTGGCACAATGATCTCATCTAGATCGCTCATGTAGAGACATGTGCGTGGGGGTGTTGCTACAATATAGATTGTAGTAGACTGGACTAAGATATACTTACTGTCTTATGGGAAAGCTGTTACAGAAAGACACTTTGTATATCAATCAGTTGATCATGTACAATTGATCTTAATCTTGAGTGGATTACGAACTCCTGTTCGCAAGAGACAAACCTTTGATTTGCATAGGTGAGAGTGACTCAATATAGTTTGCTCAATATGCCTCCCACTTTGGGGATTGCATCTTGCTTATTGTTGGGAACGTAATTACACAATAATTGAATTCACTCTTTTCCATACAGGAAAATAGATAAGTAGTTCCATTATGGACTGATTCGGTGCTTGAACAACGAGGCCCCATATTCCTCTGATCAAGGAAAGAGCAAAGACACAAAATGAAGATTATGTAAGTTTGTTCATTAGAGAATCAGTTGGGCTTAAGGAACAAGATGTATTATGGAGGTTAATACAGTAAAGTTACCTAACCATGGATATGAACTACTTTGTGAATAGTCAAATTGTAGTTAATGGAATTAATCAATGGACATAACTATGTGTATAGTACTAAGAGTGCAACTCTAGATATTTAATGGAGTTATCTAGGAGTTAATGAATAAGAATTAATTGATTGATGGCGTTTGATCAATGTAATTCTAGATCATTGGAGCTTAGTCCTATAAGTTCATTAAGTCCTCCGAGCTAACGTATGTAATTGAAAACATAAATTAATATGGATTAATTTCTTTAGAAAAATGATTTCACTACAAAAAAAACCGTTAAATTGCGACCAGAAATTTGCAACCAAAGTATTGGGTAGTTTTTTGGGTGACCACTCTGGTAGTAAATATGAAGTTTGACTTAAAACGACCATATGGTCACTTTCTAACGACCATATGGTCACTTTCTTGCGACCAAGTAAAGAATTAGTCATAAAAAATGGCGCGAATTTTTGGCGCGAAGAAAGTGACTAGTTGGTCACTACAAAATTACAACCATGTGGGGGGTGTTGCTGCAATAGAGATTGTAGTAGACTGGACTAAGATAAACTTACTGTCTTCTGGGAAAGCCGTTACAGAAAGACACTTCGTTTATCAACCGGTTGATCATGTACAATTGATCTTAATCCTGAGTGGATTACGAACTCCTGTTCGCAAGAGACAAGCCTTTGATTTGCATAGGTGAGAGTGACTCGATATAGTTCGCTCAATATGCCTCCCACTTTGGGGATTGCATCTTGCTTATAGCTGGGAACATAATTGCACAAGAATTGGAATTCACTCTTTTCCATATAGGAAAATAGATAAGTAATTCCCTTATGGACTGATTCAGTCTTGAACAGCGGGGCCCCATATTCCTCTGATCAAGGAAAAGGTTAAAGACGCATAATGGAGATTATGTAAGGTTGTTTATTGGAGAATCAGTTGGGCTTAAGGAACAAGAAGTATCATGGAGGTTAATACGGTGTAAATACCTAGCCATGGATACGATCTAACTTGTGAAGGATCAAAGTGTAGTTAATGATTATAGCCAATGGACATAACTATGTCTATAGTACTAAGAGTGCAACTCTAGATATTTAGTGGAGTTATCTAGGAGTTAATGAATGAGAATTAATTGATTAAAAGGAGTTTTAATCAAAGGTAATTGGAGCTTAGTCCAATAGGTCCATTAAGTCCTCCGAGCTAACGTATGTAATCGAGAACATAAATTAATACGATTAATTTCTCTTTGGAAAATTGGAAATGAATAGAGGAGTCTATTCAATTAATTAAAGGAAATTAAATAGAGGAGTCTATTTAATTATTTAATTAATGGTGGAATTAAATAGAGGAGTCTATTTAATTATTAAATAGAGGAGTCTATTTAATTATTAAATAGATGAGTCTATTTAATTATAAAAGATTAAATAGAGGAGTCTATTTAATTAAATTAATTTTGTGTTGTCCAAAATTAATGCGGATTTAAATAAAAGAGTCTATTTAAATATTTAATTTGATATTATCAAATTAAATGAGAAAATAAATAAAAGGATTTTTATTTGTTGGAATAAATAAAAGGAGTTTTATTTATTTATTTATTTAAAGGAATTGTTCCATTAAATAAAAAGGAAAAATAAAATGCCCAATAATGTCATTGGTGGATGACATGGGCGTGTGACCCATGGTGGGGTCACACGCCACTTTGGTCAACTGTTGACCAAGAGTTTGCATTTTATTATTTGAAATATATTTAGAATATCTTATTTAAATTAATATGATTAATTTAAATGGAAGATATGGAATAATATATTTAAATTGATATTGATTAATTTAAATAAAAGATATGAAATATTTTATTATGGAATAAAATATAATATCTTTATTATTCAAATATATTTTAGAATATCTTAATTAATTATTTATTAATTAAAAGATATTCAAAAGATTTTCTGAGGCCTTAGTTTTCCTATAAATAGGAACCTTCGGGTGACCCCAAAACACACAACTAAGAGAGTTTAGGCTCAAGAAATTCCTCTCCTCCCTCTCTCTTAGCCGCCGCCCATAGGGTATTGGGAAGAAAATTTCTTCTTCCCAATTTTCCTTTTTCCAAAGGAGATAGTGCCCACGCACCGATTCTCTTTTGTGCTTAGTGAGGAAGATCTTTTTGGTGATCCCAAGATTGCAACCATCGAAGAACGAGGAAGAGTCAGACACTTCTCGACAAGGGTTAGTATTTTGTTTATGCATTTAGATTTTGTTAATATTATACTGCAAGGAAAGATCCGTGGGACTTTCGCTTGAGAACTCTTTTGGAGGCCTCAATCCCCAACAGAAACAAAGAGTGGTGGTAAAATCCTCTTACTCTAACCAAAAGAATCCTAGTGGTGGTGGATACAATTGATGCATTTTGGTTTTAAATTGGAAGTTGAAGAATTTGGTAAATTTTGAGAATTAGAGGTGAGTAGTAGATTAGAATTGAAATGATTATTTGGGGAAACCCAAAGGATCAATTGAATGGTTAATAATGAAATAATTGTTATTTTCTTAATTTACATGTTAGAATGTATTCTATGGATCTTGCATGATTTTATAATGCCATTAAGTGTTAGCATGGAATTCAAATTGGAAATTGATTCTGATAATGAAAACTAGATTATTTTGTGTTTGCATTCATGAAAACATTTAGCATAGGGTTCTTATGATGGAGAGAGTATATAATTGCATTTATATGATGATGTGAATTGAATGAGTTGATTAGAGTAATAATACCATTGTTTGTATTGCGTGAATTGTTTGGTGAGGTGTGATGCAAAAGGACTCTTGATATTGCTCCAAGGAGAGCGTACCTTGTGAGTTTATGGGAGAGCGTACCCATGGATAATCTCGGTGGAGAGCGTACCCCGGATTGATCCCTTGAGTGACGATTGAGCATCACACCTTGATGCATGCTAGTTGCTTGATAATATAGTTTTGTGTTAAATATATATTGTGATATTACTCCAAGGAGGCGTACCTTGTGAGTTTATGGGAGAGCGTACCCATGGACAATCTTGGTGGGGATTGATCCCGAGTCTATGTTTGATTAAAGTTTTTGAGAAAATGTGTTTTATAATTTTGTGAGATGGTTGTGAGACTGAATGGTTGAGATGTAGTGGAAATGATTTATAATTTTAAAGCTATTGTTAAGTAGTGTTCTTATTTGTTTAAAGAGCAATTACTCATGAGAAAGTATCGTATTGATTTTAGTTATTAAACTAAAGTTGTCTTATTGCTAAGTTGGAAAGGGTGGGAAATCAAATGATATTTTGGGAAATATTTAAATAATCATTTTGATTTTAGTTTATTGCTCACTAGCCATGTGTTGCTAATGGTGCAACACCAAACATTTCAGGCAATTTTGGAGGTACTCGAGGCGGCTGATCGAAATGGAATCATGGCTTAGGATCTAATTTCAATGCATGGTGTTTAAACTTGGTCTTTTTGGAACATGGTTATTTCACTTTTATGGGATGTAAACTTATAACTATTTTGGCTTTTTGTTTAATTATTTGAACTTACTTTATTTTGTGAGTTTCGGAGCTCCTTATTTTGAAATGAATTATGGAAATGATGTTTATTCAAATCTTCCGCTGCATATAATTGACTTTTAAATATAAAAAGAGTCAGGTCGTCACAATTAAAGTCGAGATGAGTAACTTAAAAGTGTCTACAATAAATGGATAACGTTTGGGAACCTTATCCTGGTAACACTGTTGATGGCTTCGCATTTTGTTTATAGACAAATGATCTAATTCTGATCATTCATGTGGGTGACATGAAATGGAAGTATCATATGCAATGTTGATTGAATAAGACAGGACCACGATGTTCGATCAAATTTCTCATTAGTACCGTTTACAAGAAATGATCGAATATCAAACTAAGTTTATCAACAATGATAGATCTCAATCCTGAGTGAAATGTGGACTCCTATTTATGGAGTTATGTTCTTTGATTCACATGGTTGAGAGGAAGTAAGAACACTTAATATACTCTTGCTTTGGGAACATAACTAGATAAGTAACTGAGAACGCATTTTCACGAGATGGAATTCATAACTTTCCTATAAATTAACGGTATCAGTGCGATACCTAAATATTTTAGGAACTTCAGGAAACTCCCTTGATGTACTAATTCGAGACATGAACAAATGACGTCACGACTTCTATTGACGTCACGACTCATTGGAGAATCAGTGGGAACACAAGGATAAAGCGGTAATTACAAGGGCAAAACGATAAATTTAATCCTCCTGTAATTATGAGGGTTCCACGTGAAGGATATGTTACAGATATAAATAAAGATAAACTAAACGGACATAACTCATCTATAGTGAGGGGAGTTTAACTATGAATCTATAGTGGAATTATTGATAGTTAGATAATAAGTAATTAACTGATTATGAGTTAATCATTTAATTGACTAATTATTAAGCCCATGATCTATAGGTCCATCGGGTCCTTATGCTAGCCCAAATATCGTAGTCGCGAAATCAAGTAGAAGAAATGGAAAGTTTAAGTAAAGTGAATTACTTAAATAAGCAATATTAATTGTTTAAATATTGAGTATATTTAAACTGTAATTAATATGAACATTATTAATTGTTTAAATAATGAGTTTATTTAAACAAGAAATTAGTAATGAAATATTATTAATTATTTAAATATTGAGTATATTTAAATGGTAATTAATAATTTGAAATAAATTGACAATTATTAATTGTTTAAATAATTAATTTTATTTGAACGGAAATTAATAATTAAAATTAATTAATTAATAATAAAATATTATCAATAAAATTATTAATTAAATAATGAGTTTATTTAATGGAAATTAATAATTAAAATATTATTATTAATTATTTAAATAATGAAAATTGTTTAAATAGAAAATTAATAATTAAATATCATTTGACAATATTTGGTCAGGAGAAAATATTAATATTATTAATTATTTAAATAAAATATTTTATTTAAATAGCAATTAATAAATAAATTAATTAAGTTGGACTTAATTTTAGAGAGGGTGGCTCAATGAACCCAATTGAAATTGGCTCAAAATAATTATTTAAATAAATTGTATTTATTAATTATTTTAAATGCAAATTTCGGCCATATATGTATTTTGGGAGAGATAATTGTTTGAATTATATCCTAAAATAATTACATAGATTTATTTATCCAAGATAAATTAAATTAAATTAAAAGAAAAGAAAATAATATCTTATTTATCTATAAAAACAAGATAATGGAAAGATAATATCTTTTCTCTTTTTGTATTTATCTCTATAGAATATTTTAATTAGATTATATTTTCCATAAGCCTATAAATAGAAGGCTTGGGTCATTCATAAATCACACAATTAAATTCTTTAGAAATTCATAATTCTCTCTTACTTCTCACCCCACCCCCTTGCCGATTTTCCCTAGTATATTGGGAAGAAAAATATTTTTTCTTCTTCCCAATTTATTCTAAAGTTCGATCCCATAATCGGGTTTCGTTTGATCGATCGGTATATAGCGTTGAAGATCCGGTGTTGCGGAGGATTTGATGCTGTAAAGAAACCTCCAACCGATTCTCCATATATTACTCAATGTAAGTTTTAGAGTTTTAATTTTCAAAAATTTAAAGCATGAATCTACATGTTTTTGTCACAAATTGCATGATGTTAATAGATCCGTAATTAAATGTTAATTAGTTTACTAAATAAAATTCCGCTAGTTTAGTAAATCACTCCCTTCAAAATCATCCTACTTAAACCCATCAATTCCATACTTTAACTCCCAAGAATATGAAAAATCCATAATTTTCCAATATTGATTCTATACTCCCGATTCCTAATAAATTATAAAATTAGCATGCTCAAATCACTTAATTCTAAATTTAACTTGACTTCTGAATCATACAAATCGTTCAAGAATTTAGTTCCTAAATTTACTGTAAATTCTATTTATCCTCACATTTTAGCAAATAGCTTGAAATCGAAACTCAAAGCGAGCAAACGAGCTAGCCATCAAGTAACACCTACAATTAAATATATCCTAATCGCATTAATTTAACAAATCAAGCAACAAACGATACGTAAAACAAAACGAACCAAAAACAGCCCGGGATTTCCCCAATGGTGCTCTTAGTCGAACCTCTCAAAACAAGGGGGGTGTCTCGGTGGTGTGGTGAGTTTTGGGACGTTTTGTGTGAGTTTTGGGTAGAATAAGGTAGGTAATTTACAATGGGTAGACCAATTTAGGGCATTTGTACAACATTCTACCAACCAATCTTAAAGGAAAATCGAAAATTACAAGAGAGCAACACCATTGAAGCCCACAGTTTTGAGGTGATTTTAATGGGGTCCGGGTTTAGCGATTTCCTTTGAAGTTAAGCCAAGAATACCAAGATCAATCTTAAAACACCCCTTTGATTTGAAATCTTCAATTTCATTCCATGGAACTTGAAGATTTCAACTCAAATTTACAAAAAGCTAAAAAAGGAAATAATAACCCAAAGTAGAAAACAAGAATTCTTACCCTTAGGCCCCTTGGAAGTTGGAGGAATATTCCAAGGTTAGTTCAAAAGATAGATCGGGGGCCGATCTATCCAATGCACCCAAAATCACTCGAAACAGAGAAGTGACGAGAAAATCCCGGTCCTTGGGAGCTATGAGAGGGGCGGTGGCCTTGGGAGGGTTTGAGAGAGTTTTGGGTTTCTATTTTTTTCTTTGCTTCAAATGATGGAGGAAGGTGGCGACCCTTTCTTTATATGAGGAGGAAATTTAACTGCTAAAGAGTCCCCCAATTCCCTTTTAACTTTTAAAATGAACTCCATGCTCTTAAAACATGGACAATCATTTAAAATTAATCAACACACTTAATCTAGGCTAGAAGGTAATTAATTATTATTAATTGGCCTGCTAATAATAATTAATGTACTGAGTTCATAATAATTTCTCAAAATCTAAAATTACCAAATAAAGATTAAAACTTCTAAATTATAAATTTCTAGGGATTAAACTAATTCAATACCTTAATTAATTAAATATGGGCTTATGAGCATATATGTTATGATGTTCTTGATTAATGTTACTCTGTTGAGTTGTCCTGAAATTGGTTCTTTGTTTATATTTCTGTATTCGAATTTCTGATTTCTTACTATCAAACATGTTTCAATGGAGGAATAATGAGATCATGCATAGACTGCGTGTGCTTGCATTGTTTGGTATTATTCGTTGTTCGACAATATATGTACCATGAGGAATGCATAGGCTACGTTAGCTACATGAATAGAGGAGATGAATAATGAGATAATGTTTAGTTGTGTGAGCTTGTATTATCTAATATTATTCATGATTGCTATGATACATATATATTATAGACTGCTTAGACTGCGTGAGCTTTGCATGTCATTAGTGAGATAACGGGATCATGTATTGGCTATGTGTACTTGCATCATCTGACGTTATTCACTGAGGAGGTTCTTGTTCTAAAATGTAAAGATTGCGTGAACTTGCATTTGTTCTTGTTCTAAAATGTAATGACAGCGTGAGCATACATTTGTTCTTGTTAAGAATGTAAAGGATTTGTGAGCTTTGCATGATATTGGAGTGAGATAACGGGATCATGCATAGACTGCGTGTGCTTGCATCATCTGACATTATTCACATGTTCTTTGTTCTTTGATCTTATTCATTGTTGAGAGTGCATGAGCTTAACTTGTTTTAGTTGTATTTCCTGAAAAATTTAACGTATGATTACGTGTTCTAGTTGTTACGAGCTTGGGAGACTTGACTACTTGTACGTTCTTTGTTCTTGAGATAATTGCCTGATTTTGAATTTGAAATTTTGATTGGGTAGTCAAGAGATAATAAGTTTCGTTGGACACAAATCCGTAACGGATTTTGGATCGAAAGTTACTTTAGTTTCAATTTATCTTCACTAGGTCTCCCGCTCATGATATTACACTTTCAAGTACGGGACGAGGTTACGTGGGTGGTCGTGGAGCTCATGCAGCATGATTTTGGATCGATGATGATGGATGGACTTGAGTCGGTTTTAATCCATGGACTTATTATGTCTTTTATTTGTTTAACTTTGGGTTGTTGAGTTCTTCTGAGCATTACTACTTATGTTTATTTTGCTTCTATGGATTTATGAATTTATTTACATTGTGGGTTTGAAACTTTATAAAAAGGGAAGCGCTTCTTATCTTTGAATGTTGGAGTATTTGGATTTTATTTTGAATTGATAAAGGATGATATTATTCGATTACAGGTTTTAAATTGTTATTTCAAGTCTTCCACTTGCGATATTTATTTATTTCCATTTTTAAAGAGTCGGGTCTTTACAGTAGTTTACCTAGGAAAGTGTGGCCTAATAATTTTTTAAGCTAGTTGAGTAGGTGAAGATGTTTATACTTGAACAACTTTGTTCATGTTTCTCTTTTTATCAACAAAATTAGAATTAGCATGTTTGACTGCTTTTGAGTTATTTTCTGAGTCTTCAATATCAAGGGTGGAGCCCATTATAGTATGTCGAGAGTTATGTTAAATGTTTTTGCAAGGTTGGTTTACTAAAAAAACAAACGAAACTATGCCGAAGTTTCCTTAGATAAGAAGAACTTAAAATGAAGTTTATCTATTTATTTTACTTCCGCTTGATGGTATGTGTTGGCATCTAGATATCGCTTGCCTTCAGCATGTGTCGTCTCTTTTGAGAATTTAAAGGGTTTGCAAATCCCTATACTCCCTAATCAAGAACAATAAATAGCGAGACAAAGAATAATAATAAAGCAAGAGAAAAAACGACACCAAAATTTTTATACAGGTTCCCAATTGGTACGTCCTGTCTTCTACAAATTCTGCAGGTTCCACTATGAAGTTGATGATTCATTACCAAAAAACTGTTAAATTGCGACCAGAAATTTGCGACCAAAATATTGGGTAGTTTTTTTGGTGACCACTCTGGTAGTAAATATGAAGTTTGACTTAAAACGACCATATGGTCACTTTTTTGCGACCAAGTAAAGAATTAGTCATAAAAAATGGCACGAATTTTTGGCACGAAGAAAGTGACCATATGGTCACTACAAAATTACGACCATGTGGTCGCAATTTTGTGACACGAGTTATCATTTAGTAGCAAAAAAAGGCGCGTAAATTTGGCGGGAGAAAGGCTACCAAGTGGTCACAATTCAAAGTGACTATATGGTCGCAATTTTGGTGACCTTTAGTGACCAGTGGTAGCATAAACATTTGGCGGGAAATAAGCTACCATGTGGTCACATTTTGAAATGACCACATGGTTGCACTTTTGGTGACCTTTAGTGACCAGTGGTAGCTTAGAAATTTGGCGGGAAATAAGCTACCAGGTGGTCACATTGTTAAGTGACCAGATGGTCGCAAATGTTGTGATTTTAAGTGACTAGTGGTAGATAAACAATTTGGTGGGAGAAAAGCTACCAAGTTGTCACCAAAATAAGTGACCGTGTGGTCATAAATGCTGTGACTTGATGTGACCTGGGGTAGTGAGGAAAATGGCGGGAAATTTTGGCGGAAAAATGCGACTAGTTGGGTAGCAAAAATACTACCATCTGGTCGCAAATGAGCAGAGGAGTCCATGATAAAATCCCCTCCTCCCATTGTTTGTTAGCATTAAGAAAAAAGAAAATGAGAGAGTGGATGTATGTTCGTTTGATAGACGGGTATTTGAACGATGAGTTTGTGGCCGGGGTTGAACAGTTTGTTGAGTTTTGCATGACAACTATCTATTATGAAAAGTATGGTGGAAAGCTACGTTGCCCGTGCAGGAAATGCGACAATAGGAGAATCATACTAGTTACAGATTTGAATGTTCATCTTTATAGTCGGGGATTTGTGCAGAATTATTACCACTGGGTGTTTCAGGGGGAAACAAAGGAAATGTTCGACGCTGCATTACATGAATTGAGACGATACGAAGGTAGCAGCTCGAATGTAGAGGTTGTTTTCGAAGAACGGAATGATGAACAACAATATAGTCAGATGCAGCAAATGATACTTGATGGTGTAGGGTATGGGGGCAATGAAAATTTCCGTGAAAGTTTAAACGTAGACGAAGATGAACGGGTTGTTGAAGAGGAAATGAATCCGGAAGCACGTAAGATGCACGAGATGCTAAAGACAGCCAGCCGACCATTGTACGATGGGTGTCAGGTAAGTCAACTTGCTGCTGTTACAAAACTTTTAAATATAAAGGCGCAGTACAACATACCTGCTAGAGGGTTTGATTCGATTGCATTGTGGTTTCGTCGATGTGCTCCAGAAGAAAAAATTATGCCCAACAGTTTGTACGACAAGAAAAAGCTAGTGGAGAGACTTGGATTACCCGTGGAGAAAATAGATTCGTGTCGGAACGGATGCATGCTTTACTGGGATGTGGATGAGGACCTGCATCACTGCAAATTCTGTTTTCTTCCAAGATATAAATAAGGGAAACGCAACCTCATTCTCAGACGCCAGGATGTTCTATTTATCTGACCCCACGTCGCGTACTTGTATGCATCGGATGTGACACTCGCACATAAGATGGCATCACGAGCATTTACAGGATGAAGGTGTTATGAGACATCCCTCGGATGTTGCGGCATGGAAGCATTTAAATAATTGTCATCCTGGATTTTGCACAAGATCCGAAAAACGCCGACGATTGGGCTTATGCAAGGATGACTTTAACCGTGCTGGGCATTCGGGGCACAATATTCAGTTTGGCCAGTCATGGTAACCCCGTATAACTTGCCTCCCTCGATGTGCATGCGAGACCCGATGATTTTTCTAACAGTGATCGTACCTGGGCCGAAAAGTTCAAAACAGAAACTGGATGTATTTGCAACCACTTATTGCAGAGTTGAAAAGGTTGTGGACTGACGATGTTATGACATATGACATTTTGAAGAAACAAAATTTCTTGATGCTCGCCGTGTTAATTTGGACGATCAGTGACTTCCCTACGTATTCAATGTTGTCAGGTATGTTGATCTTTAATTGCTTTCATATACATTTTTGAGTATGTGTTTAGCTTTTGTTATTGCTTTCCTTAGTCAGTGTAGTTTAAAGGATGGAGTACGGAGGGGAAATACCCATGTCCACATTGCATGCTAGACACAGATGCATTTTATCTCAGAAACGATCGGAAAACTTGTTGGTTTGATTGTCACCGTCGATTTTTACCGTTGAATCATACTTTCCGTTCAAACGGCAGTGACTGGAAGAAGGGTCGACGAGTAAGAAAAGAAACCCCCCCGACAATGTATAGTGGAAGGCAGATTCTTCACAGTATAGATGCTATAGGGATGCAGAAGATTACAGTGGACGGTGCAGAGAGTGCAAACAATGCGGCTGGGAAAAACACGGGTTGGAAGAAACGGAGTATTTTTTGGGATCTACTGTATTGGGAAGATCTACTGATTAGACACAATCTGGATGTAATGCATATTGAGAAGAATTTATTCGACAACATTTTCAATATGATTTTAAATGTTCCGGGAAAAACGAAGGACAATCTGAAGGCACGTTATGATATACGGGAGATATGTCACCGTCCTGAGTTGGATCCTGAAGACAATGATAACTACGCAAAAGAAAAGTACATGTTGATGACGGATGAAAAGAAAACATTATTTGAGTGGATCAAATCCATCAAATTCCCGGACGGATACGTTTCGAATTTGAGTCGGTGTATAGACATTCAAAAACATATCATGTTTGGGATGAAAAGCCATGACTGTCATGTATTCATGCAACGATTGATGTCTGTCGCGTTCAGACCGTTCCTAAAGAAAAGACATTGGGAGCCGCTTGCACAGTTGAGTGTTTTTTTCAGGGACTTGACATGTACAGAGCTGACTGTGATGGAGGCGGCGCCGAAGAAGATGAATCGGGATCTCGGGATGCGAAGAACAAGCCCCAAAAACCAAAAGTGTTTTCTTCTCTACTGCCTCATGGTGAACAAAAGATTGGTCGCTGCCTAAATTTTAATTTTTATTTCTCACCAAAGTTTGTTCCACTGCATGTAGTCTCCACCAAAATACATATATAAATAATAGGAAAAAAATTGCCTCTGAACCGGTCAGGAGGTGCTCCTTTTGACCTCCTTACGTGTTTCTTTTTTATTGGTTAAAATCAAATCAGTGGGTCCCATATAATTAATAAAAAAAATATATTAATGATCCCTTCTTACTTTTTTAGCCAATAGAAAGGGAACATATAGGGTCAGGAGGCAAGAATTCTCCTTAAATAATATGTTAAGGAAAACTTAAAACAGGCCAGCATAAAAAAACTTAACAAAAGATAAATTTTCTTCAGACATTGTCATATATAGACTATTCATAGAAAATATTTTCTTCAATGTTAGCTTTTGTAAATATTTACAAATTTGACTTTGTTATTATTATTTTTTATATTTAATATTTACATTCTTCCCATTGTACCCTTAAATCAATTAGATGGTTTTAAACAATTTTAATGTGCATTAATTACTTCAACATTAACTCTCAATATATTTAGATAATCAATATTACATCAAAGGTTCCACTCTCTTTACAATTTTTCCATTCTCTTATTTCATTTTTATTGGATTATTTTCTTAAATACAATATAAATTGCAAATTATTATGATTTTCATATTTACTTTGTAGATTAGATGTTTACTTTCATATCTTATATCGTGGATTTGAAAAACCAAATAGTACATATTTATTGTAAGCAAGCAATGAAACATATGCATTGCCTATTTGTTTGTTTGTTTTTTGTTGTATATTAACTACTTACTATCATCTCTTTTAAATTATATTTTGAATTGTCTTAAAAAATAAGCAAATATATTATTTATATACCAAATATATTAAATTAAATTATTAACGTTGTAATCAATATACGTATATATTAAATTTCAAATTATTGTGATTTTTTGTATTTTTATTGTATATTAACTATTTATTATTACATCAATTTTGAATTTCATTCTTAAAATTTTACTTGTATATATATTTAATAAATTAGTTAATAATATAATCAATGAGTATAAATTATATGTTATTGAGATATTTCTATTTTCATGTTGTACTAAATATTTAATATATCATCTTGCATAAATAAAATATAAAAAATACATATTTATTATAAATAAGCAATAAAAAAAATACTACAACATCTTGTATCAAAGTAGAAGCATTTGATTTGTGTAAAATACCTATATTTTTTGGTAATAAAATAGTGGAAAATATTTTTAAAATATAAAATAATTGGATGAAATATAAAATTATTTTTATAAATACATGTTTACATATTTAAGTATAATTTCTCTCTTTCCATGTTTAATTTTTGAAAAAAGCATTATGTCTTTATTAAATGTGGACTATAATTACATAATTAAATGAAGGGTTATTTTCGTGAGAATACTCTAGCTGACATCATCATATGGTCTATGATTGTAAATAATTTAGATTCTTAACATCTAAGAAATTATTTCTTGCAAATAGTCTAGATGTGTCGTTATCCCAATTTTATTTTGGGCCATTAATTGGTTAATGGGCCAAATAGACGGGGTTTCCAAAAAATCAAAAAAACTTGTTTGACTATGAACATTTGATTTGTTTCCGAATACTTAATAGTCTTGAGTCTTTAGGGGGATATCAGGATGGGTATGAAAATACTTGAGAGGATATCGAGATGATATTATATATTATTTTTATTTTATCTCCACTGTTAAATATTATTATTATTATTATTATTTTCTGATTTACCTCTTTTTCTTACAGATTTACCTCATTCATTTCATCTTTTACGTTACGAATCTAATTTAAAATCAATATCCACTATGAGTTTGGTACTGATTTGTTGATGAAGAAATGGGTTATTATTTGTATTAGGTAGGCGTTCCTCCAAGTTTTCAAAATGGGCTCCAATAAGCTGTTGACCCCAGATTGTCAAAAGGCCTATTTCAGTCAACCCACATACTCCTGACATTCTTCTTTTCTTTAAAATTTACCAAGTCTGTGCTGCAGTTAACCTGGGCCAAAAGATGGTAAAGGCCTTTTCTATTCGTTTTCTTGCTCTGTAGCCCATAATATCGTTTTTTTTCTATTGTTGAGAATATTTTAAAAATGGGCTTCACTTTCCTCTTACTAAACCCATGCCCATGAACCAAATTGATTTATACTTAGGCCATTCCTTTGGGCCAACCCACTAGGCTTCCTTCATGACCCAAATTCTCACTTTTAACTACAGCATCATGTTCTATTATGTCATCCAGCCTTCCCACATTCTGTTGCTCCCACAAGTAAATGGGGAATTGTCTTCGATTTAATAAACCTAGACCCAAAGTCCAAAACTTATTAGTTATTATTTAAAGATATATGCAATTATTATTTAGCCCATCAAATTTTTTAAATGTTTTCTATACCATTTCTAATTTTATTCTTTTTGTAATTTATTATTTTCTTTTAATCGTACAATTACATCTGATTGCACTATGATTTTTTTTTCATATTAATGTTTTTCTTTTTCCCTCTTCTTTTTCTTTTTTCTTTTTTTTTTTTGTGTGTTCTCTTCTTCCTCCATCTTCATTCCATGGAATAAGATGATCAACAACCGAATCATCGAAAAGTTGATAAGTTTTGTTAAAAAAAAAACATTGACGTAATTGATCTTGAAGAATCTTTGATTACAGATTTGCCGATCGGTTTCGACATCGAAGGGATCATCGTGTTTTCTCCCAGATTTGAAACAAAACTCTATGAATATCTTTATATCATTTTTTTTGGGAGTTTTTTTAATTCATTTTGAAATTTCTCGCCAGAAATTTGAGTTTTTAGTTAATGTTTATCAAGTTCTTGAGCAGGTTTCTCGAAGTTTTACGCTTTGCCAAAAGTGCTTTCGTCGCAAAAATGGTGTTTTTATGCATTTTTGCACTTTTATGTGTAATGTAATTACGTATTGTATACTACACTACCTATTGATAAAAAATCTGTTAAACCATTAATAGAAAATGATGTGATATTAATTTAATAATTTTAAAGAATGATGTGGTAGTATAATATTAATTGAATATTTAAATGACATGACATTTAATATTTAGATGACATTTCTCTTTACCCACTCACTTTTTTCTTATCTCTTCATCTTCTTCCCAAATCATCTTTCCAATGATGTTACTCCTAAAAAAGATGGATCTAGATATTAAATTCCCCAACATTAAAGTCTCTTCATCATTTTTTCTTTAGATTATGACCGACAATTATATCCATATCTATGTCTCAGACTCTTGTTTCCTCTAATACCCTGATCTATCTTCTCTCTTGAATCAGAATGAAACTCAAATAGATTGAAAGTAAAAATGATGCTCTAAAAAATGGAGGGTCATCAGATATTTTGTTTCTAGATTGGGGATATTAAATATGTTAAATCACCATTAGACCTAAAAACTTAAGTTAAATGGTAAAGGTAAATTTAATCATATATCTCTACAGGGGAAGATTTCTTTCCTATGAAAAATGAAACTCAATTGTTTGGAAAGGAAAAAGGGTTTTGAGTAAAAGTGGTCGGTTGTTTGTTTCAAGCATTCCATATAAAATTGTATTTTTCTTTGAAAATGAAATCCAATTTCGTGATAGGAAAAAGAGTAGTGCACATAACCTTGTTCGTGGTATCGTTTCAAGCAAGATCCATGTAGAAATTTCATCATTCTATGAAAATGAAACCCAATAATGTAATTTGAAGAACAGTTCCCAGCAAAATTCTAAAACTAATTTCATATATGAATTGATTGTAGTTTTGCGGTTTGTAGTGAAGAATCGACAATAGGGGATTCCTACATACATTCTTACCTTTTCATTTCATTTTATTAATTTGGAGCTTTGAGATTCATGGGTTGAAGGTTTTTTTTATCAACATGTTTTAATTTTAGAGACATCTATTTTCCCAAAAGCAGACATAAAGCAGATTTTGAGTCTTCATGTGAGATGACCCGACTCCTTTTAAATCATTTAAAAATTAGAATGCAGCAGAAGTCTTAGTATTTTTTATAAAAAAAAAAAAACTGAATGGATACATTTAAAATTTGGACTATCCAAAACATGTTTATATTTTTCACAATTAGAGAAATTGTAAAGGCAAGGAAATGCGCATTTCCTGAAATAACGTTGAAAGGAGTTTCAGAATTATAAAAGTTTAAAACCAAAAAGCTCTCATGAGCTTATATACAAATGTACAACCCAATAAGAGAATACGAAATAACATGAGTCCATAGACTGTAAAACATCTCTAGTCCATCTCGCCATCATCGTCATCCAGATCAGGTAGCACCAGCTCCTCTCCCATGACCTCGAGGACGTGCCATGCCTAAAAAAAGTTATAATATCATGAGCGGAAACCCAGTGAAGATAGACTCCAAACCTGTATTCGGATTTGTGTCCAAATAAAGCTTACATACTCTTTACCACTCAACCACTTCAAAAGGGTTTCACATCAAGTATCCAATTTTTGCTTATGAGATCTCCCAAATAATCAAGAAACTAACTTTCAAGCATATAGAAGAACGTACTTCATAACACTCATTCTCGCTTCTTTTTCTTTAATATCTCATACTATACGTAAGGTTTAAAATAATTTATCTTTAATAACTAATGCTAAGCTCACTTGATATTAACATATTCAAACAAATAACTCGCGATTAATGTCAATAATATTAGCTCACGCAATCTCAACATTATTCATTAACTCGCTCAACACATGTAAAGTACACTCGACCTTTACAAACATGCTTATAATGACAGTATTGAAAGCACACGCAGTCTAACAATACTTCATTATCTCGCTTTCCAAAATAAAGTACACATAGTCTGTTATAAATATCTTCCCACCTCTAGTGAATAATGACGTGTAATGAAAGCTCACACAGTCTAACCATTACCTCATTATCTCACTCACCAAATGTAAGGTACACTTAGCCCTTGCATTCTCTCATATATGTATCATAGTAATTATGGATAATACTAGATAATATGAGCACACGCAGTACCAACATTATCTCATTATCCACCCTCCTCAATCATGCAAAGTTCACACAACCATTAGCATTTATCATGATACATATATGTAAAACACAAAACAAATAATACCAGACAATACAAGCACACTCAGTATTTACATTGTCTTATTATTACATTTTCTACGTAAAACAAGAAAGTAGTAACTTCTGAACAACAATGTATAAGTCAAGCCAAACGGCCTTCAGATAATTTCGAGTTACTAACTTTAGTATAAAAGTCTCATTTACATTGTTTTAGTAAACAAACAAAGTTCCATAATCAAATTCTTTATTCACCCTATTATACTTGGAACCTTCAACTTCTGATAATCATTAAGAATTGTCGAACTGAACATAACTTAGAATCTCCAAGAGTTAGTCATTTCCTTCAAAAAAATCCACGAGTTCTCCCAATTCAAATTAGAACTAACTCCCAAGCCTAAACAAGTTAGTTCACTTACTCTAATCCTTTCATTTCAAATCTCAATCTTAACTTCTGATCCTACAAGTCGTTCAACTTGTTTGGTTTCTAAGTTTACATTAAATTCTATTTATCCTCACCTTGACAAAAGTAGTTTTAGCTATAAAGTTCCGAAGAAGAGTTCAAGCGGCGGTCCAAAAATGCCTACAATTAAATTACATCTAACAATCATTAATTTACCAAACATCAAACAAACGACACCTAAAAGCATAAAATGACAAAAAAAAAAACACCGGAATTGACCCCAAGAGGCTCTCAGCCAAGCATAGGGGTTGGTCTTGAGTTTGATTTTCTGGCTTTTAGGCAATTTAGAGGTGTTTCGGGTTGGTTTCGAGTGTTTTAGAAGTTTGTAATTTCAATGGGTAAACTTAATTATTTGGACAAGAGTTGCTTCCCCAAAATTAAATACAACATAAGATTAACTAATTACAAACCTCCTAAATAAACCCAAGGTTTGAGTAAATCAAATAGGACGGGTTTTGGTTCAATCTCGAGTCTAGAATTAGGGGGAAGCTTACTAAGTAACCTAAAACAACTTCCTTAATTGAAATCTTCAACTTTTTCTTGGTAAGAAATTTAAGATTTCAACCATGGATTCCATTAAAACATCAATTGGAACAAAACCCTTAAAGATTTAGAATCTTTGTCTTACCTTGAGGTCTCTCGAAAACGAAGGAAAAGCTTCAAAGATAGGTTGGAAAGGAAGCTTGGAGCAAGGGCTATCCAACGAACTTAGAATCGAGTCGGTCCATCGAGAAACGAAGAAAACCCAAACTTTTCTTCTCACCAATGGAGGCTCACGACTAGAAGGAGAAGAAAGATGAGGAGAAATGTGATTTTTCTGTTATTTGGGTGTTTTTAAAGAGATAGTGAATAGTGACAAGATATTTTAAGAATTCAATAATTACGAACTCGTCCCTCGTTTGCTTTTAGCTTTTAAAACTAAACTCGAAGCATCTAAACTAGCTAAAAGGTGATTAATAATTATTAATTGGCCCGTTAATAATTATTAATATGCCCCAAACTAATTTAAGCTAATAAAGCAATTAAAAAGATTTACAAATGAAATAAACTTGTAAATTCTAAGTTATAAATTTTGAATTAAATTTAATTACTATAATAAAAAATAAAATAAAATAAAATAACCTCAAAAGTAACGGGACGTTACATTATGAATCACCGTATTTTATGGGTTTATATCATTTGTGTAAGAAATTATGGGTTTGAGGCCAAAGACCCATTAAATTGACATAAACAACTGGGTTGAAGACGAAGGATATAGATGGATGGTTATGCTTGAAGAAGAAGAGTTTATGAAGAAAGAGGGAGAAAAAAGTAAAAGAGATCTGGGTTGGTGGTTCTCCATAACATTCAAATTGTGGATGTGTGTATTCTATTCTCTGGTGAAAATGGAAAGAGAGTGAGGAGTAGCATCCCCTTTACCATGGATTTGGGAAGAAGATGAAGAGATGAAAGAGAAAAGTGAGTGGGTAAAGAGAAATGTCATCTAAGCATTAAATGCCACATCATTTAAATATACAATTAATATTATATTACCACGTCAGCTTTAAAATTATTAATTTAATGTCAGATCATTTTCTATTAATAGTTTAACACAGTTCTAATGGTAAGGACTAATATGATAGTTAAATGAAAACTCAGGGACTTTAATGTCGCTTTTTAAAACTCAGGGACCAAATAGAAAATAAAATGAAAACTCAGAGACCAAAAATGTCATTTTCCTAACGTACAATATTATGTATGTTGTACACAAAATGTATAGTAGATGTATTGTTCATTTTATCAATATGTATTATACTGTATTGTACGTAATATAATATATATTGTTCATTTTTATATGATATACTATAATATCTTTAATTTTTCACTTATTTATATATAGTACCTCATCATCTGATTTTTTTTTCCTAAAAGTTTTTACATCATTATACAATATAATATATTTTATACATTTTTTTAAATCGTTTTTCAAAAAATAAAATCAGTGTTTATAGAAAACTATCAGTGTTTTTTTAGAAAAATATCATATGTGTTAATTCTTTTTTATTTTTCTAAATCTTAAGTTATTATTTTTTTCTTTAATATTTTTTAAAGTCCTCATTCTTCCTCTTTGTTAATTTATTTTAGATTACTTGATTTAAGTATTCTCAAATCTCAATTCTCTCTCATTCTCTACTTCTTAATTAAGTTTAGCAAGGGTTGTTTGTGTTAGAATTGGTATCCTAGAACTTGTAATTATTTAATAAAGATAATTTATTTTGAATAAATTAAATAAATAAACTCAATTATCTTTGTAACTACATTGATTCATAGACGATATGGGGAATCTTTTATATATTTATATAAAAACTTTCAAATAGTAAAACCCAAAGTTACTCCTATGAAGTCACGATTGAGTATTGAGTCATACAAGAGGATTATGTCAAGAGAAGAAAATTAAAGTGTCTGCAGTAAATGGATAATGTTTGGGAACCTTATCCTGATAACACTCTTTATAAATGTTTACTTTGTAAAGCGTACAAATGATCTTATCCAGATCATTCATGTGAGTGACATGGAAGTTGAAGTATCATATATAATGGTGGTTATATAAGACTGGACTATGATATTTGATCAATATCTCAATAGTATCGTTTACGAGAAACAATCAAATATCAAACTAAGTTTATCACCGTGATAGATCTCAATCCTAAGTGAGATGTGGACTCTTATTCATGGAGTTGTGTCCTTTGATTAACATGGTTGACGATGATTTGAATTGAATGCTCAATACACTTTTGTTTGGGAACATAACGAGATAGTAACTAGGAACACATTTATATGAGATGGAATGCATAACTTTCCTATAAATTAATGGTATCAGTGTGATATCTAATCATTTATAAACTATAGGAAACTCCCTTGATATACTAATTCGAGATATGAACAAGTGGCGCCATGACTTCTACTAATCATAAAAATATTTATCTATAGTTGGACTAGAGATAACATTCATTGGAGAATTAGCATGAACACAAGGATAAAGCGGTAATTACAAGGGCAAAATGATAAATTTATTCCACTTGCAATTATGAGTTTTCTACGTGAAGGATATATAACAAATATAATAAAAGATAAACTAAATGGACATAACACATCAATAGTGAGGGGAGTTCAACTATGAATCTATTGTGGAATGATTAGTAGTTAAATAATAAATAATTAACTGATTATGAGTTAATCATTTAATTGACTAAATATTAAGCCCATGATCTATAGGTCCATCGGGTCCCTATGCTAGCCCAAATATTGTAGTCGCAAAATCAATTGAAGAAATGAAAATCTTATGTAAGGCAAGTAACTTAAATAGGCAATATTAATCACTACAAAACGAATGGGAACTACCAATGCACAAGTGCGTCGGTACTGCCCAACCCGTGCGACAGTAATGGCTATTGTAGACGCACATTGCTCGTCGGTAGTTGTATCGGAACACGAATGCCAGAGTTTCCCTTTTCTAGCATCACCGACGCAACCATTATTGTGTCAGTGATGCTCCAATGCATCACCAACATATCTATTGCCGGCGTACAAAAGTGATGTCGGGATTGAGTAAGGTCAGTACGGATGCTCAGTTCGTCGATAATGCCACTATTTTTTTTAATTTCGCTTGTTTTTAAGCTTCCAAAAGCCACCTTTTTCAAAATCCTGTATTCCAAAACATATTTCTAAATGACCAACATCCAGAACAACACAAAAGTAAACAAAATTTAGATAAATTACCAAAGTTGAAAGAGATAAAAAAATAATATCTTTAAAAGTGTAATACATGTATCAAAATATTATGATAACTAGAGATAACAAAATACTCAAATCCTAAGAATGATCATCGTTCCCCCACTCCCTCCTCCACCTTAAAACTTTCTTAAGAACTCTTCCCAATCTGCTCGAAGTTTATTAGCTTTTGTATCACGAGCTCGAATTAGCTCAATAGTCTTGAGGGCATCAACTAGTTGTTTTTGAATTGGGACAAAATCTGATTGTAAAGACGCACATGATCTCGATGAATTGCCTGACTTTAGGGGAGGTTTAGGGCCTCTGTCCATACCTCTCTTATACCCCGATATGTGACCCAAAGCCTTCTTCGTGGCATCGATATCGGTAAAATATGAGCTTGAATCCATTGTGTCTGACTTATCCTCAGTATTGACTCGTGTGGGATCCATGTAAGCCAACATTTCTTTCTAAGACAATTAAAAAACACACAAATAAATAAAAAAATTATATTGGAAAAAAACTTAAATCTTTAAATAAATAAAAAACTTATGTGGTGCTCACGCTTTTTTTATCATAAGAGTGTTGTTTCTCCCATACATCGACCTACGTAGTATTTGGGTTATCTTGTCTCTGAAAATGTTCATATAAAATGTTTATACTACTTCAAAAAATGAAAAAGCTTAATTAGTAAGTGTGTGTGAAATAGTATTACCATCTTATAATGCTTACTAACATTGGATTTTGAGCCACCCTTATGAAAATATGGTATCGCCGCTTTGGATTGTCAATTTTGCTCTGATAGTTTCTACACCAAATGAATATCATAAGTAACTAATTCGTAAGAATTAAAGATACCAAGCATTAAATAATATGGTTTTACCTTAAATTCAAGTGATTTGAACAAAACTCTGCTACGTTTCAATACACTATTGGTTGCCTCATGTGGTCTGCTTGCTCTTCACCAAACTTTGTTATGTTTTGGCGTATTATTTCCCAAGTTCATATCGATACTCATTTGCACAGGATATCATTTGTGCATCAATAGTTTTTCAATGTATGCCATTACACAATTGAAGATGAAATATATCCTTAACACATTAGAAATCACGTTAATGCAAATTATCCTTCATTACAGAATGCCCGAATTACTAATAGTAGCAATCGTTGAAACAAAACATTACAATCATGGCTCTTTAAAACGATAATGTTTTCCAACCTTAACATTAACACAAAGAGATATGTTTGATGTAGACATCTGGAAATTTCACACTGTTCAAGAACTTACATGCCTCAATGTGCTGACCAGTAGTCAATATGTAAGTAGCAGTGAGTTTAACAAACTTATCTTTCCCAACTTTTTGTATATGCAATTCAAATCGTATTCCTAAGTCTGCTTTCAATGTATCCTTATTCTTTCCTTCAATAGAGAACTTGTTCCTATCAAGTTATCTCATATTTTATTCTCTAAATGCATTAAATCTAACTTATGACTTAAATGTAATTTGGACCAATAAGGAAAACAAAATAATATGCTTTTCTTCGTCCAATAGTTGTTTTCTTGTGGCCGTTTTCTTTTCTTTTCTTGGGTGGAAGGATGCTTACCAAAATCTGGAAAACTTTTCTTAGATCAACCAGTTGGGGTAAAACCCATTGGGTGCAAGTGGATCTATATGAGGAAAAGATGAGCCGATGGGAAAGTGGAGACTTTCAAGGCTAGACTTGTAGCAAAGGGGTATTCCCAAAAAGAATGGGTTGACTATGAAGAAACCTTCTCCCTTGTTGCTATGTTAAACTCTATTAGAATTCTCTTATCCATTGCTGCACATTTCAATTATGAAATTTGGAAAATGGATGTCAAAACTGCATTTCTAAATGGGTATCTTGACGAGAGTATCTATATACTCCAACCAAAAAGATTCATTGTTCAAGGTGAAGGACAAAAAGTTTGTAAGTTGCTAAAATCTATTTCTGGATTAAAGCAATAGATTTGACACTACGCTCAAATCGTATGGCTTTAAACAGATTGTGTCTACAAGAAGATACTCAACAAAGATGTAGTTTTTCTCATTCTATAAGTTGATGATATCTTACTTATTGGGAATAATGTAAGGGTATTATCAGACGTTAAGAAATGGCTAGCTAACGAATTCCAAATGAAGGATTTGGGAGAGGCTCAGTATGTTCTTGGTATCCAAATTATAAGGAACCGAAAGAACAAGACGTTAGCGTTGTCTCAGACATCCTACATTGACAAAATAGTTGCCAAGTATGGGATGTATAAATCCAAGAAAGGAGCATTACCTTTTAGGCATGAGATTTATTTAACGAAGGACCAATGTCCTAAAACTCCTCAAGAAGTTGAGAGTATGAGACAGTATCCTTATGCATCAGTAGTTGGAAGTCTAATGTATGCGATGTTGTGTACTAGACCGGACATCTGTTATGCAGTAGGGATAGTAAGCCGTTACCAATCAAACCCTAGTTATGAACATTGGGTTGCATTCAAGAATATTCTCAAGGGGTACACGAATTCTGACTTCCAGGCAGATAAGGATTCTAGGAAATCCACGTCTGGATCAGTTTTCACACTTTATGGCGGAGCCATTGTTTGGAGGAGTATAAAGCAAAGTTGTATTGCTGACTCCACAATGGAGGCTGAGTACGTAGCCGCTTTTGAAGCTGCTACAGAGGGTGTCTGGCTTAGGAAGTTCCTAACCGATTTGGAGGTAGTACCTGACATGGACAAACCCATAACACTGTTATGTGATAACAGTGGTGCTGTAGCCAACTCCAAAGAGCCTAGAAGCCACAAAAAGGGAAAGCACATAGAGAGAAAGTATCACCTGATAAGGGAGATAGTCCAAAGAGGAGATGTTGTAGTGACAAAGATAGCCTTTGAGGATAATATTGCTGATCCATTTACAAAGACGCTTCCGGCTAAGGTATTCGAGCGTCATATGGGTAGTTTAGGATTACTAGATAGATCTCAGTAAAGCTTTAGTGCAAGTGGGAGATTACTGGGGTTTCTGCCCTAAATCTTATGTAATCCAATTAAACTATAAATAAATAAAGGAATTATTAATTATTAATATTTACATTGTCATTTATTATTAGTTTAATAAATGTAATCCATCATAAGATCCAGAGTTACTTATGATAACTTAAAGTGAGCATATGATGCGGGAAGATTCACTTAAGTGTAACTCAAAAAGTCTGTGGCACATAAATAAAGGTTGGGTGTCTTATTTCTGGTAACACCACTAACATGGCCCACTTGTGAATTGGCACAAGTGATCTCATCTGGATCGCTCATGTAGAGACATGTGAGTAGGGGTGTTGCTGCAACAGAGATTGTAGTAGACTGGACTAAGATAAACTTACTGTCTTATGGGAAAGTCGTTACAGAAAGACACTTCGTTTATCAACCGGTTGATCATGTACAATTGATCTTAATCCTGAGTGGATTACGAACTCCTGTTCGCAGGAGACAAGCTTTGATTTGCATAGGTGAGAGTGACTCGATATACTTCGTTCAATAAGCCTCCCACATTGGGGATTGCATCTTGCTTATAGCTAGGAACATAATTACACAAGAATTGGAATTCACTCTTTTCCATATAGGAAAATAGATAAGTAGTTCCCTTATGCACTGATTCGGTCTTGAACAGCGGGGCCCCATATTCCTCTGATCAAGGAAAAGGTTAAAGACGCATAATGGAGATTATGTAAGGTTGTTCATTGGAGAATTAGTTGGGCTTAAGGAACAAAATGTATCATAGAGGTTAATATGCTGCAAATACCTAGCCATGGATACGAACTAACTTGGAAAGATCAAAGTGTAGTTAATGATTATACCAAATGGACATAACTATGTCTATAGTACTAAGAGTGCAACTCTAGATATTTAGTGGAGTTATATAAGAGTTAATGAATGAGAATTAATTGATTAAAAGGAGTTTTAATCAAAGGTAATTCTGGATCATTGGAGCTTAGTCCTATAGGTCCATTAAGTCCTCCGAGCTAACGCATGTAATTGAGAACATAAATTAATATGATTAATTTCTTTGGAAAAAAGGGAATTAAATAGAGGAGTCTATTTGATTAATTAAAAGAAATTAAATTGAGGAGTCTATTTAATTATTTAATTAATAGTCGAATTAAATAGAGGAGTCTATTTAATTATTAAATAGAAAAGTCTATTTAATTAATTATGAGAGATTTAATAGAAGAATCTATTTAATTAAATTAATTTTGAGTTGTCCAAAGTTAACGGAGATTTAAATAGAGGAGTCTATTTAAATATTTAATTTGAGATTGTCAAATTAAAGAGGAAATAAATGAAAGGAGTTCAATTCGAAAATCCATCTCCCGTACTGAAGGAAGACCAGGTAACTCATCAGGAAATACATCTGAAAAATCCCGCACAATGGGCACCGTGTTCACTCCTATTTCCTCAATCGAATTATCCACCACACTTGCCAAAAAGCCCTAAGCGCCTTCTTGCATTAAGGCATTTGCTTGCAAGGCCGATATCACCACTGGTGCCACTTTACCCTCGGAGCCCCAAAAATGAGCTCGGTCTCCACTTGGGCACACAAAATCCACTTTATTCTTTTCACAATCAATCGTGGTATGATTGAACGACAACCAATCTATTCCCAAAATTACATCATAATCTAATAAGGGCATCACAATCAACATAGCCTGAGTATCAACACCTGATATACTAAGCTCCTCGGTATATACTACCTGATTAACAATTAGATCTTGTCCAATTGGAGTTGATACGCTCAAGTCGTACCCCAGTGGTTCCATCTCTAAGGTAGCTTGCTTAACAAAATTCTCAGAAATGAAAGAATGACTAGCCCCCGAGTCGAAAAGATCATAAATAGAATGCCCAAACATGTATAAAGTACATGTAACCATAGTACCTGCATTCTTGGCATCCTCACGAGTCATGGCAAAGACCCGTTCCTACTGTTGCTGAGCATACTATGGTTAAGGAGCGGGTGTAGTTCTCTACTGCTGTTGCTGAGCAAGCCTAGCCTGGCCTCGACCTCGATTCTGTCCCTGACCCTGAACTTGCTTCCCACGTTGAGGTGGTATTTGCGTGGCCGGACACCGATTTGCAATATGTTCATGTTGACCGCACTTAAAACACTCTATAAGCTTGAAACATTTCCCCGAATGATGCCCAGCACAGAGTTGACGGAAAGGTAAAGTATTCACTGGATTTCTCGGTTGGACCGCTTGGCCCCACCTCTGTTAGAAATGGCACGAGTCTGTTGTGAGTAATCACGTCCCTGAACAAACTCATCTACTTTCCTCTTTCCAGAAGAAGACTATTCCACTATCACCTGTTTCGCCTTCTTATCAGCCGAGGCGATGTCCAGGGTCAAAGCAAAATCCAGGGCATCCACATAGGTAACTGGCTGTAACGTGCGAACTTGCCCTCGTATCTCAGCCTTCAAGCCAATTATAAACCGCTTCTTTTTACTCTCAATAGTGGTTATGAGCCCAGTACCAAACCGGGATAATCTATAAAATTCCCGCTCATATTCTACCACTGATCGATCCCCCTGTTTAAGTGAGAAAAATTCTACCTCTAACTGGTCTCGAGTATCCTCGGGATAGTATTTCTCAAAGAACTTCTCGCAGAACTTTTCCCACGTCACATGCCCAGTCGAGGCCAAGGACTGTGAGGTAGAATCCCACTAGTTCATTGAATCATTAGTCAACAAATAGGTCCTACAGTGGACCTTCAGCTTCTCTGGACAAGCAATATAGCCGAAAGCCTTCTCTACTTTCGCTATCCATCTCTCCGCTACTCCCGGGTAAGTCGATGTACCATCAAACTCTTTCAAACCATGTTTCTTGAACTTCTTCAACATCTTTCCGCAGTAGTGGTACCACTTCCATCTTGCATAACCGGAGGTATCATTCCTCCTACGGATGGTACATTTTCCTGAGGGTTTATCGGATTTCCGGCATTCATAAAATTTGCCCCATAAACTCCCCCTGTTGGTGGTGGTGGCAGCGGTGGCTCTGAAACTCTAGCATAGTTCCTCCCACGGCCTCTCCCACGACCACGCGGAGGGTTTACACCTCTTCCCCTACTAGGTACCACATTTCGAGGCATCCTGAATATCAAAACCACCACTCAACCCGTGAGTAAGCTAAGGAGATGTAGGCAATTAAATAAAGCTTATGTAATTATGCATAACAAAATAACATAAATAAAGAACAAAACATTCTTATCTAATGAGGTTTACCGGCATACTTGGTACCGTTGACTTGCGAGATGACTTTTGGATTGGCTCAACTACTAACTCATACTAGACACGACTTAGAGTCAACTGGCTCTGATACCAACTGTGACGACCTGACATATTTAAAAAGTCGGTCATGGATATGTAAGAGGAAGCAAGGAATTTTGAAACCAAAATAATTCCTTTCATTAAAAACAAATGGAAAATTCGGCATGTAGTATTCGTAAAGTCCATGCCTCACATACAAAAAAAAGTAAACCTGTTTTATTTCTAGAATCATCGGCACATCGGCCGGTTCAGAGTCTCATAAAAACCATAATCAAAATAAAGTTCGGTGCACCGATTTAAAAGTCTTATACAAACATAATACACATAGATGTTCGACTCAAAATCAAAAGAAAACATGACTCAAAATCAAAAGAAAACATAAGTCAAACAAGACTCCTATACTCCCAAAATACACGGCTCGCGTGACCGGAGACAATTCCAAAAGCTCCATCTCGACATGATCAACGAGCACCATCTGCCACTCCACGTCCTCGTCCCCGAGCATTACCTGAAAGGTGATATAGAGCACCTTTGAGCATGACACTCAGTGAAAACAAAAGAATATGAACAGTGATGCGGAATGACTGTGACATAATGCGAAAGTACATAACAACATGCTAAAAAGATAAAAATGAAGTACGAATGCTTTGTGTTTGGATGATAGCAACTAGTCATAACTCTTTGATACTACAAACGTTACCAATACAAACCCGACGTCTCACTACGCCCATATTACAAAAGCAATCAACCTTCGAGCCGTAGCTCATCTCAGTTTCAAACTATTTCAATTCACCAGCACCCGGGTCATTCTAACATAACACACTGGGGCTCCATCACCTTTCTGCCACGGTAACCACGTGTAACGTCCAACACCAATACACCGTTACACAGGTTACAACCCCATGGCCACATAACGATCACATGATATGCATGAGTGGAATGTATGACATGAAATAGATTAACATGCTCTATCATAACATGATTATATAACGAGATATCGAATTTACAAATGTAATTATATCAACTTTTCCAAATTAGGCATATGACTCAATTTTTGCTCATAAAGTGTTCATATTTCACATATTCACATGGTTCGTGATCACAACTAGTTTTCGAGCATAGTCAAAAAGTATCAAATATGCATAATCATAGCCCCAAATCCAGTATATGACTCGTTCATGGACTATGAACATAAGAATAAAGCAATAGGCATGCTTATATAATCAACTAGCCAAAACAATAATTCTATTTTAGGCTATCTAGCATTTCGGCTCTTTAACCCAATTCTGGATTCGATATCTCTTCTCGTTACTTCACTTTCTTTCAATCTTTACCACCCATACCACATAACATTATTATTCACAACCACAAACTCTATTCCCGACATAGTCTATAGAGAAAAGGGAATACCACACCAATCACCCTTCTGATTCTTTTTGTTCTCACCTTCAACGTTAGCTCCGTTTGTAATCGCTCGCCTTTAGCCTACAAAAAGTTAATCCATATATGTTTAGGCTAATATAAACATTAAAAATCAGCCATAACAACCACAAATAACCCCGAACTCAGTTAGTGACACAAGTGCCAAAACTAGTTGATTCGGGATGCAATTTTTGGTCAAACAGGGAGTACTTATGAAATTTTCATTGGATTGATGCTCTAAGGTGGTTTCCTTATTTAAATATATCCATTTTAAACACCAAATGCTCCAGAATTGATAATCTTTTACTAAAAGTCAAGGAAAACTCAAAAACAAGAAAACTAGTCCAACAAAAGTGCAATTTTTGATCATAAATAGAAATGCACCAAAAATTCACCAAATTGATCTTCCAAAGTGTTTTCCATGTATAAAATATACTTACAATTATCCAAAATTTCCAGAATTGACAACCTTTAAGATTCCACAAAGAAACACCCAAAACTAGCTAAATTGAAATCTAGCATTTTGGCCAATTTTGAGATTCTATCAAAATTCAATTCCCTTCCTTTCCAAGTTGTTTTTCATACATCTTATAATCATATGGACACTCTTAAATACCAGAATTGAGAAACTTAAAGTGATGGTCAAGAATTCCTAAAAATCAAAGAACACTAAAAGCTTCAAAAACCTCCATTAATGGAGTTTTGTAAAAGTTTGAACCCACTCATGTCTTTTACCTTTTAAAGAAACTTAAGAGGTGAAATTTAAAGTTCATAACATCAATTACATCACCAATTCCAGAATTTAACACATCAAAAAGAACCTTCAATAAACATCCTTGAAGAAACTTCAATCAAATTCAAAGAAAACTAACCAAAAATGAAAATCTAGGTTAGTCAATACCTTCAGTTTTTGCTCAAATGTTCTTCCAAAACTTGTTTGGATCTTCCTAAGATGATGATTCTTACATGAATCACACAAAAACCCTTCAAATTGATCCAAGATCCAAGATCAAAGGGAGTGAAAATGGTTGAAGAAAAATGAGAGAGAGAGGGGGTGGGTCTACGGCTAGAAGGAGAAGAAAAAGATGGAATTTTGTATTTTTTTTGTCTTTTCTCTTCTTGTTTTCCTTTTAACTTTTGTTTTTCTTAATTAAAAAATGACAACTAAAATCAATTTATTTCCAAGTCCCTCCACCTCTTCAATTTAGCACCAAGCCCTTCCATCTCCTAAATTTATTTCATACCCCTCCTCTTCTTCCTTTTGCAAACTAGCCCTTACTCAAGAAAATTAACTATGGTTAAGTTTGCCCTTCAATTAAACTCCCACCCATAGTTAAACTAACCAGGGTTAAATACTAATTAACCAAAAATACTTATAATAATCAAATAAAACAAGTCAAAATAAGGAAAATTCTCAATTATCCTACAAAATTTCTCCGGTTCTTACAGGGAACTTGATGACTTGTGATATGGTAAGACCGTACGGGGTAGTATGTTGATGTTGATCCATACGGTAACCCGTTACGATGACTTGTGATATGGTAAGACCGTACGGGGTAGTATGTAGATGTTGATCCATACGGTAACCCGTTACGATGACTTGTGATATGGTAAGACTGTACGGGGTAGTATGTTGATGTTGATCCATACGGTAACCCGTTACTATGACTTGTGATATGGTAGGACCGTACGGGGTAGTATGTTGATGTTGATCCATACGGTAACCCGTTACTATAACTTGTGATATGGTAGGACCGTACGGGGTAGTATGTTGATGTTGATCCATACGGTAGCACGTTATGATGAAACTTGTTTGGTAACAAAGCAAGATAGTGTTACATTTACACATATTCATTAGAATTGTGTAGTAAGACTTAGTATTAGTTATTACTTTTACTTCAAGTCTCTATTTCATTTTTTTTACGGGATTTAAAGTCTATTATGGGAAGTATATTACTATTGTATGATTGTGTGGAAATTGAAAGTGTGGAATGGGTAGTAAAGTGCAATTTAGGCCTTTGGACACAATTTCCTGGTATGAAATTTGGTTAATAGGATTACTTGCTTTCATTTTACTCTCACTAGCATTTTTATGCTAATGTTTCTACACTTACAATTTTTCAGGTAAATCTCGTCGCAAATGAAGTGGTAGAGGAGGTGGCGCTGTATGACTTGCCAAGTTGATGAATGGACAGGAACATGATTACTTTTGGTTTAGCATTCTTGGAAATGCTTGTAATAATTTATCATCTTCCATACTTTACATTTTGAGCTCGAAAGAGCATTTGTTTAAAAAAATTGTATATGTCTTCTGGTTTTAAGTCCTTTTAGAAGTTTAAATATCAATCTAGAATGCGCATTCCATGTTTATTGTTTTCTCTAAAAATGGGTATATGTAAACAGGTTTTTGATAAACCGATTTTTAAACGAACCCATGCCGTTTTTCTTTAAAATTTGAGTCTTCCGCTATGTATTTGAAATTAAAGAATTTAATGGAAATCGGGTTGTTACACAAAGAGTCTTCGTAACCTAGGTTTCAATGGGAAATGTCTAAGTACTTTTTGAGCTACTTTATGTTTAGATTTCCCCTTATCCACCTCATATTGAGGTTCCTCACAAACCAGAAAAAACTCGTCTTTAGCATATTCCTTTCTAAAAAGAACGCAATCATACTTGCAAACATGAATTGATTCATACCCCAATCCAAGCTCACGTAATAACTTCTTAGAAGCATAATATGATCCCGGTAAAACTGTCCCTTCAAGTAATACTTCCTTTAATAACTCGAGAAGCATATCAAATGACTTATTAATCCACCCATTTAAAACCTTGATATGAACTAATTTCACTAAGAAATTGAGATATGAAAAGCTCTTACATTCATGGTAAAACACTTTTTATACTTCACAGAGTCAGTGTGAGAACTCACTATCACACTCACACATCTTCACATTTTCCTCACCCTTAGGTAAATATTATGGGTTTTTAGTTTCATATTCATGAAATGCACCACTTTGCATGTCATTAAGCATGTCTATCATTCCATCATCATCATCATCATCATCTTCAATCAATGATTCATTTATGGGAGGAACACTACTACCCATTTTAAAATTCTCTCCATGGTATATCCAACGGGTATATCCTCGTGATATTTCATAAATGTGCAAATGTTCACTAATTTCTTGAGATGTGGCAACTCTAACATTCAAATAGTTTATACAAGGGCATCGAGTCTTTTCACTATCATTCAAAATTGTCCCCGCAACCTCGAAAAATGACCTCACCCCATCAATATACTCTTTATAGAACCAATCATTTAGATCCTTCCAACTTCTATCGACATTCAACCTATTTAAAACAAAAATCACAAGTAAATTAGGTAATCAAAGTCAAAACTACTAAAGCATGCAAATTATGTACAAAAATATATATACATATTTTGAGATGAATAACTTTACTGTAGGATAGCCGTCTCTCATGACATTTCAGAAAAAATAACTAATTTATTAAAAAAGAAATTATATCAACACATGCAAACCTAAGCAAAAACGATAAAAACATGCTTTGAGACGACTACTTTGCTGCAGGATAGCCGTCTCCCCAAGAAATTCAGAAATATAACAAATTCATACGAATTCAATACATGCAACTTTAGAAAAAATGATAAAACATTTTTTGAGATGGCTAACTTTACTGTAGGATAGCCGTCTCCCACCAATGTACATAAAATACAATAAAATAAAAGCTAAAAGAAAATTAAAACCTAGATCCCGACATTGTATTGTGCTCATGAGATATCAGAAAAATGTAATCTGTTTCAAATTACACGATCGAAAATTTATGCATAAGCTAATTACAACTTTCAAATTGAATTTGAAAATTGAATATACAAAAATCAATAAAAACCCAAATTGAATTGAAAAAAACGTAATTTGAAAGTTCCTAACCCCTAAAGAATGAATTTAAATCACAAAAACAAACTATAAAACAAATTTCAATCACATAAACATAAAAAAAAGCATAAAAAAAAAACTCATAAATTCTCAAATCATCAAATTGGAAAACACCAAAATTGATAAAAAAAAAATTATATTAAAAATCATCAAAAATTGCAAATTCTCCATCTATCTTTCAAAAAAATTATAATATAACAACAATTAAACAACAACTACACACTAAAATAACAAAAAGCCATTTAAAAAAAAACAAAAAAAAAACTAAATCTATCAATCTTGACAAAAACTAAACTGTTTTGGCAAAATAATCTAGATAAATAAATAGAACTACAAATTAAGTTAATAAAAATCCAAAAAACTAAATAAAATTAAGAATAAATATATTGAATAAGTGGGTATAAAACACACTTATCACCAGGATGGAGGCATCACCCAATTTTTTCTTAGATCCAAAACAATGGTTAAGGAGCTAGTTCGTCAAATATACTACCAAGACCTCAACAACATAATCACAACCAAAGGAACAACCATAATCAAGGGAATTATCAACAAGGAAGCCGTATCCTCAGCAACGAGGCCCAAAGTCTAATCAACAACCTCAACAACAACATCCAAACCAACAACCCATGAACCAATAAAAGAATGCAGCTGATCCAATCAATTCCTTTAGAGAGTTTCATAAAAGAATACATTACAAGGAATTAAGCATCTATGTGGAATTTGGAAAACCAAGTTTGTCAATTAGCATCCACCATCAATTCAATACCTCAAGGATATTTGCATAGTGATATAATCAATTACATGAAGGTTAAATAGAATGAATAATGCAACACCATTACCCAGAGTAGGGGAAGAATTCTACCTCCTAATGAAGGACATGTTTAGAAGGACCTATATAAGAAGAAGAAAGAAGTTGTAATTGTGCCTAAGCCAAAAGGTAAGAAAAAAGTAGGAGAGGAGGACACACAAGCACCACCACCAGTATGTGTTATATGAGAAGATAATCCAACATTCTCCGGAATAGAGAATGAGCCCTTTACTGTGATCATCCCTACTGAGAGACCTACACCACCATTTTCTCAACAATTCCTCAAGCAAGTGCAAGAATTGCAGTTCAAATAATTTTTAGAGGTGCTAAAGCAACTTCACATAAATATTTCATCAAATATCAAACTATGTGAAATTCATGAAATATATACTTTCAAAGAAAAGAAGGTTGGATGAAGTAGAAACTGTGAACATGATATAAGAAGTATACTCAATATTTCAACCCAACATTCCTCCAAAGCTTCAAGACCCTGGAAGTTTTATGATACCAACTGTAAAGACCAAAATTCATATGTATTTTTAAATAAGATAAAGCAGCGAAGTCTAGAATTTTTGAAGAATCGGCATGGTGTCGTTTGTATTTCGGACTAGCCAAAACCTGTGTACATTTGTCCCAAGCAGAAAAAGCAGTAAATTCAAGGAATGCGCATTCCTAATAAGTTTCCAGGTCCCAAATTGGACAAAACACATCAATGAAATTATAAATGCTCTCATGAGCCCCAAAATCCATTTACTAAGTATGAAGAAGCATAAATCAAAGTGCAAACAATTTATTGCATTCATGGAATTCCAAAAGTCCAAGTCCTTGTCCTTCTTACACCATCCGCGATCATGCGGCACCACCACCTCTACCACGTCCGTCACCTTGGGGCATACCTGAAAAGGATTGAACTGTAGCAACATTAGCATAAAATGCGAGTGGGAGTAGAATGGAGGCATGTAATCCTATGGACGAATATCACATCGGAATTTGTGTCCAAAGTTTAGCATGCTCTTACTACCCATTCTTTACTCCTAAATAACTTACATTTCAAATCAAACCATTTCCCAATTACATACTACATGATTACAGAAAGGTAAATTCCATATTTTAACAATCAAATTAGACCCACAATTCGTACCCAATAATATAAGAGAAAGAACACTCATCGACCAAAATCATAAAGTAGCAACAACATTATCAAATGTAATAATCCATTCATGCACTCCATCTAAAGAATCCGAGTACATTATAATCCCAATTCAATTGATACATATACCCCATCTAAGGAACCCGAGTATAAGTCAATATTTCACTTTTATATAACACACATACTCCATCTAAAGAATCTGAGTATGTTTACCATTTCTCATTTAATCATTACATATACTCCATCTATCTGAGTATATATCCATATTTCATATTTACACAATACACATACTCCATCACAATGAATCCGAGCATGTTTGTAGTTTCTCATTAATCGATACATATACTTCATCTAAAGAATTCGAGTATATATCCATAATTCACATTTACACAATACACATACTCCATCACAATGAATCCGAGCATGTTTATAGTTTCTCATTAATCGATACATATACTCCATCTAAAGAATCCGAGTATATATCCATATTTTACATTTACACAATACACATACTCCATCACAATGAATCCGAGATGGTTTGTAGTTTCTCATTAATCGATACATGTACCCCATCTAAAGAATCCGAGTATATTTCGTAAATTCATGTTTGCATATCATACATACTCCATCACAATGAATCCGAGTATGGCTTACCATTCCACAATTTCAATCGATTCCACTAAAGTTTCTCAATCCTGAACATTTCGAAAAGTAAAGTACGCACAAGAATAACAATTCGCTATTATTAACGATGCCACAAAATAGGGGAATTTCCTTGTAGCCATAAAGTAAATACATAAGCTGAAACTACTTTGACTACCAACAACAAGGCCAATCTCCTAATTCACCCATAACCGGAATCCAATTTCCTAAAATTATACCTTAATTTCCTCAACTTCCCTTTAGGACCCTTAACTCCCAAGAACCAAACCGGAAACTTACATTTTTCTCTAACAGTCACCATTTCACAATCAAACTTAGATAATAACCGAAATCCTTCTAAACTCCAAAACTAACCTCGAAGTAAACACTCAAACACTCACTTCTGAAACAACTAAACAACCAAATCCTCAAAGGATCTCAATTCACACATTCCCTCTTAAACTCAATTAAACAAAATCATCATGAAAAACATACATAGAACACACACCACCATCTTAAACTCACCTTTGATATAGAAGTCAACCCTTAATGTCGAAGGATCAAATTCGCGGACAGTTACCGGAACCTACAATTAATTTCACCTAAAATACATTAATTTCACAAATCAAACAACTATCGACATGAAATTAATTAAAAACGAAAAAAAAAAGCCCGGTAATAGGTCTTTGATGCCCATGGCAAAAAGAGGGAAAATGAGGGAAGATGAATTTCCGGGTTTTAGGTAATTTAGGTGTAACACGGGTTGGTTTTAGGCACTTTTTAAATGATTTCAATCAATGTGTAAAATTAATTAGGACTTTGCGACAAGATTTCTTCCTCAAACCTAAATAAAAACACGAAACAATGAAAATGAAAAAATACCCTCAGATGAACATTGTTTCCAGATGAACAGTGTTTTGGGTGAATAGTGTTTTCAGGTGAATAGTGTTTTATGATATTCCGGGCTAGAAATCATCAAATTTCTCGAAGGAAATTGATGATTTCAACTTAAAATATTCTCATTTAGAAACAAAAGGAAGAAAACCATAAGAAAAGTTTTGAAAACTTACTTTCTAGGGTTTCTCTTGGAGAAGGAGATGATGTTAAAGGGTAGGATGAGTAGAAAGCCCTTGCCGGTAGCTTTCCAATGCACCAAGAATCGAGCAAAATGGAGTAAAGATTAACAAAACCCGAGCCTAGGAGTCCAAGACCCTTGCGTCGACCATGGGAGAGGGGAAGGAGTTGTTTTTTTCCACTTTTTGATTTTTGGAAGATGAATGAATAGTGTTCTTATGGTTTTTTTTGTAAGGGTCCTTCCTTTTTGGACAAAAATGCCCCTCCTTTATCCTTTCCTTTAACTAGAACTTGCCCTTGGACTGTAAATTTACCAAACAACTTCTAAGGTAATTAAAATAACTAAGGGTGATTAATGATTATTAAGTGGCTTGTTAATAATCATTAATGACCCAAACTATTAAATTAAAACAAAACATAAATAAATTCTAAACTAAATTAATTATTAAAAATTTAAATAAACTAATTAAATTAACATGAATTAAATTAAGTAAATAATAAAAAAAATTCACCTCAAATTAACATGGATCATAGAAAACTAAACAAGGCCACCTAAAAATATCATTTTCATCTTCTCATCATAACCAAAATGTTTGATTCGCTCGCAATGAAGGAGTATTATTGCTTCCTAGATGTTTATTCTAGATATAAACTATAGAGGTAAAATTAACCATGAACGAGGCCTATTGTCAAAAGCACCAATATTGATAGGCCCGACCCATAAGAGGTAATATAACACAAGTTATTTGCTCTACTTTGTCATAACTGATCCACAGAATTTGGGCTGAGCCCTAATTAAGAGGACAAGGATGTTTAGGTCACCTCGGATAAATACGGTATGAGCCTTTGGATTAGCTATAGTCTGGATAACTATGTTAAAGGAGATAAGCATATCATCATCCTGAGATAAAGGGAATAAGTACTTAATTTTAACAAGTGTTATCTTAATCTGATCGTAGATAGACGTATCATCCTATCTATAAGTTCTATATATAAAGAGCTCATTTAAACCTAAATCGGTATGTTATTCAAAATTCAATTCTTATTTCAATCGCTTCTAAATCACTAACTTGATCGTTGGAGATGGTTTGGCAGGCACCACACCGATGTTTTCTTGTTCTTATTCTTCAGATATTCAAGATCAAGGATGCAATACATGTAGAATGCACGAGATGGACCGTAGTAGAAATCATCCTCTACAGTTTGCCCACCGTGGGGAACATTCACGTAAGCTTTACCACAAACAGCAGACAGAGAGCATGAAGAACACAAGGAGTAAGCAAGTTTTGGTGAACAACCTCTCTTTAGGAGACGAGAATAACCTGGAAAACAGAGAAACGAATCACAAAGCTAAGCATCTAGAGCAATCCGTAGAGGCTGTAACCTAAGAAGCACTTAACCATGAAATCTACGTAAAGCAAGAGCTTTTCATGAAAGCGATGTAGGTGAAATTCGATGAAGTTATGAACAAACACCACTTGAAGAATCCCCTCCACCTATTTGGATAGATGCTGAAACCCACAAACAATGTTCATCCTGTCGATTGACAAGGGCACAAAAACAAAAGTGAAAGGTCGGCGAAATACCCGATACATCAAAAGCTAACCAATTGAAATCTACGGACAATGATCCCGAAGAGTCAACTCGTCTGGACTCATGCTGGCCAAGCTAAGGCTTAGACCTGAAGGAGAGAAATGCAATGAACTCGCTAAGTAAGACAATGAAGGAAATAAGAAACGACACCAAAAAGATACCGACAACCTATCGAATCACGTATCATCTGATCAATCTAGTCCGCGAAGGCATCGCAAACAGAAAAGAGATTATCATTGTACTGACCTAGAATCTGATGAAATTAAAAGACTTGAGGAAAACCTCCTAAAAAGGTTGGGATCAAGGACCGAAAGATTTATCTTGAACTTATATGCTCCAAGGGAATTACCACTTTATCTCTATGTTCTATTAGTCGAGCTGCAAGGAAAATTCCAGATACCATCCTTTGAGCTTTATGATGGGATGAGCGATCCCACTAAACATATCGCTCACTTCGTCAACCTGATAGTGTCAAACTGTATTCCCTTACAGTATTTAGAAAGGGTGACCTACAAATTGTTCCCCCTAAGACTGAAATGATCAGCCCCGAAGTGGTTCAAGCCTGAAATGAGGATCCATCCACAACTTTCAGGAGTTCTATTCGGCTTTCCAAGGAGAGTACAAAGTAAGCAAGAAATATGAAAAGACAAATCAGGACCTCTACAACGTCTTGATGAGGAAGGACGAATGACTAAAAGACTTCATTTTCATATTCAGAAAAGTGAAGTAAGAAATTCCCAACTGCAGGGATGAAGATGCAGCGTCATCCTTCATAAGAGCGATCCATCTGGACCATCAACTCTTGAATTCATTCAATAAATCCTCTCTCCGGACCATGACAAAAGCACTAGAGAGAGAGTCCAAGCAAATCTTGATAGAGGAACCTATGAGGATGGCCCATGAACTTCGAAGAGGTGAGAAAGATCGACAGACCTCTAACGAGAAAAGGTACAAATCTAAAAGCAAAAAATATGAAAAGCCTTGGAAGAGTGGAAGAGATAAGGTGGAAAAAAGAGATCGCAAGAAGAACAAAGAAGATAATAATCTCATCCGTGTACACCAGACCGACTCAAAGTGGACGAAGGAAGCATGCGGGGTTGACCCACAAAAATCAATAACGAAAAATATTGCGAATTTCACTACAACAACCCTCATTCGATTGAAGAATGCTGCACTTTGAGCAAGGAGGTGATACGAGTTGCAAAGAAAGAACGGCTGAAAAAGAGAAGTGGGGAAAGGCTAAATAGGGAAACCAATAAGACGTGAGGGCAGAGAAAAACCCCACCCAAAAGAAACTTTCCCCGAAGATTTGGATATGAAGTATGATATAGTCGAGTTGAACATGATCCATTTAACAAGGCTAGAGATCATCGAAGCAATGTACAAACTCAATCTCCAAGAAAAAGACGTCGTTAATGAATAAGACTCAGAAATATCAGCATAAGATTCAAGCGATCGAACTCATGAAACGACTAACAATACCTTCAATGGCCAGGGCAAGAGCTCAGACAAATCAAACAGTGAAGAAAATCGGGTCCACCTTTATTAGCTTCATATTAGGTCGAGGAAAATGAACAAAAGGAGGTAGAGTCTCGCTCTAAGGAAGATCCTGTGAACTCGCTATAGGATGAGAAGAACCAGCACCAAACGAGGAAGTGGGTCCAAAAGTCACATACGTCAGATTTTTCGCCTTGGAATGAGTCCTCTTCTTCTCATTGATCGGAGGCTGCGATTCATCAATTATAACCCTCCTCTTCAAGTGCAACGAGGAACGAATATCGTTCTCCCTATTGACAGCTAAAGCGAACAAGAAAATTTTTGAGTTCTCATACATGCTTGGCCTCAAAAAATTCAACTTCAAACTTCCTCATCTCTTTTTAACTATAAAGACAAATAATGCACTCAGGAAATGAAAAGACCATCACTAAGGAAAAGAAGACACTATACCTTTAATTCCTGGTAACGGAGTAGAATGAAAAGGGAACCATAGTCTTACATAGATAAGTTCCTCTTCGCAAACAAAAGCTTCCCAAACTAATTGCTCATTCTTCTCTAGCTCTTCACAAGCATTGATGTCTGAAGATGTGATATCAGATTTACATAAAGTTCGAACTGTGGAAAATAAAGAGAAGGTCAAAAGTAATCATTTAAGTAAACAAAAACCAAGGTGGAATGTGATCGTTCTAACCCGACTCTTTCAAAATTAAAGGAATTGGAACCCCATCAGAAGTTAGCCTCCCCCTAACAAAAAACCATCTATTTTTCAACCTCTTATCACTAGAAGGAAGACCAATGATGATTTTCTTCCCAATAGAGCCATGAAAATGGAATCAGAAGGTGTTCTGTTGGTTAGATCTAGAAAACAAAAAGTATGCGGGCATTCCTAATGTCAGCTCCATATTCTTCCTGGCCATGACAAGGAACAGAGTAATTAACCCCTCTAGGTGTTTGTCAAAATTTATCCAAGAGTGACATCCAAATCCCTTAAAAGAGAAGCCATCCTCACCCCAATGGGGAATTTGACACAACGATCAAAGAAATTTTTATTAAATAAGTCTAACCACCCCAACCATATGGTGGGCGCGTTCATCGAAAGTTGGAAGCCTCATTTCTACGTCTGGAGGGATACAGTATGAAAGACGATAAATATCCAAGTCAGACTGCTTAATAAGTGACGCCTTTAAGGAAGGATGATCAACTATCCTCGACCTACCAGACGAAGATGCCAAGACATTGTCATCCAAATTATGAGGGGAATTACAAACTCCTACATCATCACTAAGAGTTTCTTTGAAATCCTCACAAGATTCTCTAGATCCACTTACAGAAGATGAACGACTATGGGGAGGGTTGCTTATATTTTCATCCAATAGTTCAGGAAGCGGGATCATAAAATCATCTTCCTACATTGCTTCAATGAGGAAAGAAGCGGCAGTTTCTACATCAAATTCATCGACATTTACAACTATTCCATTAGAATAAACATACATTCTTACACCATTCCGCCATTCTTCAACCATCTCCACAGAAGTAGGTTCCATGGGAAAGTTGAATTCTTTGGCCAAAGTCAGTTACTCTAAAATTGGACGAATCTTCGATGCATGATAGAAATTTAAAAGACAAACACCAACCTGAGATGAAGAACGGCTGATGGAATCCTCCCTTCTTTGGGAAGTGTTTCCGAATTCTTGGGAAAAAATGTTATGGTCTAAAAGTGAAAGAAGGCGTAGCAATGATGAAGTCTCTCTTTTACAAATTTAAACATTTGATTTTGAAATGGTATACTCGTGTCAGTTTACTATGATTCTTGGTCGCCCCGGTTCACTTAAACCTCAACTTCTTTCCATGTCCAAGGAACTCGGACATAAAACAGGGGAATCTGTAGAAGTGAAAAGCCTCGATCTTGATAGACCCATTTCATAAGAGGTAATACAGCGCAAGTTAATTTGCTCCACTTCATCATAACTGATCCAAAGGGACATTTAGGTCAGCTCGGATAAATATGGTATGGACCTTCGGATTAGCTATAATCCGGATAACTATGTTTAAGGAGATAAGCATATCATCATCCTTGTATAAAGGGAATAAGCGCTTATCTTTAACAATTGTTATCTTAATCTTATTGTAGATACACGTATCATTCTATCTATAGGTTCTCTATATAAAGAGCTCATTTAAATCCAAACTGGTATGTTATTCATAATTCAATTCTCATTTCTATTGCTTCCAAATCACTGACTTGATCGTTGAAGACGGTTTGGCAGGCACCACACCAGTGTTTTCTTGTTCTTATTCCTCAGATATTCAAGATTAAGGAGACGCAATGTACGTAGAATGAAAGTGATCGACTGTAGTGGAAATCATCCTCTACATAACCAAATTGTCATTCCTCAGAAGACCAAGGTAAAACCAATTTTACATGCCCCTATGGTACTTTTTCTTTTTGGAGAATGCAACTTGGATTCTGCAAGCGCGTGCCACTTTTTAGTGCTGCATGAAGGCACTCTTCAGCGACATGGTGGGAGAATCATTATAAATTTTCATTGATGACTTTGTAGAATTTGGGGAAACTCTTGGAAATTTTTTATCGATTTTGGAGAAAGTTTTAGACTAATCTCAACAACAAATCTAGTCCTCAACTAGGGAAATATCATTTTATGGTTAGAGAAGGCATTATCCTAGAGATTTTTATGCTAGGATTATAGATTGACAAGGAAAAGGTTGAAGCAATTGAAGAAATGAGCATTCCATTTAATGTAAAAGGTGTGAGGAGTTTCTTAGGGCATATAGGATTTTACAGAAGATTTATCAAAGATTTTTCTTAAATAGAAAAACCTTTATGCTCACTCCTATAACACAACACTCCATTCCACGTATCGGAAGAATGTCTCAAATCTTTTAAAATTCTCAAAGTCGCCCTAATTCAAGCTTCTATTGTTGCCCCGCCTGATAGGGCATTACCCAATGAAATAATGTGTGATGGCACTAACTTTTCAATCGGAGAACTGTTAGGATAAAAGAAGGACAAGAAATTTTCATGCCATTTATTATGCAAGTAGAACCTATACTGAAGCTCAACGAAATTATACCACAATTGAGAAAGAATTGCATGCTATTGCCTTTGTTTTAAAGAAATTTTGATCCTATTTGATTGGCACTAAAGTGGTCATTCATAGTGATTATACAACACTCAAATACTTACTCACCAAGAAGGATGCAAAGCCTAGACTTTTGCGGCAGGTATTGTTACTCTAAGAATTTTACTTAAAAATCAAAGACAAAAAAGGCGTGGAGAATCAATTTACTGATCATTTATTTTAATTGGAATTTGAGAAGAAGGGATTTCTATGCGTGGAAATTACAGAAGCGTTCCCTGATGAGAAACTCCTAGAAGTCCAAGCTCTAAGCTGCACGTGGTTTATAGATTTTACATACTTTGTGGTGAGTGGGAAATATGCCCCTGACTTCTCAAGGCAACAACTCAAGATATTTATACACCAAGATAAGTTCTACATTTGAGATGAAGAATATTTGTACAAAAGATAAATGCTAAGGTCCTTTAGAGTAGATTTGATTAGCCTACACTCTTCAAGGATGCAAAATTCTTTAGCCAAAATTACAAGAGATGTCAAAGAGGAGGTACCTCTCAATAATATGTTATAAGTAGAACTTTTTAAAGTTTAGGGCATAAACTTTATGGGACTCTTTCCACCATCCTTTGGGAACCAGTACATCTTATTGGTTGTAGACTATGTTTTAAAGTGGGTTAAGGCTCTTTACCTCCCCACAAATGATGCCAAGGTAGTGGTCAAATATCTTAAAAAATATATATTTTCTTGACTTCCACCTGGAGCCGTAATGAGTGATGAAGGAACCCATTTCAATGATAAGTTGTTAAAAGGAATCTTAGAAAAATATGGAGTGAAACATAAAATTGCTATGACATATCATCTTCAGTGCAATGGTTAAGTTGGGTTTTTGAACAGTGAGATTAAGAAAATTGTGAAGAAGGTAATATATCCCAACAGGAAAGACTGGTCTTAAAAGTTGGATGAATCTCTCTAGGCTAATAGAAAAGCTTTTAAGACCCTAGTTGGAATGCCACCTTAAATATTGTCTTTCGAAAATCATACCATCTACCATTAGAGAATAAGTGGGAACACAAGGATAAAGCAATAATTACACGAGTAAAACGGTAAATTTAACTCATCTGTGATTATGAGTTCTCCACGTGAAGGATATATCATGGACTTATTAAGATAAACTAAATGGACATAACTCATCTATAGTGAGAGGAGATTAGCTATGAATTTATAGTGGAATTATTCATAGTTAAATAATAGTAATTAATCAATTATGAGTTAATCAATTGATCAATTATTTATTAAACCCATGATCTATAAGTCCATTGTGTCCTTGGACTAGCCCAAATAATATTGTAGCAAAACAAGTCATTTGTTTGACTACTGAAGAAATGAATAATTTAAGTGAAACTAGTTTACTTAAATAACTGACAATATTAATTATTTAAAGGGTTAAATGCAAAAAAAAAAAAAAAACCCCGGCACTATGACTTATTGTTAAATCATACCCCTAAACACAAAAATTAATTTTTATTTAATTGAGACATTAACCCATGTGGAAAGTAATTTGACTTCAGGGCAACGTTGGAATTTCAAAAAGAAAATTTAGTTTTTTTCTCTTTTTCTGTCCCTTTCTTCTCCTCAGACTCTTTCTATCTTTCTTGATCAAAAGGGCACAAGGTTAAAAAAAAGAAAAAAGTGTTAGATCGATCTGTCTCGCTCATTGGTTCGAACTTTTAAGAAAAACAAGAAGAAAGGGTTTGAAGTTAACAAAAAGGAAAGGGTTCGAATTTGTCGCTTTCTCGACCAATTTGTCTATCTCTTTTGTCAAATCTGTCACTTTCTCCACTGATTTTTTTAAGGTAAAGTTATAAATTTTAGGGTTTTAGGGGTTTTAATATGAATGTTCTAAAAAACTTTAGGGTTTTATCTAATCAATTATTTTTTTAGCCTCAAATAATATAATTTTCTTCCCATCCAAACACATTCTTGTTGAATGAAAAAATATTTAAAATGATCAATGGAGCAAGTCTAGTATTTTGTGTCCCATTTTAGGAAGAAAAAAGGCTAGGCTTTCTAAATCTTAACTGAATCTCTAGTCATCCCATTAAAATACACAATGTCCTTTTTTTTTTTAAATTTTTTTTTTTGTAACTCCTCATCATTAGATTTACTTTCACTATTTTTACAACTAGCTCATCAATATAATTCCTCATCATTTTATAAGTATATTTCATATTGGTTTGAATTTTTAGTGTGTATGCTCAGTTTAAGCATGTAACTTGTTCAATTAATTTGAAGGCTTTATTAAATTGATGTTATTTTGCTGAAAATTGATAGTTTTTTTTATCTCTTTCATGTAGATATGACAAATTACATTGAGGTAGAATTCCACTTTGGTGGAAAATTAGAATTTAACCTGCCAAATTACATTGGTGGTGGAACTTTCGTATTCCCACAAGTAGGTTTTGATAAGTTGGAAGTTCGTGTCTTATTCAACAGTGCTAGAATGGTGGGGTATAAGGACATTGAATTTTGTTGGTATAAATTTCCTGTTGATGATTTTGAGAATAAACTGAAACCATTACATGATGACCATTATGTTCATGCTATCTTGAATTGTATCATGACTAACTATCATAGCAAACTAGAAGTTTATGTTGTACATGTAAATGCTGAGAATGATGTAAATGAAGTCTAGGAGGTTGTCCAAAAGGGGAATGCAATAGAAGTGGATGGGCAAGGGGATACAAATAGTGATGATGATATTGAATTCACTCATGAGATGGAAAATGAGCAATTATGGGCTGATTATGAGAATAGTGATGATAGTGTTGGATTATTATTTATGGATAAACAAGGATTTGAAAGGGAAGATGAGGAACATCCGTATGTTGAAGATAAACATGAGGATGTTGTGGAAGATAAGGATCATTCTGATTTTGATGAAATTGCATCAAAATATGGAGATAGTGATGCGCTTGTTAGCATTTGCTCTGGTGATGTGGATAGAAGATGTCTACATTATAAAGACTTTCATGGGGATGACGAGGATCCACTTTTGACTAAAGACTCTATAGTTGAATTAGGAATGGTTTACAGTGATCATCGTGAATTTAAGAGGGTGCTTAAAATCTATGCAATTAAGAATTATTTTGATTATGTCTTCGTGAAGAATGATAGTACAAGAGTAAATGTCGTTTGTAAGAAGGCGTGTGGATGGAGGGTTCATGCATCATTGTGAAAGGATGATTTACTAAATTAGCGGAAATTTATTTAGTAAACTTATTAACATTTAATAATGGATCTATTAACATCATGAAATTTGTGATAAAAACATGCAAATTCATGCTCATATTTTCAAAAATTAAAATCGAAACTTACATTGAGTAAAATATGGAGAATTGGTTGGAGGTTTCTTTACAGCATCAAATCCTCAGCAACACCGGATCTTCTACGATATATCCTGATCGATCAAACGAAACCTGATTGTGGGATCGAACTTTAGAAGAAATTGGGAAGAAGAACAAAATATTTTTCTTCCCAATGAATAGGGAAAATTGGCCGGGGGAGAAGGAGAAAGAGAGAATTCCAAATTTCTAAGGAATTGAATTGTGTGATTTATGAATGACCTATTTATAGGAAAATAGGAATCCTAATCACATTAGGATTAATCCATGGAGATAAATACAAAAAGAAAAAAGAATTATTTCTTTACTTTATCTTGGTATTTCTAAAATGCCATATATAAATAAGAGAATATTTTCTTTTCTTTATTTTATTTATCTTGGGTAAATAAATCTATATAATTATTATAGGATATAATTAAAACAATTATCTCCTACAAATTATCCATTATGGCCGAAAATTATATAGTAAATAATTAATAAATTAAATTTATTTATTTAATTATTTTGGGCCAGTTTCAATTGGGTTCTAATAAGTTCAACTTAATTTATTTATTTATTAATTACCATTTAAATAAAATAATTTATTTTAATAATTAATAATATTAATATTTTCTCCCGACTAAACATTATTAAATTATATTTAATTATTAATTTCCATTTAAATAATTTTCGTTATTTAAATAATTAATAATAAATATTTTAATTATTAATTTCCATTAAATAAACTCATTATTTAATTAATAACTTTATTGATAATATTTTATTATTAATTAATTAATTTTAATTATTAATTTCTGTTCAAATAAAATTAATTCTTTAAACAATTAATAATTTTCAATTAATTTAAAATTATTAATTACCATTTAAATATACTCAATATTTAAATAATTAATAATTTTTAATTAATAATATTTCATTATTAATTTCCTGTTTAAATAAACTCATTATTTAAACAGTTAATAATTTTTATATTAATTATCGTTCAAATATACTCAATATTTAAACAATTAATATTGCCTATTTAAGCAATTCACTTTACTTAAAATTTATATTTCTTCTACTTGATTTCGCGACTACGATATTTGGGCTAGGATAGGGACCCAATGGACCAATAGATCATGGGCTTAGTAATTAGTCAATTAAGTGATTAACTCATAATCAGTTAATTACTTATTATCTAACTATGAATAATTCCACTATAGATTCATAGCTGAACTCCCCTCACTATAGATGAGCTGTGTCCATTTAATTTATCTTTATTTATATCTGTGATATATCCTTCACATGGAGGCCTCATAATTACAGGCGGATAAATTTACCTTTTTGCCCCTATAATTACCGCTTTATCCTTGTGTTCCTGTGACGACCCGTCACTTTAAAATAATTTAAATTAGAAAAGCACAGCGGAAGTCTTTTATTTTAAGAAAAATTGGCGTGATTATGTTTGAAAATAGGCTAGCCAAAACCCGTTACATCTTAAATTCAGACATCTAAAAACACAAAGAACATTAAGTTCCTATCAGGAGTTCAAAATGATTTATAAACATAAAAGTAAAGACAAAAGCTCTTAAGAGCTATATACAATTGTACAAATCTCAAAATTATATAAAATTCACAAAACCATGTACATGGATTTTTACAACTACTTAGTCCATCTCGAAATCATCATCCTCTCGATCAAGCGCGCAACAGCTCCTCTTCCATGATCCCAAACATTACCTGAAATGTTTGTAATATCATGAGCTAACAACTAAGCCCAGTGAGAATAATAAGAATAAAAAGTAAAGATAGACCTGAAACTCGCATTTCCGATTTGTGTCCAAGAACATACTTACTCTTTGCTATCAATCCATTCAAAGAGTTTATATCAAAATGTTCCACTTTTACTTACCAATTCTCCAATATAATTCTGGAACTACATTCCAAATATTTCTAGTATGGTTTCGTAAATGCATATATCATTTATATCTCATTTTCTATATATACCTTATACTATATACAAGGTTTACAACAAATATTATTCTCCCAAAGAATGATATTACTACACTCGTAGTCAAATCCTCATCCATTAACTTGTTATGACATAGAATAAGTAAAGTAAATAAACTTTGTATAAAATATAACATCTCGATTCTCTATATCATCAATCATAAGCATGAATGCATGAGGACATCCCGTAGGATTCGTATACGCCCTTATGCATGAAGAAGGTAACGTGGTATATCTCGTAGGATCCATCGTTCTCCCTCATTTTCTTTCTCACTTTCTCTTCTTTTTCTGAAGGTGATGCGGACACTACCCGTAGGCTCCAACATTCTTCCCCCTTCATTTCTTTCTCACTTTCTTTTCTTTTTCTGAAGGTGATACGAACAGTACCCGTAGGCTCCAACATTCTTCCCCCTTCTTTTCTTTCAATGATGCGAGATGTTATGGTGCAATATGTTATGGTATGCTTGCAAAAGTGAATAACGAAAAGTGTGGATATTAAAGTAGCCGAAACAATCATAAAGTAAAGGGGCATAAAGTAAAAGACATAAGTAAAAGGATCATAGATGTCCTTATGCATAAAGTAAATAGATAGGAAATCCGGAAGAACATTAAGTAGATCGAACTTCCGATGCTTTAATAAAAGTAGATCTTAACTTAAATAAGTAATCTACACTTCCAAGGATTCCAATCTTCCAACTAAAAACCAAAGTTCTATTATCGAATTCCTTTAACCATTCTATCTAAAAGTTTGGATCTTCTAACCTCCAATGATCCATCCTATGCTTCGAAACGAATCTAACTTAGAATCTTCTAAGATTCAATAGTTTCCTTGAGAACTCTTAAGTGCTCACTTAAAGGATTAAATCCTAATCCTAAGGGCACTAACTCACATCCCTCTAATCTTAGATTCGAATTCTAGTCTTAGTTTCCAATTCTACAAACCATTACACTTATTCACTTTCTATAATTACTTTAAATCCTAACTATTCTCACCTTAGCCAAATAAGATTTCGCTCCAAGTTTCCGAAAGCACGATCAAACAATGATCCAAAACACCTACAATTAATTACATCTAACAATTAATAAATAAACATACATCTATCAATTAACATCTAAAAGCTCAAAACAAGGAACAACACCATAAACCCCACTATGAGGCTCTCGGGCCCCCCATGAAAAGTGGGTCTCGGGTTTGGTTTTCCGGCTTTTAGGTACTTTAGAGGTGTTTCGAGTTGGTTTTAAGCAATTTCGAAGTTCTCGATTTCAATGGGTATCGATGATTCGGGTTTTTGAACAATAAACGATTTCCCGAATTTAATTTCAATAAACATTAATTCACTAATTTATAACCCATATTCAAATCCCAAAAGGTAAATTTCAAACGGGAAGAGTTTCGACTGAAACTCGGTTTTAGGGTTATTGGAAAGTTTCCAAAAACTCTTAAAACAACTCCCGTATTTACAAACACCGAGTTTCATGACAAGAAATCGAAAGAAAACAAACAAAATCCATTAAAACACTATTTGGAGCTTAGGGTTTGAAACTTTACTTACCGAGAACTCCGTGGATCTTGAGAGAAAAGCACGATGGTTGGGTGGAAAAGAATCCTAGAACCGATGGCTTTTCGATGCAACTGAAATCGAGTTGATCCGTTGAGAAACGAAGAAAAACCAAAAAAAAATCTTTTTCCCAAGAGTGGTCTCGGTTTTGAAGGAGGAAGATGATGAAAATTTAGTCAATTTTGGTCAATGAAGAGTTTTTAGAGATGAATGAATAGTATTTTGATATTTTTAAGAAATCGGAAATGACGGTTGCGTCCTTTTATGACTTTTGACTTATAAAACGAAATCCGATGCTCTTAAATAAATATAAAGGTAATTAATAATTATTAATTGGCCTATTAATAATTATTAATGTCACCGAAATGAATTTAAAGTATTAAAACGATTAAAAAGGATTTTGGGCGAAATTAACTACTAAAATTGAAATTACAAAATAATAATTAAACTTAATACTTAAATTGAAATAAATAAATAAATAAATAACATTAAATAAAATATAATAAAATAAAATAATAAAAAAAATTTCACTTCAAAATAATGGGACGTTACAGTTCCCGCTGATTCTCCAATGAACTTTATCTTTAGTCGAACTAGAGATAATGAAATTTTGTGATCAATAGAAGTCGTGGCGCCACTTGTTCATGTCACGAATTAGTACATCAAGGGAGTTTCCTAAAGTTCCTAAAATATTTAGGTATCGTACTGATACCGTTAATTTATAGGAAAGTTATGAATTCCATCTCGTGAAAATGAGTTCCTAGCTACTTATATAGTCATGTTCCCAAAACAGGAGTGTATTTTGCGTTCTTACAGATCGCTCTCAACCATGTAAATCAAAGAACATAACTCCACAAATAGGAGTTTGCATTTCTCTCAGGATTGAGATCTATCATGGTTGATAAACTTAGTTTGATATTCGATCATTTCTCGTAAACGGTACTAATGGGAAATTTGATCAAACATTGTGGTCCTATCTTATACAATCAACATTGCATATGATACTTCCATTTCATGTCTTCCACATGAATGATTAGGATTAGATCATTTGTCTATAAACAAAATGTGAAGCTATCAATAGTGTTACCAGGATAAGTTTCCCAAACGTTATCCATTTATTGTAGACACTTTTAAGTTACTCATCTCGACTTTAATCCTCTCGTATGACTCACATACTAAGTCATGATTTCATAAGAGTAACTTAAGGTTTACTATTTGAATGTTTGATATTTATATATTTCCATATATTTCTAATACAAATGCTATAGAGCGAAGGGGATTGCATTAGACATCATTGTTGGTGAGGCTGTTGCATAATAGGAGCAACTTTGGGAATACTCTACTGTCTTATTGAAATATAATCCTAGGAGTACAGTGAAACTGAATTCAAAGGGAGGTATGTTTCATCGGTTTTATGCTGTTTAGATGCATGTAAAAAAGGATTTCGTGTAGCATGTATGTCAATTATATGCTTGGATAGATGTCATTTGAAAGGAAAGCATAGGGGGCAACTATCGTGTGCTATTGGACAAGATGAGAATAATAATATGTTTTCAATAGCCTTTGCCATTGTCGAAGCTGAGATCAAAGACTCTTGGCTATGGTTCTTGACAATCCTCTTCGAAGACATCAAATCACCAGAAGAAAAAGGCTAGACTTTTATGTCTAGTCAACAAATGGTGACATAGTTTATGCTTGGTTTTCTTTTATAGGCTTACATTTCTAACAATTTATAATCAAAATAATTTGTTATCATTTTATAGGGACTGGTGGAAGCAATCAATGATCTGGCTCCTTCTTGTAGACATAGGTTCTGTGTGAGACACCTATATGCTAACTTTAACAAGCAGTTTAAAATTAAAACAATGAAAGATTTGTTGTGGGCATCGGCTAAGGCAGCATTATAAAGTAGGTTCGAGATTAATATGGCAAAGATTAAACCATTGAATGTTGATGCATATAATTGGTTACATAGGTTTGATGTGACATGTTGGTCTAGGCATGGATTCTGTCATAATTTAAAATCTGACTTAATTGTTAATAACTTAGTTGAGGCCTTTAACAGTTACATACATAAGGCTAGATACAAACCTATTATCATTATGTTTGAAAAAATTAGAAGGAATTTGATATGTAGGATGCAGAAGAAAAGGTCTGATATGAACGCAACAAAAAAGAAATTTGTCCTTGGATACTAGAAAGAATTGATGAGGGTGTAAAAGATATTTTGAATTACATCCCACACTGTGGAGCTGATGGATTGTATGAAGTGGAATATTTATATGGGCATAGGAAAATGGTAGATTTATTGAAAAAAAACATGTGCATGTGGGATATGACAGCTATCGGGCATCCTATTTAGCTATGCAATGGTTTGCATTTCAGCTAATAAGGATGACAAAAAAATTGGAAAACATGTTGATCCCATTAATAACAAACAAATGTTTCTTAATGCCAACACAACTCTTATCAAACGTGTACCTAGTGAAGATCAATGGCTTAAAACCACCTGCAATCCTGTCGAGCCTCCTATTTTAGAAAAAAATGGTAGATCTAAGAAGCTAAGGAAAAAGGACAAGATGAGTTAACACCAAGTGAACCAAAAATTACCTAGAGAGGAAAATTGATTGTTTGTAGCAATTGTCTCATTGTTGTTCATAATATGAGGTCATGTAAAGTTCCCATAAATCAAAAAATGAATATTAGGAAGAAGAGAGGTGGTAACTCATAATAAGAAGTTGGTGAAGCAAGTGCAAGGGATGAGGGAAAATCTGCCTCTTATCGTGGTAGGAGAAAGATGCAAGTAGTAGTTCTCATTGTATATCTTTTTTGTATTATGATATTTAACTTTGTCTATTTTATTTTGCTCAATGATTTTTTTGTTGGTACCTTTACAGATTAGGAAGCACAAATGATGAATTCTGTTTCGAATGCTTTTTTTTTTTTGAAGACTAACATTCTTTTGTGAAGACTGACTTTTGTGAAAACTAATGGACTTATCTTTGCTGCTTTTTTGCTTGGTGACAAGCAAGCAAGGAAACAATTTTTGTGTGCGGAAACTGCTTATATTTAAGAGATAGTTTTTTGTGTGGTGCTATTGCTTTTATTTAAGATATAGTTTTTTGTGTATTTGAATGTTATGGAAAATTAGAATGTTGACCAAAATTTAAATTTTTATTATTGATAAAAGTGTTTTTAGTTGGAATCATTGGAATTTCTTCCAGTGTTAACAATATATATTCGGAATCATTGGTATGTTGCAATATACATCAGGTTTCAGAATAATTGGAATGTCTTCAAATGTTAACAATATATATTTTGAATCATTCGTATATTGCAATATATATCAGGTTTCAGAATCAATGGAGAAGGGTACATGTCTACTTCTTTGGGTTTTTTGCAGCATACTTTTAAAAATGAGGCTTTTGGCACTTTAAATTTCAAATTAGATGTGAAGACAAAATTGTTTTTTTTTGAAAAAAATTGAATGAGCAATATGAACTTTTTAAACTAACATCCAATATCAAGAACATGTAAGAAAGCCTTATCACAAGGGTAATATAATGCATTCTAATAAAAAACTTCCTAATCCTCATCAAATCAGTGGCTACAACATACACGAAACAATGTCAAAGATGAAATAATATCTTACAATTTACTAACTCCTCTAACATACACAAAAAGTAACCATTAAATGCCTAAAAAATTTAAAGTAGCTATATCTTTATCTTTGCATTCTTCAACTGGGATTTCAGTTCCTTGTTCATCTCCACTAATTCATTAATAACTTCTATACTCCTATTTGTATTTGGCGGGTCATACCACATAAAATACCTGCATGATCTTCCAAACTACACAAGAATAAATGAGCATTAAAACCTTTAAGCACTATTCCATAGAACAATACAATACCACAAGCAAAATTCCAAAATACATAAGTTTTTTATTAATCAACATAAAGAGTTGGATTATGGAATTTTTTCTAGAACGATTTTGAAATCTAAAACCATACAATTATCTTCATATTGCAAAAGCAATTAAAATAGGGTAAAACAAAATTCACAATCATAAATAATTGAGTTCTTACCCGATATAAAGAACACAAAAAAAAAACCTCCTTCTAGGGTTCAAAATAGTCCAAGATGTCATAAGAGATACACAATTTTCACATAAACAAATCCTTTGAATATTTCATTTCATTGAAAAATTTCAGTTGCAATTTTGCCTCCTTGAATTAGATTGAGATGGAATCAATGAATAAAATATTGTTTTTGAAAGAAAATAAAAATAAAAAATAAGATATTAAACTTTACCTTGGTCGATAACCTTGATTCTTTGGTTGCTTCTACGAACCCACCGCCAGAAATTGGTGAGACGAGATAGAGGCGGATCAATTTTTTTCCCTACATTTTCTTTGAACCAACGTGTAACGTCCCGTTACTTTTAGAGGTAAATTTTTTTTATTTAATTAAATCTTTTAAGATTACTTTAAATACAGTAATTTCGGTTTTAGTAGTTATTTCCGTCCGAAATTCCTTTTAATCGTTTTAATACTTTAAATTCGTTTTGGTGACATTAATAATTATTAACGGGCCAATTAATAATTATTAATCACCTTTAGATTAATTTAAGAGCTTCGGGTTTCATTTTTAAAGTAAAAGTAAAAGAGGGACGTAGCGTCATTTCCCAATTTCTTAAATATCTAAAAATCACTATCCACCTTCTCTTAAATATCAACACTTAAGACAATTTATCTCATTTTTCTCTTCTTTCTTTCTTGTAGCCGTGAACCCCAAAACCCAAACCCCAATTTTTGGTTTTTCTTTATTTCTCGGTAGAACATCTCGATACTACTCCTGTTGGAAAGCCCTTGGCCCAAGGATCATTTCCAACCTACCGAACGAGATTTTCGCTCATTTTCTCGAGGCTTTAAGGTATGTCAAAGTTTCTAAAACTTGATGTGAATAGTGTTTTAATGGAGATTTTGAATTGAAATCTTCAAATTCGTTCACCGAAGCTTGAAGATTTCAATCGGGAAAGTCGTTATGGGTAATTTTAGAAACTTCCCCTAAACCCTAAAGCTGAGTTTGAGCCGGAAAGTCGTTATGGGTAATTTTAGAAACTTCCCCTAAACCCAAAAACCGAGTTTGAGCCGGAAACCCGTTTCGTATGATTTTCCCTCACTTGGCCATGAATAGGATGTTAGGGTTACTATGTTTTTGCTAATTACTTAATTTTTTCGGAAATCAATTAATGTGTAAAACCCTAAATTACGGATACCCATCGATGTTGTGAACTCCCAAAGTATCCGAAACCAACTCAAAACACCTCTAAAGTGCATAAAAGCAGGAAAACCAAACCCGAACCATAATTTCCCTTGTATGGCCGAGAGCACCATAGGGAGGAAATCTGGGATTTTCGTTGTTTTATGCGTTTAGATGTTGTTTGTTCGATTTCCGGTTAATTAATGATATTAGGTGTAATTCAATTGTAGGATTGTGAATTGTTCGGGTATTTGCAACCTCGGATAATCGAAGCTTTTCTACAATCTAAGGTGAGTTTAAAATGGAATTTAGTTGTCTTATGAATTACCTTTCATTATGATATTGTTTATCAATGTTAAGAGGGAACTAGCTTCTTAGAATTACTGTTTGGTTGGAGACTTTAATTTGGAAGTGAGTGGAGAGGATTTGGAATTATGGTTAGTTCGGTGAAAAGGAAACATCGGTGTGGTTTGGAAGTATTGTAAAGTGACTTGGAGATGTTAGTTGAAAGTGGAAGTCAAGTTACTTTGAGTGGTTTGGGAATTAAAGTAGATGTTACACTTGAGTGATAACTCGTGTAATCTAAGTAGTTAGGTTCTTTAATAACTTAGTAGAATTCCTTGGAGATTATCTAATTTATTGGAGACCTTAAGCACATTGATTCGGCACATGATAGTATGTTGATATCGATCCATACGTATCCTGGGTGCGATGATTTGTGGAGACAGTGGCACATTGATTTGGCACATGATAGTATGTTGATATTGATCCATACGTATCATGGTGCGATGATTTGTGGAGATAGTGGCACGTTGATTCGGCACACAATAGTATGTTGATATCGATCCATACGTATCATGGTGCGATGATTTGTGGAGACAGTGGCACATTGATTCGGCACATGATAGTATGTTGATATCGATCTATACGTATCATGGTGCGATGATTTGTGGAGACAGTGGCACATTGATTCGGCACATGATAGTATGTTGATATCGATCCATACGTATCATGGTGCGATGATTTGTAGAGACAGTGAGTAAAATTGATATGGTACATGATAGTATGTTGACTTCGGTCCATACGGTATTATGGTACTATGAATTGTGATATGGTACGACCGTACATTGTATGTTGATATCGATCCATACAATAGCACGTTACGATGAAACTTGTTTGGTAACAAAGATAGTTAATATTACAATTACTTATTCTTTAGAATTGTGTAGTAAGGCTTATTAATGGTTGTTACTTTTACTTTAAGTCCTTAATTCGATTTTATGGCATCGAAAGACTATCTCGAGTAATATCTTACTATCGTTTGATTGTATGAAAATTGGAAGTGTGGATATGGGTAGTAATGTGCATTATAGGCCTTTGGACACAATTTCGGGTATGAAATTTGGTTCATAGGATTACTTGCTTTCATTTTACTCTCACTTGCATTTTATGCTAATGTTGCTACACTTACAAATTTTCAGGTAAACCCCGTGCTAAGAAGCGTGGTAGGGGAGGTGGTGCCGCGTGACTTGCCGAGTTGGTGTACGGACAATGTTGAAACATATTTTGGTTTAGCATTCTTAAAGATGCTTGTAAATTATTTTCATTTTCCATTACTTGTGTCTTTTTGAGCCCGAAAGGGTGTTTGTCTATAATCTCATAAACTTTTATGATTTAAAGCTTGTTTGAGAGTTTAAATTAGAAGATGGGATACGTGTTCCCGATTTATAGCTTTCTTTGAAAATGGGTTGGAAAACAGGTTTTGGTTATTCGAATTTTAAACGAACCCATGCTGTTTTTCTTTAAAAATCGAGTCTTCCGCTGTGCATTTGAATTTAAAGAATTTAACGGAAAGCGGGTCATTACACAACGAGAGAAAGAGGTTAAGAGAAGGAGACTGAGAACTTTTTTTTTATGTTTCCAATGAGAGAGGCTGAGAAAGAGACGAACAGACTGAGAAAGAGTAAGAAACTAAATTTTCTTTTTGAAATTCGAATGTTGCCCATAAGCCAGATCATTTTCCATGTGGGTTAACGTCTCAATTTAATAGAAGTTAATTTTTGAAGATTTATTAAAGTGCAAGGGTATCTAATTTCAAAAAAATAGTGCTGGGGTGTGATATAACAATAAGTCATAGTGCAAGGGTGTTTTTTGCATTTAACTCTTATTTAAATAGAAATTAATATCATTATTATTAATTATTTAAATAATAAGTATATTTAAATGGTAATAAATAATAGAACATTATTAATAAATAATTATTAATTATTTATGAAAATTGATTACATAAATTGAAATTAATAACTAAACATTTATTATTGGTTTTAAATAATTACTATTATTTAAAATGATAATAGTAAATAATATATTTATTATTAATTTAAATATTGTCGTTTATTTAAATATAAATTAATAAATAAATATTAATAATAAATTACAAAAATCAAGTAATGATATTTTATTTAAATTAAATAATTGATTTATTTAAATAATAAATATCAACGATTAATAAATAAGATTTATTAGTAAGGAAGAATTTATAATTGAATTAACGAATTCAATAGATATTTGGTTCAAATTATTGATTAAATAAATAAAGATTTATTTAAATAATATATACCAAAACTTAGCACACATATAGTATTTTAGGAAATAATGTTGAATTATTTTGTCTAGAATAATTAAATAGAAGAATGTTTATACAAGAAAAATTAAATAATAAAAAATTAGTTTTTCTTCTTAATTATTTTATATACATAAAATCGGCAATGCATAAGATAAATGAGGAATAAGATTTTATTTTATTCTTTGCATTTATCTTGTTAGTTTTTCTAATTTAATTACAGGGTACTTTGCCTATAAATACAAGGTTTTGGCTCTTCATTCTCAACTCCAATTCAATTCTGGAAATTGAAAGCTCTTCTTCTTCCTCTTTCCTCTCTTGGTCGATTTTTCCATAGTCTTATTGTAACGACCCGACTCCATTAAATCTTTTGAATTCAAAGCCACAACGGAAGACATAGTAAATTTTTTTTAAAAAGGCATGGGAACTGTTAAAAGTTGGACTATCAAAAAATCAGTTTTACATTTTCATAGCCAGAAAAGTAATGGAAATGCACATTTCCTTTATAAGTAAAGTTCAAAACGAAAATATTAAGTATAATGAAAACAAGTTCAAGAACTCTTATGACCCCATATTTACACATATCTCAAAATGGAAGTAAAGTAGAATGAAAAAGAAAGTGTTTAAGTTATGCATTCATAGAATGCTCAAATCAAGTCTATGTCCAAGATATCCTCGCTCCTCAATCAAACAACACCACCTCATCTACCACACCCTCTGCCACGTGGAGTACCTGAAAGGAAGTAAGTGTAGCAACATTAGCATAAAAATGCAAGTGAGAGTAAAATGGAGGTAACCAAATTCCATATCGAAAATTGTGTCTAAAGACCTAACATGCTCTTTACTACCCATTCTACGCTTTCAGTACAACCTGTGAATATACCCAATCAAATTCCCAATTCCAACTCACATGGAACCACATAAAGTATTACAATTGAAAACAAACACTTGTACAAAGGATAAGTATGCTGTTACTTAACAAACAACAAACAAGTTTGGATGCTCATATCATGAACTCGATTTATCATCGTACCACATATCCTCGATATAACGATGTACATAGCCTGTTTTATCCATGAACCCCGTATAACCACAGATGTCATCATATATAACACCCATAACCTCTTTCATCTATGGATCCTTATATCCCAAGATCTCATCACATAAATATCACAGATCTCATCATATAATAACACCCATAGCCTGTTTCATCTATGGATCCTTATATCCTAAGATCTCATTACATAAGTTGGTCCATGGCCCTATTGCATCACAACACATACAATCAATACAATCTACAATACAATTGACAGTCAATTACATGCTTATCTTTTGTACTTCTCAAGGTGTTGCCTCTTGCAAAAATCCCAAGTACATCAATCATATTATCATTAGAATTCCATAATCCACATTACTACCACAATCAAACCATAACCCTTAATCCTTACATAAGGTAACAAGATCGAATAAACAATAACCAAAATCATCACCGATACCACGTTCACGGAGATTGTAATTATAAAGTAACAATTAACAAGGTTTAACATGTCAATGCTACCAAAAACAATAGAACATATATATTACATAAATAACTCACAAGAAGTCTACTAAGCTACTTTTGTACAATGAATGCTCATGGTACCTTCCACTTCCAAGATTCTCCAAGATTCACCATAACCTTACAAGACCTCAAAAAATATACTAAAGCCTACTTTTCAAACAATTCCAATAATTAACTCCAAATATACTTGAAAAATATAATGTCCCAAACTTACTTTCAAGGTTCATAGTCACCATCCAACTACTTAATATCTCTTAATAATAAGCAAAATCTCTTAACCTCGATCAAACAAAATCGTAATGCAACTTAAACATAAGATTACAACTCAACACTTTAAACTCACCTTAGCAAAGAAGTTGAGCTTCCTAATAACCAAAAATTGGTCACACGTTCGATTACCAATACGTACAATTTAATTACATCTCATATATATTAATTAACAGAACATCGAAAAAATGACACCTAAATACATAAAACGATAGAACAACCTAAGTTTGGCTAAAAGAGGCCCACGACCCAAAATAGGGGGTGTTGGGCTTGATTTTCCGGTTTAAAGAATTTTAGAGTCATTCCGGTTGGTTTTGAATAGTTTTGAAGATAGTAATATCAATGGGTAAACATAATTAGGGGTTTTGGACATGAATTCTTCCCCCAAAATTTAAAAAAAAAATACAAAACTAAACAAGGATTTTCACCACTAGTAGCCCCAAGAATTTGGGAAAGTAAAAGGGGACTAGTTTATTTTCGATTCTAGGATTTGAAAAACATACACTGACCTTAAATGAACTTCCCTAATTGAAATCTTCAAGTTTCATGGTGAGAAATTGAAGATTTCATTTAAACTTCAAAGGAAACAAAACCCAAAAAAACTTAGAGAATTTCCTCTCCTTGAGGCCTCTTAAAAACGAAAGAAAAAGCTTCAAAGGTAGGATGAAAAGAAAGCTTGGAGCGAGGGCTTTCCAATGAACTAAGAAACCAAGAGATTCATCGAGAAAAACCAAAAACCAAAAGTTTTCTTCCCCCTAATTGAGACCCACGGCCTTGAGAGAGAAAGGGGTGCTTGATATTTCCTTTTTTTTTAATGATAAATGAAAGGATGAGGATGATGATAGTGTTTTAAATTGAAAAAGAAATTACAAAAAGTCCCTCATTTGCTTCTAGTTTTTTAAACTTAACCCAAAGTACTTAAACTAACTAAAAGGTGATTAAGAATTATTAATTGCCCCATTAATAATTATTAATATTAATAATTCTTAATACTCCTAATACTAATTTAAGTTTCTAAAGTAAATAAAAGGTCTACGAACGAATAAAACTCCTAAATTCTAAGTTATTAATTCTTAAATTAATTTTAAATACTTTAAATAAAATTAATAAAAAAGAAAAAAAATTACCTCAAAAGTAACAGGACGTTACACTTATGGGAAGAAAATATTTGTCTTTCCAAAACAAATTTCTTCTAGTTCGATTCCACAATCAAGTTTTGTTAATGTTCATGGATATAGTCTAGAAGATCCGGTAATGAAGGAACCTTCCAATCGATTCTCCATTATTTACTCAATGTAAGTAAAAGATTTTAATTTTCAAAATAAAGCATGAATCTACAGGTTCTTTAACAATTATTCATGATATTAAAGTACATTCATCTCTTTAATATTAATTAAGTTAAATTAATTAGAACAACCTCTACTGCATTAACTTGTGAACCTACAATTGGTATCAAATCGGTCTTTAATTATTATGCATAAATTGTGATTTTTTCTTAAAATTTTTGGTGGGTACCAGAAAAATTATTTTATATATGGTTCTATAAATTTTGGAGGTTTTCTTATTGATTTTTTTGGTATTCTTGAGGCAGTTAGGTTTTAATTTTTAGTAGAAAATTTGTAAACCCTAAATTTTAGGGTATAGGTAAAAAAATTTGTAATTTTTTCCTACCTTATGAGGGTGAAATCGTCAAGCATATGTAAGACGGAGAAGAATTTTTTATTTTATTTTTCCATTCATTCCCAATGAGGCACACGGCTAGAGGAAAGAAAATGTATAAATTTGGTAAGATATTTACATGATATTATCTTGTGATATCAATTTAGAAAATCAAATATTCAAAGATAAGAAAATAATATTTTCAAAGATTATCTCCCTATTATAAATTATGTTTTTCAAAAATTGGCATAGGGTTACTTGGAATTTTTTTTTTATCCATATAATTAAAAGATAATGATTTTGAAACCATTCCTTTATGGAAATATTATAGGAGATAATATTGCCTCCATAAAAACTATGTGGGGTATTGCTCGTCGGAGTCTTCTTCCACACGGTTGAACAAGTTGCGTCGCGTGTCGTTCCTTTGCGGCAGAGCTACTTGAGACACTTAGAAGAAATACTGTAAGAAGGGCACCGGTGTGGTACCGGCCGAGAACCTTCCGATGATCAAGTTAGGTGGCGGTAGGTGAGATACGCCTTGCACCGCAAGGAAGAACTAGGTCAAGCGATATGACTGTTCGTTTTCTAGGTTAAAGTGTCATACCTGATTTGATAGGTCAAGTGCCTTTTATAGTTTCTTGATCGTGGGCCCATCGATGGAGCTAGCATGAGACTAGGCTTAATGGGCTTTAACTCGGCCCATCCCCATGTGAATTGGTCCGACGTGGACGTGGCTCGTAAGAGGGCTATTTTTACCCTTTACAGTTTTCTCCTATTTCTTGGGCCCGAAAGTTTGATGTAGGGAATAGTAGACATTCAAATCGGAGGCGTGACGCTCGTCCTGATCCTTGTATTGTCACAGATTAGTTGGGGGTCACAACTCCTCGGAAAATACACCGCTTTGGCCTCGTTATGATTTGGACCCTCGGCAACTTCTTTTCGTGGGTCGTCGCGCCCCCTCGTGAACCTATCCATCTCAAGAGGTGCAGTTATTACCGAAATCGACCCGTTGGACTTCAGATGTCTGGTTCCAACGGGCTTTGGGAGACTTGGATCGTCGCATCCTTCTCCATGTGTCACGATGGTTGGACGCGTGTTTCCCTTCCTTTAAATAGGGTTTTTCATCTGAATTAAAGCTCGTTTGCTTTTCGAATTCTCAAAGTCGTTTGTAAATCATCCGTTCTTAAACGATTCTTCGTCATCTTCATCTCGTGTCCTCGAACCCTTTCCCGTCCTCCCCTAAAGGTTAGTCTTTCCTCTCTGTCTTTTGTTCCCCATTCTTTCTTTCATAGATAATTTTAAAGGAAACTCTATAGTTAGAGGACATAGGACCCCGAGGATTGCTGTAGGGGATGATGACTATGATGGTTTGGTTTTCGAGAGGATTCAGTCTGGGGCTTCCCCTTCCTTCACTTGAATCAGCGGGGTTAACACTGTCCCCTCATCTCGGTGTGAGCCTGAGGGGAATGAGCCTGCGATTGATCCCCGTTTGTCGATTGGTGAGGATTCCTTCCCTTCTATGAGTGAGCTTCCGTCTCTGAGATTCAGGAAGGTTTAGATATAGATCCCGTCCCTTCTCCTACTTCCTTCGGGGGGAATGGATTCCGTTTCGATGGGCCCAACCACTGTTCTCGATCTTTCTCATCCTCTTCTTCCTGTTCCTGCCCCGGAGGCGGCCTAAAAGAAAAAGAAGAAAAAGAAAAGTCGCTTTAAGGGCAATAAGGCCGCATCTCAGGTTACTCCATCCATCCCTACATTGTTGGGGGAAGAGGGTTCCTCCTTAGCTAATGAGGCTATCGTCTCTAGCCCTTCTGGATCTCCTACTGCTGATTTGGTCGGAGTAGAGACTGCGAGTAAGAGGAGGAAGGAGTCTCGGCCGAAGGGCATCAAGGAAGATAGGGGTCCCTATCATTATTTTTCAAAAATGACGCAAGCAAAACTTGATAGGTTGAGGGCCGAGTATGGGATCTCTTCGGATTTTGAGATGAGACTCTTAGAGAAGTCAGAGCGAGTTTACCTTTCCCCGGGGGAGGGTTGGACCGCTCTTTATCCACGATTTTTCCAATGGGGGGTTCGACTTTCCCTTCCTCCCTTGATGGCCGAATTACTTCGGAGTACTAGCCTCGCATTGGGTCAACTAATGCCGAACACCCTGAGATCTTTGATCACCTTCTTAGTAGTGTGTTCCGGGTTGGGCTTTCAGCCCACCCTAGGCATGGTTTCCCATTTATGGTCCCTTCACTTAAACGTCCAGGACCGGATGCGTTTCATCCTTCAAACCTCTAAAAAACCGGCTCTGGTAGATGAGACCACCTATGAGAAGTATTGGAAAGAGGAGTGGTTCTTCATCCGTAGCCCCTTTCTTTCTAGGAGAGGGTCCATTCCTGTCTCGTGGGAAGACGAGGGTGAGAAAATGAGTTCTGTATTACTTTGTGTCTTGTTTATCCGTAGCCGTACTGACCATTTTCAGTTTTGCGTTGCAGTGAAGAATCCACTTCCAAAAAGTGCCTCTCGGGAGGTTCTTGGTCATTGCAAGATTCTCAGCCAGCGGGGCCCTTTCAACTGGGAGGAGTTTAACCAGCATCCTTGGCTAATCTTTGCCAAACTTTGGACTCCACATCCAGGTTTCATGCCCGTCGCTCCTCGTAAGTGCTTTGTTTCGCTCTTCTGTCTCTTTCACACGTTTATGTGCTTATCTCGGTGTGTGGCTAATTTGGATTAGTTGTGACGTAGGTCTCAGTGCAAGAATGTCTGGTGTCACGCTCACCCTGGTTCCTAACTCCGATGATCCCGACGCTTTCTTTGCCCTTCTTCAGGACATGGGAAGAAAAAGGTCTGCGGCGGCGTCTTCATCTGATCTGAAAGGAAAAGAGGTGGTCGCTCTTAATCGTCCCCGACCCTCAGGAAGTGGGAAATCCGTGATGATCGGCACCACGGAAGCCTCTACAGAGGGTGCAGTGGCTCTTTCCCTTGTTCTTCCTGCGGACCCTCCCTTGGGTTCCCCTGCGGGTCTCTCTATGAATTCTCCCGCTCTGAAACGAAGGAGGGGTGGAGTCATAGGGGCACTCGACCACGCGGAAAGGGGTGCAGATGCATATATTTTGAAGCGTCCTGAGATGGCTTATCGGTCATTTCCTTCCGAGGCGGATTTGCCCTCTTCTTCTTATCATGCCCATGTTTTGTTCTCTGACACAAACTTTGAATAGGAGGACAATCAGATGACCGGAGGGCCCTTCGACGCCAGACCTTGCTCCTACCCGATCAGCATGTGCAAGTTATCCTCCCTTCAGTGGGAGGGGCTCCATCGATGGCCAGTGGATTGGGCATCGCAGGCGGTGAACTTTCTTTACTTCGCCTATTTATCCCCCTCGATGCAGACTTCGATAAGGGGTCCCTCTCCCGCCACTATTACCTTTGATGAGCTATGAACTTGTTTGGATTCTCCTGCGACTTGGGGGATGTGCAATTGAAACCTCTCATCGACTACGACAATGAAGACGAGACTTTCAGTCGCATGTGCCACCGCAGTTGGCTCGTTGGTCGTTTACTCTTTTGTCCTTATTTTCCTTGTCGTCTTCAGTTGATTTTTATGTCTTTAAATGTATCCCCTCTTACAGGGAACCCAGGCTTCCACCCAGATAGCTCTCAATTTAGAGAGTTTGCTTATTAAGCATCGAGAGCTTAAGTAGAAGTTGGTGGAGGCGACGACTAGTGGTCGACAGTCTCACATCCTTGACACGGCACTGATCGAGGGTCTCCAATTGAAATCTGGTATTGAGGAGGCCGAAAGAAGAATCTCTTCACTGGAAGCTAAGGGGCTTTAATGGTCTGCCAAGCTTGAGCGCGTCCGGAAAGAGTGTGAGGAACTCCGATCTCTCAATGAGGACAGGAAGCGGCTCCTCGATGAAGCTTTGGTTGCTTGGAACAAAGTGTTTGGGGACTTGGATGTTGCTCATCAGGAGAGATTCAAGGCTGTGGATGCCTTCAACCGGGAAGTCGAATCCCTTAAGAAGGCTAATGAGGAGTTGGATGTTGTCGTGTTGGAGAATGACTCGCTGCGGTCAGGTTTCTAAACTTCCGATCCTTCGAGACTCTATAGGCGACCTCCAGCAAAAATTGGCCATGGAGACTGAAGCGTCGGTGGAATCCATTCTCATCAGTCTTACTGTCGGACGAGATTCGGTCAAGTTGCAGATGGACCTATCCGAGGAGGAAGGGTGGGCCAATCAGTCCGGTCGCTAATGATGACGCCGTTGACCACCAAAAGTAGTTATTTGAGCAAGCTATCAAACTGAAGGCTTCCAAAGTCGAGGCTTCCATAGGGGCTAGGATTGGAGTCGACCACCCTGACGAGGTTGAAGGCGCGACTGCCGAGGATGGTGGTATCTGTGTTGATGAAGGCGATGGCACGATTGTTGAAGGCGCTTCTACTGAAATTCCCCAACTGAGACTGTTTATGTTTCCGATTGACTTTTCTAGAGTAAACTCCTGGATTGTGGAGCCCCTGTATTGTTTGTTGCCTTGAACTTCTTCTCATTTTTTTTTTGTTTTTTTATTTTTGAACACATACATTTTTTGTGAAGACTTGGATATATGCCCTTTCTTTATGTCTGCTTGTCTTGTTTTCCTACTCGCTTTGCGAAAATGTTTTGACTTGCCAACATTCTTCAAAATGTTCAAAACGTTCGTGGACTTCGTTCGTCCGAGGATTTCGCTTTCGAGAAAGGCTTGGGATAGTCGGACAGACCGAGGTTTTTGCTCCGGAGAAGGCTTTTGATACTCGGACCAACCGAGGTTTTTGCTTCCGGAGAAGGCTTTTGATTACTAGGATGGACCGAGGTTTTTACGTTTTAATACTCCAACGTCTTCTATTCTCATTAATAGGAAGTGCTTGGTCGCTTCTGCAGAAGGCTTTAAGTGTTTGGACGGGCCAAGGCTTTTGCTTCCGGAGAAGGCTTTAAGTGCTTGGACGGACCAAGGCTTTTGCTTCCGGAGAAGGCTTTTAGTGCTTGGACGGACCAAGGCTTTTGCTTCCGGTGAAGGCTTTAAGTGCTTGGATGGGCCAAGGCTTTTGCTTCCGGAGAAGGCTTTAGATGCTTGGACAAAGGGTGTAGGAAAACTATGTGAAGCAAAATTATATAATTTCCTTTTTTCTTCACTTGTACATTGAGTAACCAACAGAAACATAAAAAGAAAAAGAGAACAAAACAAAGTTATTCACAAGCCCTCGACCTCTTGGGCAACTCTTCTAGTTTTCATCGCTGTCGATGAAGACCGTCGGAATCAATCTCCTTTTCCGCCTCAAGGGGGAAAGTTCCTCTCTCAAGGACTTGTTTTCCCTCTCGTAGTAGTCCGTGAGGTTTTTCACCGATTGAAGGCGATCTTTGAGCACGTTGTAAAGCTCATCCGGTTCGTAGCCTTCTACTATCTCTACGAGTTCTACGCTTTCTCGAAGAGAATGGTTCTCTTGTTAGAGCTGCTCCATCCGAGTGTTCACCGTTTCGAGAGCCTCTCGGATGCTCTGGACCTCTTGTCTCAGGGCCTCCGAATCCCCTTCTCTCTCTTCCTTCTCTAGAAGGGCCGCCTCAAGCTTGGCTATTTCTGCACGCAATTTGCGGTTTTCCCACTTTAGGCCTCGCTTTGTCAACTTTGAGGTTGGTATGGAGTCATCCATATCTTCAGTAAGTTGTCAGGTGGTCGATAGAATAGACTGTAGGATATTCCCATGATCCCTATCCTTTTATAGTAGATTGGAGAGGATACTTCATTTGGGAGTCGAAAAGACTTGCCATTAATTCGAATGGCGCTCGATGCATTCAGCCGTTTTATCTTTCGGGGCGATGACATCATGTATTGATTAGTTGTGTCAAACGCCAGTCATTCCCATCAAATTACCTTAAATGCGGTTAATTAAGGGGGGGGTTAACCGCATTAACTATGGGTTAATATACACGTCGTCTCGCATGCCCGACTATTCGCGTAGTGGCGCTCGATGCTCAAAAGATGTCACAATCACGACGGTTCCTAAGTCCTTTAAATAGGCCTTTGGGAGTTTCCCATTCACGTCTTTGGACTCTGTTTTTTGAAAAGGCTTCTCTTTCATTTCCAGATTTTCGAATTTTCTTACATAATTCATAATTCCATACCATGGGGTTTTCCCATTTCCTCCTGTTTCTCTTTCACGTTTGGCCTTCCTTAGTCATGGCCTGCGTTAAGAATGTTTGGTCGTGATCTTCTACGCCTGTTTGGTTGGTCTTAGCAGACATGAACTTGGTGGTCGTAATCCTCCACGCCTGTGAGGATAGACCTTAGGGTTCAAGTTGTTCGGGCTAATTAGTCACTCGACCGCCCTCCATCATGATTATAGAGCTTGGTCCTCGATGGTTCTCTTCATCATCACACTGTCCAGGACTTCAACATGGGAGGTGGTGTCTTTTTTGGTGTTTAAGGAAGCGAGAAATGCACTTCACCTGAGACGAGCGTCGAGCGACTTCAGATGAAAGAGCTGGTCCTCTGTCTCCCTCACCTGAACCTGCTCTGACTTAATTGGGGAAGCAGTCTCCTGCGGACTCAGAGAGCGGTGGGAATGTTGTCTCTCCGGGACTGAAGGTTGTCCTCAGAGTACCACCATCCCTGCCGTCTCCATTTCAAGCGAAAGCAGGGCTACTTTCCAAAATCCATCAGGGGTTCGGGTGCAGTGAGTCGAGGACCTATGTATCATTCATCTGTCGGGTTCTGTTGAGCCTCAGACTTGATGAGTGGGTGGAGTAGCCGGCGGGTGAATTGGCCCTGGCCACTCGTTTTTCGAGCAATACCCTCATCCTCTCTTAGGAGGACATCCTCACTATTTCTGATGCTAATACCTCAAATTTGCACAATTTTTACTTTGTAGAATTTTTGCAATTTCTTTTAGCTGAGTTCCTGAAATGTGGGTCCGGGCCTTATTTGTTTGTTGTGAAATAAAAGTTGGCACTTTATTCACTTGTAGTTTCCTTGCTTCACTTTCTGTGTGAGTTACTTTTCCATAGTTTCGAATGCATTAGATTCTTTAGTTCGCGGAAGACTTAGAAACTTTTTCTAACAAATTAGGGATTTTAGTCCGAGGGGGACTTAGTAATTTGCCTAATCAGATTAGGGCTTTTCATTGTAAAGGCATAGACTGATTGTGTGGAAGAAAAAACATGTAACACATGTATATTAATTTGAAAGTGGGCCTCTTCGGCCAAGTACTTACATGGTTCTCTCATCTTTACACAGGATAAATCCTTAAATGTGCGGCGTTCTAAGCCCTCAGAATCATTTCGCCCTTCTAGTCTTCGAGGCGATAAGTTCCTGGCTTGACTTCTTTGATCACCTTATACGAACCTTCCTAGTTTGGTCCCAGTTTTTCCTCTCCGGGCTCTTGCATGTTCTGGAATACTTTCCTTAGAACGAAATCATTTACTTTGAAGTTGCGTTGTCTTACTTTCTTTTTGAATTACTTGGCCAAATTTTGCTGGTAACCTATAAGACGGACTAGCGCTTGCTCCCTTTTTTCTTCGGCTAAATCTAGTGCTTCTGCCATCATGGTGTCATTTACTGCTTCTGGAATCGAACTCTGGGTCGTGGGGATGACCATTTCCCTGGGGATGACTGGCTCTGCCCTGAAATCCATGGTGAATGGGGTTTCACCGGTTGGGATTCTAGGGGTGGTACGATAAGCCCAAAGGACTCCCGACAATTCATCCACCCATCTCCCCTCGTTCGTTCCAATCTCTTTTTTAGAGAATCCATGATGGTTTTATTCGATGCTTTCACCTATCCGTTAGCTTGCGGGTAGCGGGGTGTCGAATATCGAAGTTCCACTTTTCTGTCCGCGTAATACTTTCGAATGGATCTTGCTGTGAACTGAGTTTCGTTGTCGGTGATGATGAACTTGGGGATTCCGAAGCGGGTGAAGATGTTTTTCCAAAGTAACATCTCGATTTTTCGTTCCGTAATCTTTGCCAGCGGCTCAACTTCAATCCATTTGGAGAAGTAGTCTGTTGGTACAATTAGATAGCATTTTTGTCCCAGAGCCAACGACAATTTTCCCACTAGGTCTAGACCCCATTGCATGAAGGGCCAAGGTGCTGAGATTGTAGTTAGCGCCGTTGACGGTGCGTGAATCGTCTTTATGAACCTTTGGCATTTGTCGCACCGGGCGATGAAGTCTTTGGAATCTTTGACCATGGTGGGCTAGCAATACCCTTGTGTTAACGGTCTATGATTCAAGGACCTTGGTCCTGCGTGATTTCCACAGTGTCTGAGGTGCAACTCTTTCAGAACGTAAGAGCATTCTGACTTTCCCAGGTATTTTAGATAGGGTCCACTTAAGGACCTCCTGTATAATTCTCCTTGGATGATCGAGTATCTGGCCGCTTTGGATCGGATTTTCCACTCTTCTAGTTTTTCTTCGGGTAGAAGTCCCGATCGTAAGTATTCAAGGATTTGAATTCTCTAATCCGATTTGGGCTCCAGATTCTGCTCTATCGGCATTACTTGTCCGATCACTCCGTCGTCTCCACTCCCCATGTTCCAATCAAGGGTAATGCTTGGTTCGAACAAATAATCGACGTGGATGATTCTTCTTGTCTCCGTATGGACTGCAGATCCGAGACTGGCCAGAGCGTAGGCATGTCCATTCTCAGTTCTCGGTACTTGGCTGATGCTATATTTTGTGAACTGAGATAGGATAGATAGAACTTTTTCCAGATAGTTTCCCATCCTAAGATCCTTTGCTTCAAATAGCCCTTTTACCTGATTTACCACGAGTTGAGAATCACTTCTGATGCTCAGGCTTTTGACTCCCAGTTCTTTTGCTCTTTGCAACCTAGCTATCAATTCTTCGTAATTAGCTTCATTGTTTAAAGCTGCAAATCTGAATCAGATTGACTATTCCAGGAGGTATTCCTCGGGGGTCCTCAGGACTAAACCTGCGGTGGATCCTCTCGAATTTGAGGATCCATCAACGTTTAGGGTCCAGGATTCCATCCGGGGATCTACCGGGAATGGCGGGTTTGTTTCAATCTCATTCAAGCTTGCTGGAGTCATCTCTGCAACGAAATCTACGAGAACTTGCCATTTGATGGCTGTCCGTGGCTCGTAGGTGATGTTGTATCCAACCATTTATATCGCCCATTTTGTTAAGTGTCCTGAAACATCAGGCTTGTGGAGAATGGCCTTTAGTGGGAAGGTGGTCCTCACTACTATCTGATGACCTTAGAAATAGTGTTTCAGTTTGCGTGAAGCGACTATCAGGGCTAACGCCAGTTTCTCCATTTTCGAGTATCGCGTTTCAGCATCGACCATTGCTTTACTTACGTAGTAGATTGGGTGCTGAGTTTGCTCGTCTTCGCGCACCAGCGCTGAGCTAACCGCCACGTCATTTACTGCTAAGTATAGAAACAACCTTTTGTTATCTAAGGGCTTGGCTAGTAGCAGGGGTGAAGACAAGTAAACCTTGAGCTCCTCGAATGCTTTCTGGCACTCAACTCCGTAGCCAAACTCTTTACTCATTTTCAGTGCCTTGAAGAAGGGTAGGCATTTATCTGATGATAGAGATATGAACCTGTTTAATGTTGCCAAACATCCAGTTAGTTTATGTACACCCTTCAGATTCGTGGGTGCTTGCATGTCTATTATCGCTTGAATTTGGCCAGGGTTCACCTCGATCCCGCGGCTGGTCACCAGGTGACCCAAGAACTTGCCTGTCGGGACTCCAAATGTGCATTTATCGGGGTTTAGTTTCATCCCATACAAGTTCAGCACTTTGAATGCTTGTTCCATGTGAGCTAGGTGGTCCTCTGCCTTCTTTGATTTGATCAACATATCATCGATGTACACCTCCACTATCTTTCCCAAAAGATCTTTGAACATTAGGTTCATCATGCGCTGATAAGTGGCTCTTGCATTTTTCATACCAAAAGGCATCACAGTGTAGCAATACATGCCCATATTGGTTATGAATGAGGTTTTTTCTTGATCTTTTGGGTTCATCTTGATTTGGTTGTATCCGGAGAAGGCGTCCATGAAACTAAGCAGTTCTTAGCTGGTGTGGCGTCTACTAGTTGATCTATTTTGGGCAGCGGGAAAGAGTCTTTCAGGCAAGCTTTGTTGAGATCCGTGAAGTCAATACACGCCCTCCATTTTCCATTCTTTTTCTTCCCAGCCACTACATTGGCCAACCACTCAGGGTATTTGACCTCTCGGATGAAACCCGCCTCAAGAAGTTTCTGAAACTCTTCATTAATGATTTTATTTCACTCGGGTGCAAATTTGCGTCTGTTCTGTTTGATAGGGGGTTGACTCGGATCAACTTCTAGGTTGTGAGTTATGATATCCGGGTCTATACCGGGCATGTCCGTGTGATCCCACGCAAACGTTTTCCAACTCTTCCTTAAGAGGTTTATTAGTTCGTCTCTCAGAATTTCTTTCAGATCTTTCCCAATGCTCGTCGTTTTCTTCTAGTCTTCTAGATGGATCTGGATTTTCACCGATCCGTCCTCAATCGCTACAATTCTCGGTCGAGCAAAGGGCAGGCCTCGTTTGGGGCCCCGATCTTGTAATTACTATGCTTGGCACTGATACTTCAGCTTGACGATTTCGACCAAACATGATCTTGCAGCCTGCTGGTCCCATTTTATAACCCTGATCCCCTTTTCGGTAGGGTATTTCAGCTTCTGGTGAAGAGTTAAAGGATGTGCTCTCATATCATGAATCCAAGGTCTTCCAAGCAAGGCGTTGTACCCTGAGCGGTCATCTATGACGTGAAAGAGGGCCATCAGATTTGCACCTTCGACTCGGACTGGAATTTTGATGGTTCGGAGAACCTCGTCGCTGTCCCGTTGAATCCCACTAGGTCTTTGAAATTTAAAGTAAGATCTGATTCTCTTAGCTTCATTCTCCGGAATGCGGACATATACCATATATTGATGGAAGAACCTAGATCTATTAAGACGCTACTGACTGCGTGAGATCCGATGGATATTGCTATTACTAGTGCGTCGTTATGGGTCAGATGTACGTCTTCCAGATCTTTTCTGGAGTACTTAATCAGATATTCAGGAGCGTGCTTGACCAGATAGACGGGGAGCCCAGCTTCACGATGAGATCTTTTGTGAGCGTTTATGGACTCTCCGGTGCAGTGGATCGAACTGATTTGACCGTCCTCCGGTGCCTCCACCGGTGCGACGAGTCTCTCATCCATGTCTCTCGCATCTTGCCTCTTGACCCTTCGAGCCGGACCTTGTTCGCACACGCGGTCTATCTCCCGGGCGAGAATTTTACAGTCCTCTATGGCATGTCCGTTGAATTTGTGGAACCTACAGTAGGATTCTTTTCTCTCTAAGCTTTTTCGATTGTAGTGCAGCCTTTTCTCCTTTAGACTCTCTTCCTTTCGGAAAGAGTTTCTCGCCCTTTCAGCGTGCAGGATCCGTTCTGGACTTCTCTTCTTCGGATCTTTGATCCTTCCCCATACGGATTTTCTTTCCACCTCATCTCTTTTCTCTTCTTTCCTTCTTTCTGAGCGTCTGTGCTCTCTTCCTCGCCATTCCTCAGTTGAGGGTTCCTTCTTCTTCCATACTCCCTCAGATTTCGATCCCATTCTTCGCATTTCTCTGTCCACCCTTTTGGACTCGTCTTGCGATATTTTCGCCATTGCTCTTTCTAGTGCCTCTTTCATGGTTGTGGGCCTTCGCTTGTTGAAAGACCTCCATAGGGGATGGTTCGGGTTTATAGCCCATGAGAACGCGGTTGCTGCCTTCAGATCGTTGCAGTCTTTGACCTCCAGCTTGACCTTTCAGAACCTAACGATGAAGTCATGAAGGGCTTCCTTTCCTCTATTAGCACATCATAGAGGTTGTGGTTCGTTTTAGCTAACTTCCAACCCACGCTATATTCGTTGAGAAAAGCCGATGACATGTTCAAAAAAGTTTTAATGGACCTGTTGGGGAGGCTGTTGAACCATAATAGAGGCGAGCCTTTCAAGCTGGTGGGAAAGAATCTACAGGTTAAAGCATCTAAATCGAGGCCGATTACTCACGAGGATTCCATCATGTTGACGAAGTGGGCCACATGTTCCATTGGGTCCCCAGTTCCGTCGTACATCTCGAACTTAGGGAGGATGAAATGCCTCTGTTGTGGAACGAACATGATTCCTCTCGTAAAAGGGGAATCCCCCGGCTCTCGGGCATCCGAGTTAGGTTTGGCTCTTTTCTCGGACGCCTTCCTTGCCATCTTTTCTTCGAGGATTTGCCTCATGTCAGTGTACTTCTGCTGCTTTTCTCGACGTTTGTCTTTACCGGTGGATGCCGAGCTTCCTTCGTCGCTTCCTGTGTAACTCGAGTCTTGATGTCCTTCAACATTCCTCTGAGACAGCACCTTGTCTCGAGTCCATCGGGTGGGGCCTGTTTTGCTTGGGGCGTCCTTTTCCTTTGAAGAGGAGATTTCCAGGCTGGCATTCTCCCCTCATCGACGTGCCATCAGCCTGGTCCATAGGTCATCTCTCGGCACATTCTTTTATTTTTCTGACGCGGTGTCCTTTCGACGCCGCTGTTTGGCTAGGGATTTTCCAGTTTGTGGCTTTGAAAGGCCTCTCTCGTCTACGTTCATGATGTTTTGGCTGTTAGCATTGACCAGCCCTTTCCCCAGCAAAGCTCTCATTTTCCGTACTTCTTCTCTCAAAGCTTTGTGTGCTTCCACCATCTCTCGGTGTTCCGTCAGTGCGATGGTAATGGTTTTTGATGCCACGTCGAGGTTCTAAGCATCATTGGTTACTCCTTTCTCTCTGGCTGCGTTCTCATTGAGAGCTCCTTGTCTGGTTGAACGAGTGGTCATCTTCTCGACTTGTGGGTATCGCGTGAGTATCTGGATTTTTTTGGAATTCGAAGATGAACGGCCCCATGGTGGGTGCCAAATTGTGTGGGGTATTTCTCGTCGGAGTATTCTTCCACACGATTGAACACGTTGCGTCGCGTGTCATTCCTTTACGGCGGAGCTACCTGAGACACTTAGAAGAAAGATCGTCCGAAGGGCACCGGTGTGGTACCGGCCGAGAACATCCGGACGATCAAGTTAGGTGGTGGTAGGTGAGATACACCTTGCGCCGCAAGGAAGAATTAGGTCAAGCAATATGACTGTTCGTTTTCTAGGTAAAAGTGTCATACCTGATTTGATAGGTCAAGTGCCTTTTATAGTTCCTTGATCGTGGGCTCATCGATGGGGCTAGCATGATACTAGGCTTAATGGGCTTTAACTTGGCCCATGAAGGGTGGGCTCCTTTACGTGATGATTCAGATGGGCCCGTCCCCATGTGAACTTGTCCGACGTGGACGTGGCCGTAAGAGGGCTATTTTTACCCTTTACAAATACCATATTTACGCCTACACAAAGGAAGGAAGAGAAATTGAAGCTTCAAGTTCTACAATGATAGATTTATAATTAAGTTGTAATTTTAATTTTCCATTTTAAAAATAGTGCCAAGAATACCGATCAATTTAGTTATTTATTATTTAAATTATTTATATGTATGATATGAATGTTTTAAATACATGCATCATTCTATAATATGTGTTATTATATGTTAATGTATGTGAAGCATTCCATAATTTTATTTTATAAGTGTTAGTATAAAAAAATATGATTTTTTTATTCTTAATTAATTTAGGATTTAAAGCATGCTTATTTAGTTAAAATTTAAAAGTGAAAGATTTTTTAAAAGTTAAAAAGAAACTAAATGAATTATTTGTAATATGGAATTATTGTTTAAAAAATTGGGACAAAATTCATATAAGATAAACAAATAGAAACTTTGAATTAAGGGTGAATTAAAAATAAATAATTACAATCAATTAATTAGAACAAATTGTTGGCGAAGCTCTGCCCAAGCGATGGGGTTTCATAAAGTTCACTTAACATGGAGTGCCTCTAACTGGGAGCAATCTGGGAGAAAAGTTCAAATTAATAAATCAAATTTATTAAGACAGCTCATAATGTGATTACTTTTAACTAAGAAAACGTGAACTTTCACATTAAGATTAATCTAACCAATTTAAGAGTTAAAGTTGTTTAGGTTAATTAAAACTTAGATTAATGATTTAGCTTGAATTAGTCTAAGTTATGAAACCCTAGCTTGGAAATATTAAGTGGGAGAAGGAATTATGTCAATGCATCCTATGGTCTCCTCTATAGGCACACAACATGAGGTTTACACAAGGCCTCTGTATCACTGTTGCAGGTGTTCATTCCCATAGGAAATGTTCTATTTGTGTAAATTAATGATATGGCTAGTCTCCCGAAAGAGATAAAGAATTTTTAATAGAAATTGAAGATTGAACTTACACTTCATAGACACTCATCAATTTTTATTTAAAAGACTAAATGTAATGTCCTGTTATTTTACAAGGCAATTTTTTTATTTAATATGTATTATTTATTTTATTTAAATCATTTAATTTCATTTTAGAGATAATTAGTTTAATTAGAATTTAGAATTTAGAATTTAGAATTTAGTAGTTAATTTCGTTTGAAAACCTTTTTAATCGTTTTATTAGCTTAAATTAGTTTTGGTCGTATTAATAATTATTAACAGGCCAATTAATAATTATTAATCACCATTTGGCTAGTTTAAGATCATCAGGTTTCGTTTTATAAGCTAAAAATCACTTAAGGAACGTATTCGTAATTTTCGATTTCTTAAAACTATCAAAACGCTATTAATCTCTCTTTAAAAATCTCAACTTTGACCAAATTTGACCAAGAGCTTCATTTTCTTCTCCTCCTTTCTTCCATGGTTGTGAGCCACCTTGAGAGAGAATTCCTCTTGGCTTTTCTTCGTTTCTCGGTGGATCGTCGTGTTTTCGGTTGCGTTGGATTGCTCGGGACAAGGGCTACCTATCCAACCTACCTTTTCGGTGTTTCTCGTTCTATAAGGGAAGGCCAAAAAAGTGAGTTTTCAAAACTTTTAATATGGATTTCATTGTTTTTTTTATAAATGAGTTTTGAAGTTGAAATCACGTATTTCCATCAAGGAATTTGACGATTTTGAGCTTGGATTTTCGAAAAACACTATTCACCCGAAAACACTATTCACTCAAAAATGACACTTTTTCTCATATTAGATATGAGTTGTAATATGTTGATTGATTGATGAATTGTAGGTGTGATTGCTCGTTTGTTGGTTCGTGGGAACTTGGTTGTCACGGGAGCATTCGAGGTGAGAATAAATAGATTTTAAAGTAAACTTAGAAACCAAATAAGTTGAATGATTTTTAGAATTGGAAGTTGAGATTAAGGTTTAAATCAATAGGATTAAAGTAAGTGAGCTAGCATGCTTAGGCCTGGGAGTTAGTTCTAATTGAGTGAGAGAACTCATGGATTTCTCGAGGGAAACGTTTAACTCTTGGAAATTCTAAGTTTAGATTCGTTCCGGAGTTTAAGAATGATTATCGGAGGTTGAAGGTTTCAAGTATAATGGGGTGAATAAGGAAATTGATTATGGAACTTCGGATAGTTACTGAGAGCAATAGAATCCTTTGAATTGGAGACTTTATGATAAAGTTAGTAATTCAAGTTTAACTGAAGGTCGTTTCGCTAGATTTATTTATTGTTTTCTTATCAGAAGTTCCTAATTTCTTATTTTATGTATAAAGGGAAATTCGTGATCCATTTATCTTTATGCATTTCGATCACTTTGTATATTTATATTTATTTTTACTTGCACACTCTAAATGTTTATATTTATTTTTACTTGCACTTGAAAGCATATTCATATCATATCATATTGCATAATTGATTATTGGGAGGAATAATGAGGCAATGCATAAACTGAGTGTGCTTGCATTGTCTGGTATTATTCGTTTTATATTTATGTATATGTATCATGAGGAATGCTAAAGGACTGTGCTACCTTACATGATCAGAGGAGATGGATAATGAGATAATGATGGCACTATGCGAGTTCACATTATTATCCATAATTACTAAGATACATATACGAGAATACAAAGTATAACTTAGCCTACGAGAGTTCATTACCTGCATTCGATGGGTGAGTTAATGAGGTGAATGAACTTAGCCTACGGAAGTTTCATTACCTGTTATTATTCACTAGAGGTGGGAAGATATTATTGAAAGGAATTTGTATATTTTATTTTAGAAAGTGAGTTTAATGAGGTGAATGAACTTAGCCTACGGGAGTTTCATTACCTGTCATTATTACTAGAGATGAAAAGACATTATTTAAAGGACTTTGTATATTTTATTTTGGAAATCGAGATAATGAGGTGAATGAACTTAGCCTACGGGAGTTTCATTACCTGACGTTATCCTCATGTGATGGTTATACTAATGTAAAGGTTGTGTGCCATTTACACTTGTTTAGTGAGTTAATGAATGCTTAAATATGTTAAAGCTGAGTGAGCTTAGCATTATTTATTAAAGAAAAGGAATGTAAACTTTATAGCTTGAGTTACTATAGCAAAAAGAAATGAAACATTATGTATATTATACATTTCCACAGAGAAAATGTAAAGACTCGAATTTTCTAAAATCTTTAAATCATAAGCAAACAGCGGAAGACTAGTTTTTACAAAAATTTGGCGTGGATCCGTTTATAATACGAACTTCCTAAACCTGTTTACATGGGCTCAAATCAGAGAATTTAAAACAACATGAATTTCACTCCATTTTATACCCAAAATCAGAGCAAATAACACGAAAATGTATACAACAGATCTTAGGCTCTCATGAGCCACAAAATACAAGTTTAAGACATCAATATCAAGTTTATATTTAGCATTTCTAAAATGCTCCAAAATATGCCTTTTCTAGTCCAAGTATCCAAGACATCTACTTGCGATCACGCAGCACCACCTCCAGGACCTCGCCCTCTCGCACGAGTATTACCTGAAAAAGTTTTAGTGTAGCAACATTAGCATAAAAATGCTAGTGAGAATAAGATGGATGCAAGCACTTCTATGGACCGAATCCCATATCGGAAAATGTGTCCAAAAATCCTATTGTGCTCTTACTACCCATTCAATATTCCCAAGTACTTTACATAAGAAAAGCAATCCCATTCTACTATATCGTAATTTTGAAAAGTAAACATTCAAGCTCATAAAATAAAGTACTAAAGCATAAAAAAGTAAATTTCTATCATTTACGTCATTTCACATGTTATTTCACATTGTGACCACATTGTCACATTTCACAATTCAACCGTGACCACTTGTCACCATTCACATTCACACTCGTGACCACATTGCCACCAATCACAAATCATACCGTGACCTCATCACAACCACACCGTGACCTCACTGTCACAAATCACAAATCATACCGTGACCTCACTGTCACCATACACAACCATACTGTGACCTCACTGTCACCATACACAACCATACCGTGACCTCACTGTCACCATACACAAACCATACCGTGACCTCACTGTCACCATACACAAACCATACCGTGACCTCACTGTCACCAAACACAAACCATAACGTGACCTCACTGTCACCAAACACAAACCATATCGTGACCTCACTGTCACCAAACACAAACCATATCGTGACCTCACTGTCACCAAACACATTATCACGCGTATCATAACGCCATACGTACTACTCCCCTTTGGCAGTACTAAATAGCGAATCTCATTGCTAATAACATCATACTAACTTAAATCTACACAGTGAATTTCTCCAAAGTTTTCTTTTAACTATCTTATAACCATTCGAAATAAACGGAGAAAAGTAGGAGAAATCTAATACTTTTCTCCAATTTCCTGAACCTAGTTCTCCTTGAGAATACAACTTAATCCACCAATAATATCTCACTTTTAACAACACCAAAACTCAACTAATTTTCCTTATACACTTTCCTTAACTCCCAATTATATACATTCTTGGAAAAGTTCTAAAATCTAATAACCCTCTTAACCTCGATCGAACATAATCGTCAAGCAATTCGAAAACATAAAAGTAATCACAACCATTTTAAACTCACCTTATAAAAGAAGTCAACTCCTAATCAACGGTTGACCAAAATTCACGATCGATGCACAAAACCTATAATTCAAATACACCTAAAGTATATTAATTAACTGAATTGAACAACGATCGATACAAACTAAATAAACGGAACAAAAACAGCCCAGGTTAAAGCCAAGAGGCCCACGACCCAAGGGAAAAGAGGGATTGGATATGGTTTACCATATTTTAAGCACTTTAAAAGTGTTTCGAGTTGGTTTCAGGCAGTTTGAAGGTTGGTAACATCAATGGGTAAACGTGATTTAGGGTTTAGGTCAAAAGTTCAATCCTGAACAATTATGAAAAACATAAAAACATATCATTTGAAAAACCCTAAGCATCAACAAATAAGAGAAAAACTAAAAGAAATGGCTTTTGGCTCAAACCCGATTCTAGGGTTTAGGGAAATTTCTAAATATACATAAAACAACTCCCTCGATCTAAATCTCCGAGTTCCCGAGCAAGAAATAGAAGATTAAAACCAAAATCACCATTAAAACACTATTTGAAGCTTTAGGTTTTGAACTTTAACATACCTTAAAGCCTTGAGAGAAAGGATGGAAATTTCGATTGTTAGGTTGGAAATGATGCTCGGGCCCGTGGCTATCCAACGCAATTGAAATTGTGACGATTCACCAAGAATTGAAGAAAAACCAAAAATTGGAAATCCCCAATGATGACTCTCGGCCCCAAGGAAAGAAGAGAAGAAAAATTATGACGATTTGTCTAATTTTGGCTTATTTAAGGAGAGAATGAATAGTGTTTTTAGATATTTAAGAAATCGGAAATGACGCCTACGTCCTTTTCTTGCCTTAAGCTTTAAAAATGAAACCCGAAGCATTTAAACTAACCCAATATTGATTAATAATTATTAATTGGCCTATTAATAATTATTAATACCATCGAAACTCGTTTAGAGCACAACAGAAGACTTGATTTTACAGAAAAACGACATGGGTCCATTTAAAAATCGGATTATCAAAACCTGTTTACAACCCAATTTTTCAGAAAAAGCATTAAACCTGGATTTCACATTCCTTACTATGATAAAACTCCTAAAGAAAGTTTTAAAGTCCCAAAAACATATACAAATGCTCCTTCAAGCTCAAAATGAAACATAAGAAAAATGTAATGATATGTTTGTAAGTATTTCAAGAATGCTACATCAAAACCAGTCGTGTTCCTGTCCATTCATCATCTCGATAAGTCACGCGGCACCACCTCCTCTAACTCGTCCTCTACCATGAGTCTTACTTGAAAAATTGTAATTGTAGCAACATTAGCATAAAAATGCTAGTGAGAGTAAAATGAAAGCAAGTAATCCTATGAACCAAATTCTATATCAGAAATTGTGTCCAAAGGCCTATATTTCACTTTTACTACCCATTCCACATTCCAACTTCCACACAATCACACCATACATAATATGCTTCTTGTAAAGTAACGATATTAAGACTTAAAGTAAAAGTACCGGTTATTACTAAGTCTTTCTATCCATTCTAATGAGTGTATGTAACTGTAACATTAACATTGCTTATTACTAAACCAGTTTCATCGTAACAGATTTACCTTATGGATCAACATCAACATACTAGCCCGCACAGTATTACCACATCACATTCATCGTATCGGGTTTACCATATGGATCAATATCACATACTAAGCCCGTACGGTATTACCACATCACATTCATCGTATCGGGTTTACCATATGGATCAATATCACATACTAAGCCCGTACGGTATTACCATATGGATCAATATCACATACTAAGCCCGTACGGTATTACCATATGGATCAATATCACATACTAAGCCCGTACGGTATTACCATATCACAATCATCGCATCGGGTTTACCATATGGATCAATATCACATACTAAGCCCGTACAGTATTACCATATCACAATCATTGTATCAAGTTTACCATATGGATCAATATCACATACTAAGCCCGTACGGTATTACCATATCACAATCATCGTATCGGGTTTACCATATGGATCAATATCACATACTAAGCCCATACGGTATTACCATGACACAATCATCAAGTTCCCTAGTAAGTTAGATAGAATTCTACTAAAGAACATAAACTACCTAAGTTACACTAATTAACTCTCAAGTGCAACTTCAAGCCACTTTGACTTCCAAACCACTCAAGTTCCTTAAACTACCACTTTCATCTAAAATCTCCAATTTCATCTAAAACTCTTCAATTCATCTTACAAGACTTCCAAACCACTCATATCTTACCTTTCACTTCCAAATTCATAAGATTTCCAAAGTCACTACACTCACTTCCGAGTTAAAGTCACCAACCAAGTATTAACTTCTAGAAGTTAGTTCCCCTCTTATCCTCGATAAACAATATCGTAATGAAACATAATTCATAACATCACTAACTTCCATTTTAAACTCACCTTAGATTGTGAAGTCCAAGCTTCCAAGGTGCCGAGATCAAAACCACGCAACCAAATCACAATCCTAGAATTCAAATTCACCTAACAATCATTAATTATCTGAAAATCGAGCAAACAACAACTAAATGCATAAAACGACGAAAAACCCAGAATTTGACCCTATGTAGCTCTCGGGCTCAAGGGGAAAAAAGGGTTCGAGTTTGGTTTTTCGGCTTTTAGGCAATTTAGAGGCGTTTCAGGTTGTTTTCGGATACTTCGGAAGTTCGCCATATCAATGGGTAGTCGTAATTTTGGGTTTTACACAATAATCGATTTCCGAAAAATTAAGTAAAATACAAATTCAAAGCAAACTAAACACCCTAATCTTGGCCAAGTGAGAGAAATTAACACGGAACGGGTTTTCGACTCAAACTCGGTTTTAGGGTTTAGGAAAGTTTCTAAAATCACCTAAAACGACTCCCACAATTGAAATCTTCGAGTTTCTCGGCAAGATATTGATGATTTCAATCTTAGACTCCATTAAAATACTATTCAAAGCTTGAATTTAGAAACTTTATCATACCTTGAGGCTTTTAGAAAACGGACGAAAACCCCAATTGTTAGGTTAGAATCGATCCTTGAACCGAGGGCTTTTCAACGAAACCGGAATTACGGCGATCTACCGAGTAATTAAGAAAAGCCAAGATGAGAGGGAGAAGGAATGAGAGGCTCGGCCAAGGCAAGAAGAAGAGAAAAGAAAAGAAATGAAATGTTTGACCAACTTTGACTTTAAAAACGAGAAGAGAGTGAATAGTTAAAAGATATATTTTTAAGAATTTGGGAAATGACGGTTACGTCCTTTTTTAAATGATTTAGTAATAAAACGAAATCCGAAGATCTTAAATTAATCTAAAGGTGATTAATAATTATTAATTCGCCCATTAATAATTATTGATGTCAACAAAACTAGGTTAAAGTAGTAAAAGGTTTAAAAAGGTTTTTGAATGAAAATCACTACTAAATTCGAAAATACTAATTTTAAACTAACTTTAAATACTTTTAATAAATAATAAATAAATAAAAAATTTACCTCCAAAAGTAACGGAGCGTTACAAGCCTCCTCCGATACTTGGTTCCTCCACAAAACTTTCACTAAGTCGATAGTCTTGTTCCTCAACACTTTCTGCTCTGATTCTAGAATCTTCACCGGTGTCTCCTCATAAGACATGTTAGCATCAAGAAAACCGGGCTCATGATCTATCACATGTGAAGGGTCTGCCAAATATCTTCAAAGCATCGAAACATGAAAAACACTATGAACGGCCGACAAGGATGGTGGTAAGGCTAAACGGTAAGCCACTTCCCCAACCCGATCCAGAATCTCAAATGGACCGATAAACCTACGGCTCAACTTGCCCTTCTTCCCAAACCTCATCACACCCTTCATAGGTGCCACCTTCAGAAATACGTGGTCCCCCACTGCAAACTCAAGTGGACTACGTCGTTTATCGGCATAGCTCTTCGGTCGACTTTGGGCAACCCTCATCCTCTCTCTAATCAACATAATGGACTCACTAGTCCTCTGTAATAACTCGGGTCCCAACAGTCTTCTCTCTCCAACCTCATCCCAATGAGCGGGAGAACGACACTTTCTACCATAAAGTGCCTCAAATGGTGCCATCTTGATGGTAGGTTGGAAACTATTATTATACGCAAACTCTACCATGTACAAATGCGAGTCCCAACTACCACCAAAGTCAAGAACACAAGCCCTCAACATATCCTCTAAAATCTGGTTAACTCTCTCTATCTGACCATCAGTCTGAGGATGAAAAGTAGTGTTAAAATCCAAACCAGTACCCATGGCTGAATGTAAACTCTGCCAAAACTTTGACACAAACCTAGTGTCCCGGTTTGATATAATCCTCACAGGCACACCATGCAGTCTAACAATCTCCCTCAAGTACACCTGTGCCCAAGTTTCAACTAGATAAGTGATCCTCCCTGGTAAAAAGTGTGTTGATTTTGTCAAACGATCCACAATCACCCAAATGGTATCATACCCCTTGGATGTTCTAGGCAACTCACAAAAAAAATCCATAGAGATCTCTTCCCATTTCCACTCGGGTATACTCAAAGGATTAAGATAACCTACTGGTCTCATCCTCAATGCCTTGACTTACTGACAAGTCAAACATCTACTCACAAACTCCGTGATGTCAAGTTTCATCTCGGGCCACCAATAATGCTGTCTTAAATCTCTATTCATCTTGGTGCTACCCGGATGAACAGAAAAGATAGAATTGTGAGCCTCCTCCAAAAATTCTTTCCTGAAAGTCGAACTCAAAGGTACACATAGCCTTTGACGATACATCAAAGCACTATCAGAGGAAAAAGTGAAGTGGCTAGGTACACCTAACTCTGCCTCAATAAAACCGGCCTGTAAATGATTCTTGCTCCTCTGAGCCTCAATCATCCTCTGTCTCAAAGTAGGCCGCACTGTCAATCTAGCCAAACTCACTGTAACCTCGGCAGTAAGGAGGGCTATCTCAGCAAGCTCCAACTCCCACCTCAATCTCATCGGTAAAGCAGACAAGTACGAAGACTTCCTGCTAACTGCATCCACCACTACATTGGCTTTCCTGGGATGGTACTGAATATCACAATCATAATCTTTCACAAGCTCCAACCATCTCTATTGTCTCATATTCAATTCCTTCTAAGTGAAGAAATATTTGAGGCTCTTGTGATCGGTGAATATCAAGATCTTCTCACCATACAAGTAATGCCTCCAATTTTTCAAAGCATGTACAACCGCCGCCAACTCCATATCGTGAGTCGGATACTTCTTCTCATGCTCCTTCAACTAACGGGAAGCATATGCTATAACTTTCCCATGTTGCATCAAAACGCAACCCAAATTTCTCTTCGAAGCATCCGTATAAACCGTCAAAGCACCACTACTATCGGGTGACACTAGAACAGGTGTTGTTATAAGTCTCTCCTTGAGCTCCTCAAAACTCTTTTCACACTCCTCGGACCATACAAAGTCCACCCCTTCTTCGTCAAATGTTTCAAAGCCGATGCTATCTTAGAGAAGTCTTGAACAAACCGTCTATAGTAACCGACAAGTCCAAGAAAACTGCGAATCTCAGTCACACTAGTTGGTCTAGGCCAACTACTAACCGCCTCAACTTTAGATGGATCCACCATCACTCCTTTACTAGAAACCACATAGCCTAAGAATGCCACTTTCCTTAGCCAAAACTCACACTTAGTGAACTTTGCATACAATTTTTGTTCTCGTAACATCGTCAAAACCTTCTCTAAGTGCATAGCATGCAACTCCTCGGTCTTAGAATAAATCAAAATGTCATCGATAAACACAATAACAAAGGAGTCAATGAACCTCCTAAACACCGTTTGCATAAGATCCATAAAAACCGCCGGCGCATTAGTCAAACCGAATGACATAACAACAAACTCATAATGCCCATATCGTGTACGAAATACGGTTTTGGGAATATCATCTTCCCGGATTCTCAACTGGTGATAGCCGAAACTCAAATCTATCTTCGAAAAGATAGTAGCACCTCTCAACTGATCAAATAAATCATCAATCCTTGGCAAAGGATATTTATTTTTCATAGCTACTCGGTTCAACTCTCGGTAGTCGATACACAACCACATTGAACCATCTTTCTTTCTCACAAAAAACATTGGTGCTCCCCACGGGGACACACTAGAGCGTATAAACCCCAAATCTAAGAGTCCTTATAACTGATTCTTCAGCTCATTCAGCTCAGCTGGTGCCATACGATAAGGTGCCTTGGACAATGGAGCCGTCCTAGGTAACACCTCTATTTGAAAATCCATCCCTCTCACTACAAAAAAACTGCCAAAATGCGACCAAAAATTTGCGACCAAAAAAAAGTGGTAGCTTTAAAGTGACCAGTTGGTCACTTTATTTGAAGGTTGACTTTAAGTGACCATCCGGTCACTTTTTTTGACGATTATTGCGACCAAAAGTAGAAGTAGTCATAAAAAATGGCGCGAAATTATGGCGCAAAGGAAGCGACCAGTTGGTCACCTTAAAAAGCGACCATCCGGGTCGCATTTTTGTGACTAAAATAGCCTTGGTAGCAAAAAATGGCGCGTAATTTTGGAGGGAAAAAAGCTACCAAATGGTCACAATTAAAAGTGACCACCGGTCGCAATTTTTGTGACTAAAATATGTCTTGGTAGCAAAAAATGGCGCGAATTTTGGAGGGAAAAAAGCTACCAAGTGGTCACAAATTGAAAGTGACCATCTGGTCGCAATTTTGTGACCTTTTTTGGGGAGTGGTAGCTTAAAATTGGAGGGAAAAAAGCTACCACGTGGTCACAATTAAAAGTGACCACCTGGTCGCAATTTTGGTGACTAAAATATGTCTTGGTAGCAAAAAATGGCGCGTAATTTTGTTGGGAAAAAAGCTACCAAGTGGTCACAATTGAAAGTGACCATCTGGTCGCAATTTTGTGACCTTTTTTGGGGGGTGGTAGCTTAAAATTTTGCCGGGAATTAAGCTACCATATGGTCACATTAGAAAGTGACCGGATGGTCGCAAATTATATGATTTTATATGACCAATTATTTATAAATAACTATTTTTAACACGTGCGAGATGCACGTGGAATTTTTGTCTTATTTTATTTGTTCATAAAATAAAATTACATTATAAGCTTTTAGAAAAGAAAAAATAAAAATAAGAATAGATGATTGAAAAAATTACCAATAATTCCAAAATTTCAAGATGTGGTGAATTTTATTGATTACATTTCTTAACAATAATAATAATGTCAATTAAATAAAAAATTATTCACTTTCAATTAATATAAAAACTCTTGAAGATCAATAAGCTATCTAAACGCCTTTAGATTGTTCTAAAATTTGTGTAGAGTAAATAATAATATTTAACCTCGTCTTGAAAATATCCGAATTTCCATACAAAGAGAGAAAATTATATTTTCCTTAAACCTCTAGTTGAATATAGTCGTGTGACTCTTTTTTGTTCAAGTAAAAGCATTTACAATTATGAATAAAGCGATAGACCAAACTTAAAATCAAAAGATGACGAAATACGATGAAATTGAAATTAACTTTTTTTTTATTATAAAGAAAGATTCCTCTTGATTTCAACTTTGACATGTTTATATCGATTCTCAGTTGGAATTGCTTCCAATGAATATGTGGATGCAAATTAATTATATATAAATATGTACATCTTCAATAGTCTATTTGGTTCCCTTCTAGCACTTTCTATCTTGAAAAACAAGAATAAAATTATCTATATCGTATTAAAAAAAACTCTTAATTAGAATCAAATAGTTCCAAATCAAGAATTACAAAAATGTATCTCGACAATCATGAAGAAACATATCAATGAATATAACAACATGGAAACAAGAGTTCCCGTCATATGTAAATATCGAAAGTAACCCAATATAAAAAAAAGTATATAAATATTAATATTTGCGACCGGTGGTCGAATTTACAAAAAAAGGTGACCACATGGTAGTAATTTAGAAGGGAAATGCGACCAAATGGTCGCATTTTAGGATTTAGGGTTTGAGTTTAGGGTTTAGGGTTTAGGATTTAGGGTTTAGGGTTTAGGGTTTAGGGTTTTGGGAGAAAAGCGACCAAATGGTCGCATTTGTGTAAAAAGTATAATAATATTTTTAAAAAATACAATTGGAATTGCGACCATATGGTCGCAATTATGGGCTGATAACTTTAAATTTTCGCGAAATTTATGGCGGTTAATTTAGTAATGCGACCATATGGTCGCAATTATTGGCGGTGAATCTCATAATTGCGACCGGATGGTCGCAAATGGTGACGGACGCGTGACAAGGCAATGGCCTTGGTAATGGCAATCGGGCGACCATTTGGTCGCCTTTTCTATAAATGCGACCAAATGGTAGCATTTATATTTGTAAATGCGACCATATGGTCGCATAAGTATCTCAAAATGCGACCATATGGTCGCATTTTCCCCAACTCATGATTTGTTCATTTCTGTCATAATTACATATTTGCGACCGGTTGGTCGCAAAATATGATTTAAATTTCATTCCCTTTCCTTTCCCCGTTTCTTTTTCCCTTTTCCCGCTTTCTTCTCTTCTTTTCTTCTTTTCTCCTCTTCGCGCCTCTCTCTTTTTCTTCCTCTCTTTTTGTTCGTTTGTCTCTTTCCCCTATCCATTCCCCGTTATTTCTTCCCGTTCCGTTCCCATTCTTCCTCTAAACCGAAAAATCCTCAACCACCAATCCCGGTTTCGATTACACGAGGTTAGTTTTCGTAACAAATTAAAGTTTAGTTTATGAATTTAGAGTTTACTTAGTTTACTTAGTTTTAGTTTTTAAGATAGTTTACTTTAACTAGTTAAGTTTTAGTTTATGTAGTTTAATTTAATTAGTTTAGTTTACATTAACTAATTAATTAGTTTACTTTAATTTTATTACTTTAAGTAATTTTAGTTTAATTAATCTAATGGTTTAATTAATCTAACTTAGTTTACTTTAATTCAATTTAAGTAGTAATTAATTTAATTACTTAATCTAATTTAGTTTAATTACTTATTTAGTTTATTTAAGATAGTTTACTTTAATTTAATAAAATTAAACTAAATTAATTTATAATTACACTAGAATTGATTAGTTAATTTTAGTTTAATTAATGTAATTTAGATTACTTTAATTAAATCAATTAATTTAAAGTAGGGTAATTAATTCAAATAGTTTAGTTTAATTATTAAATAAAAATTGTTTAATTACTTAATTTTAGTTACATTTGATTAACTAATCAATTACTTGGAATTAAAGTAAATATAAATTAGCTTAATTGAACTAAAATAATTCAATTAAACTTAAGATTAATTAATTAAAACTAAAATGAACTAATCAATTAATTTGAATTAAAGTAAATTAAAATTAGGTTAATTGAACTAAAATTAATTCAATTAAACTTAAGATTAATTAATTAAAACTAAAATTAACTAATCAATTACTTGGAATTAAAAGTAAATATAAATTAGCTTAATTGAACTAAAAATTAATTCAATTAAACTTAAGATTAATTAATTAAAACTAAAATGAACTAATCAATTAATTTGAATTAAAGTAAATTAAAATTAGGTTAATTGAACTAAAAATTAATTCAATTAAACTTAAGATTAATTAATTAAAACTAAAATTAACTAATCAATTACTTGGAATTAAAGTAAATATAAATTAGCTTAATTGAACTAAAATTAATTCAATTAAAACTTAAGATTAATTAATTAAAACTAAAATGAACTAATCAATTAATTTGAATTAAAGTAAATTAAAATTAGGTTAATTGAACTAAAATTAATTCAATTAAACTTAAGATTAATTAATTAAAAACTAAAATTAACTAATCAATTACTTGGAATTAAAGTAAATATAAATTAGATTAATTGAAACTAAGATTAATTGAATTTTAGTTTAATTCAATTAATTTTAGTTCAATTAATCTAATTTTACTTTACTTTATTTCAAACTAAATGATTAGTTTATTAACTTCAATTATACTTAAGTAGTTTAAATTAATGAGTTACACTAATTTAATTAATTAATTTTAGTTTAATTATTAAATAAAAATTGTTTAATTACTTAATTTTAGTTACATTTGATTAAAGTAAAAGTACAATTAGGTTAATTGAACTAAAATTAATTCAATTAAACTTAAGATTAATTAATTAAAACTAAAATTAATTAATTTTAGTTTTAATTAATTAATCTTAAGTTTAATTGAATTAATTTTAGTTTAATTGAATTAATCTTAAGTTTAATTGAATTAATTAGTTATAACTAATCAATTAATTTGAATAAAAAGTAAATATAAATTAGATTAATTGAACTAAAATTAATTCAATTAAACATAAGATTAATTAATTAAAACTAAAATTAACTAATCAATTAATTTGAATTAAAGTAAAAGTAAAATTAGATTAATTGAAACTAAAATTAATTCAATTTTAGTTTAATTCAATTAATTTTAGTTCAATTAATCTAATTTTACTTTACTTAATTCAAATTAATTGATTAGTTAATTTTAGTTTTAATTAATTAATCTTATGTTTAATTGAATTAATTTTAGTTCAATTAATCTAATTTATATTTACTTTTATTCAAATTAATTTGATTAGTTTATTTTAAATTATTTACTTAAATTTATGTTAGTTTAATTTACATTATTTCATTAATTAATTAATTAATTAAATAAACTAATCAATATTTTACTTACGTAATTAGTAGTAAATTAGTTTATTTTGGTTGTAGGATTATGACGGCGGCGACGACGCGTCCTCCCCGTCGAGGCGAGCCTGGCGATGCGGGTGACGAGGGGTCTCCGCAGACGCCCTCGGGCGTTGCCCCGATGCGGAGTCGACTACGGAGGAGTTGGACATCCTCTTCGGTTACGTACGCGACTTGCCGCCACGCCGATGATAGAGTCCCCGAGGCCGAGTCTTCGACACCACGTATGCCGCAGGACTCCTTGCCACGCCTCCGGGCTTAGCATCGGGGTATGCGTCCGGGTCGGCGTCCGGTGCGCATCAAGGTCGGATCCAGTGGCCCTCGACTTCATGCACGCAGCCTGCCTCGGGCGCAGACTCTACCCTTCCGGATTGAAGGGGATACGTAAGTAATTTTGTTTACTATTTCCCTAAAAGTTTTTATTCTTTTTAACTAATAGTTTCTAATATATAGCACAATAATTTTTTGTGATTTTGCGGAGTACGTGCATACGACCGTTTCAAAACGGTTTCCTGAGGTCCTTCGAGCATGCCTCTACCCCATGACCTTCTTGGGGCGAAGATTCCGACGACGGAGAAACGCGTCGGATGTACGGCGTTGGAAGGTAAAAACATAATTTATTTTCATAATTAATTAATTTTGAAATTTATAGAAATAAATTTATTACTTTAACAATTTTTATTTCAATTTTTTCAGGGCAAGTTTCTGTTATCGATCCCGATATCACCGACGGTAGATTGTTCCCCTATGGGGCGGTCACGTCCTGGATCGATTCAAGGACCTCATGTTCCGGCGCGCGAAGGCAAGCGAAGAAACCGCCCGTGTGGATGAGCCCGGAGGACCACGCGCGGCTCGCTAGCTTGATCACTCCTCGGGGCAAGGCGGTGTCAAGCGGGAATAAGGCCAACCGCGCGAAGAATCCAAAGAAACACACACGGGGGCGCGGCGGACCCACGGCGAGCACCATCGCTGATTGGTATGCTTTTTTTCCTCGCTCGCTTTCGTTTCTTTTTTCTTTTTTTTTTCAATTACTTATTAATTTATTATGTTTTATTCTTCACTATTTGATTTTTTAGGAAGCGAAGCACGGGCGCCCCGTCCCGCCCGATGAGTCGCACCGAGTTCTTCACACGAAGAAGGACGGGGCGTTAATCGGCGATAAGGCGAAAAGAAGTTCGGTATTTAATATTTTTTCAATTATTATTCTTTCTTTAAAATTTTTCATACATTATATATTAACCATTTTATTTTCTGAATTTTAAATGTTTAGGAACGTTTCACGGAGTCTTTGACTCGGCGGTTGCCCACACCGGACTCGTGACCGGCTCGGTGAGGACCGTATAGAGGCGTTCTTGGAGGCCGCTGGAGGGGTTCGGTCCGATGGGTCGGTCCTGGGGCTCGGCTCAGACGGGCGACGCCTTTATGCGGATGTGCCCGGCCTCGGCGGAGCTGAGAGAGCACTAGCTCCGGCCTTCTCCGGGTGAGCGGCAGATTCTTGCGCGGACATGGAGGCTATGCGTGAGGACCGTGCTCGAGTCGCTACTATTGAGGCCGACATACGGGCACGAGTCGAGGCCGACATACGAGCACGAGTCGAGCCTGTGTCGCGTTCGCTTTGGCCGCGTGCTTGGGGGGGGGCATCGGCGCCTCCTCCCCCACCCCGCCCTCCGCAGTAGTTCTAGGTTCTTTCGATTGTATAAAACATTTTTTAATATTTGATATATATATTTTTATTTGAATTCCAATTTTTTTTATGAAATTTTAATATTAATTAAATAAATAATTAGTAATTAATAATTAATAATTAATAATTAATAATTAATTAAATAATTATTAAAATTTAAATTTAAAAAAAAAATTCTTAAATGCGACCAGATGGTCACTTTTAAGCGACCATCTGGTCGCATTTTAACTGAGATTAAAAGTGACCATTTGGTCACATAAAATGCGACCATTTGGTCACTTTTTTATGTGACCAAGTGGTCACTTATCTTTCACATAAATTACGACCAGATGGTCGCTTTTTAAGCGACCATCTGGTCGTATTTTCATCGAAGCCAATAAGTGACCATTTGGTCACAAAAATTACGACCATTTGGTCACTTTTTATGTGACCAAATGGTCACTTCATTGAAGATAAAAGCGACCATATGGTCCCTTTTAATGCGACCATTTGGTCGCATTTTCAAAAGTTTGACTTTTTTGCTACCAAAATATTTTGCGACCAGATGGTCGAATTTTTGTGACCATGCAGTCGCAGAAATTGAAATCCGACCAGCTTTTTAGCAACCACTCAGTTGGTCGCATTTTGGTCGCATTTTAGGTGAAAAACGACCATTTGGTCGCAATTTTCTGGTCGCAAATTGGCAGTTTTTTTGTAGTGTCACCGGCGGTAAACCGAGTAACTCATTAGGGAAAACATCAGAGAAATCCCTCACAATCGATACCGACTCAAGTGTAGTCACACTAACAGACGTGTCAATTACACTAGCCAAATAACCCATAGCACCATCACACAAGAGAGCTCTAGCCTGAATAGCAGAAATGATTGCAGGAGACACTCTACCTCGAGTCCCACAGAATCAAAAACTAGTCCCACATGGACCAATAAAATTCACAACTTTTGCACTACAGCAAATATTGGCTTGGTTGGCTGACAGCCAATCCATACCCAATATAACATCAAAGTCACACATAGGCATCACAATCAACCTAGCATGCAGACAACAACCCAAAATACACAAATCATCGGTATAAATAACTCTGTCCACAAATATAGATTTCCCAAGCGGAGTAGAAAAATGCAAATCATGCCCTAACGGCGCAAACTCACAAGCAGCGGACTCAACAAACTCAACAGAAATAAAGGAATGACTCGCCCTTGAAACAAATAAAGCTAAAGCAAAATGTCCCAAGACTGTCACAGTATCTGTAACAATAGTGCCTGATGCCTCGGCATCCTCTCTAGTAGTGGCAAAGACACGGGCCTGCTGAGGTAGCTGAGAAGGTGCATAAACAGGTGGTGGTGTTCTCTGATATTGGGTAGGCCTAACCTGGCCCCTACCTCCTGTCTGACCAAGACCATGCCCCTGACCTCGTCCCTGGCCCTGACCAGTATACTGCGGTGGAGCCTGAAGTCTCAGACAATGAAGTCAAATATGCCCATACTGACCACAGTGATAGCACTTCTGACCATTACGCTGCGGTGCTGGACGAGTCTGAGATCCAGATGGTCCTCCTCCCCTACCCTGTACATGTCTCAGTGGGTGGTCACATCCTTGACCTTCATCTTATGAGAGGAGGTCTATGCAGCTGATATCTAGGCCTTTTCTCAAAAGGCCCAATATCTATAGCCAAGGCAAAATCTAAAGCCTCAGCTTAAGTGGAGGGTCGAAAAGCTCATATATGACCTCGGATGTCAGCTCTCAAGCCCACAATAAATCTCTTCTTCTTAGTCTTAGAATCAGAGACTTGCCCAGTAGCAAACTTGGACAAACAGTCAAACTCCCTCTCATACTCAATCACAGAACGATCTCCCTGTCTTAGAGTCAGAAACTGTACCTCTAACTGATCTCTGATATCCTCTGGGTAATATTTGTCAAAGAAATTCTCCCTAAACATCTCCCAGGTGACTACCAAAGTAGGACTCAAAGAGCGAAAAAGTCCACGCCAACAATATAATGCATCGTCAACCAGAGAATAGGTCCCATAGTGGACCTTCAGTCACTCGGGGCACTGAATAGACTCAAGGGCTCTCTCAACCCTCGTAACCCATCTCTCGGAAAGCGCCGGATCAGTAGATGTCCCACAAACTCAAAAGGGGCATGCCTCAGATAGTCCTTCAAAACCTTATCATCATCGCTACTCTCAGGTGACTTAACTGGACCAAGTACTCTAGTATGTGGTACAACAAGATCCTGGTGTCCTCTACCACCACGTATCAACTCCATATATTCCCCCAAGGGAATAGTAACACTACCTCCATGCATTGGTGGCCCGTCAACTGGAGTATCATCCTCAAGCACAACACCGGGATCGATCCTCTAGCATCAGTATGATCCTCGGGCGGAGGTGGAGTAACTGCCCTAGTACGACCTCGACCTCTACCTCGGCCTCGACCTTGTACCTTAGACGGTACACTACGCTGACTCCTCCTAAGTGCAGCTACTTTGGGAGGCATACTGAAATCACAATTAGACAAGTTCCTTGTGAATCAAACATAAAATAGGAACTTACAAGTCTACACTTAACTTATCGATAAAATATTCTATAAAGTACAAATTTAGAGGATACCTGGTGCCGTCGATCTGAGTGATGCTTTGGACAAGGACTTAAACCAAAACATGAAAATCATGCAATGCATGTGGTCTACAGAACCCGTAGGCTCTGATACCAACTGTACAGACTCGAATTTTCTAAAATATTTAAATCATAAGCAAAACAGCGGAAGACTAGTTTTTACAAAAATTTGGCGTGGATCCGTTTAAAATACGAACTTCCTAGACCTGTTTACATGGGCTCAAATCGGAGAATTTAAAACAACAGGAATTTCACTCCATTTTATACCCAAAATCAGAAAAAATAACACGAAAATATATACAACAGATCTTAGGCTCTCATGAGCCACAAAATACAAGTTTAAGACATCAATATCAAGTTTATATTTAGCATTTCTACAATGCTCCAAAATATGCCTTTTCTAGTCCAAGTATCCAAGACAACCACTCGCGATCACGCAGCACCACCTCCACGACCCCGCCCTCTCGCACGAGTATTACCTGAAAAAGTTTAAGTGTAGCAACATTAGCATAAAAATGCTAGTGAGAATAAGATAGATGCAAGCACTTCTATGGACTGAATCCTATATCAGAAAATGTGTCCAAAAATCCTATTGTGCTCTTACTACCCATTCAATATTTCCCAAGTACTTTACATAAGAAAAACTATCCCATTCTACTATATCGAAATTTCGAAAAGTAAACATTCAAGCTCGTAAAATAAAGTACTAAGGCATAACAAAGTAAATAACAAAGTAAATTTCTATCATTTATGTCATTCCACACGTTATTTCACATTGTGACAACATTGTCACATTTCACAATTCAACTGTGACCACTTGTCACCATTCACATTCACACCCGTGACCACATTGTCACCAATCACAAACCACACCGTGACCACATTGTCACCAATCACAAATCATACAGTGACCTCACTATCACCATACACAACCATACCGTGACCTCACTGTCACCAAAGACAAACCATACCGTGACCTCACTGTCACTATACACAAACCATACCGTGACCTCACTGTCACCAAACACAAACCATACCGTGACCTCACTGTCACCAAACATATTATCACACGTATCATAACGCCATACGTACTACTACCCTTTGGTAGTACTAAATAGCGAATCCCATCGCTAATAACATCATACTAACTCAAATCTACACGGTGAATTTCTCCAAAGTTTTCTTTTAACTATCTTATAACCACTCGAAATAAACGGAGAAAAGTAGGAGAAATCTCATACTTTTCTCCAATTTCCGGAACCTAGTTCTCCTTGAGAATACAACTTAATCCACCAATAATATCTCACTTTTAACAACACCAAAACTTAACTAATTTTCCTTATACACTTTCCTTAACTCCCAATTATGTACAATCTTGGAAAAGTTCTAAAATCTAATAACCCTCTTAACCTTGATCGAACATAATCATCAAGCAATTCGAAAACATAAAAGTAATCACAACCATTTTAAACTCACCTTATAAAAGAAGTCAACTCCTAATCACCGGTTGACCAAAATTGACGATCGATGCACAAAACCTATAATTCAAATACACCTAAAGTATATTAATTAATCGAATTGAACAACGATCGATACAAACTAAATAAACGGAACAAAAAAAGCCCAGGTTAAAGCAAAGAGGCCCACGGCCCAAGGGAAAAGAGGGATTGGATATGGTTTACCAGATTTTAAGCACTTTAAAAGTGTTTCGAGGTTGTTCAGGCACTTTGGAGGTTGGCAACATCAATGGGTAAACGTGATTTAGGGTTTAGGTCAAAAGTTCAATCCTGAACAATTATGAAAAACATAAAAACATATCATTTGAAAACCCTAAGCATCAACAAATAAGAGAAAAACTAAAAGAAATGGCTTTTGGCTCAAACCCAATTATAGGGTATAGGGAAAGTTCTAAATATACATAGAACAACTCCCTCCATCTAAATCTCCGAGTTCCCGAGCAAGAAATAGAAGATTAAAAACAAAATCACCATTAAAACACTATTTGAAGCTTTAGGTTTTGAACTTTAACATACCTTAAAGCCTTGAGAGAAAGGATGGAAAGTTCGATTGTTAGGTTGGAAATGATGCTTGGGCCCGTGGCAATCCAACGCAATCGAAATTGTGACGATCCGCCAAGAATTGAAGAAAAACCAAAAATTGGAAATCCCCAATGATGACTCTCGGCCCCAAGGAAAGAAAAGAAGAAAAATTATGAAGATTTGTCTAATTTTGGCTTATTTAAGGAGAGAATGAACAGTGTTTTTAGATATTTAAGAAATCAGAAATGACGCCTACATCCTTTTCTTGCCTTAAGCTTTAAAAACGAAACCCGAAGCATTTAAACTAGCCCAATGGTGATTAATAATTATCAATTGGCCTATTAATAATTATTAATACCATCAAAACTCGTTTTGGCTAATTAAACAATTAAAAATGTTTCACCTCAAAATAACGGGACGTTACAGTCCACCCTCAAAATAACGGGACGTTACAGTCCACCCTCGTTTTGGCTAATTAAACAATTAACTATTTAACTCTAAATAACTAATTCTAGAATTATCTTTAATACTTTAAATAAACAAATAAATAATTAAAATAAAATTATAAAAAGTTCACCTCAAAATAACGGGACGTTACAGTCCACCCTCCTTAAAAGACTTTTCGTCCCCAAAAAGTAGCTTCTAAGTAAACAAATAAGGGTACTTATCTCGCATCTCCTCCTCTCGTTCCCAAGTAGCCTTCTACGATACTTGGTTCCTCCACAAAAGTTTCACTAAGCCGATAGTCTTGTTCCTCAACACTTTCTGCTCCGATGCTAGAATCTTCACCGGTGTCTCCTCATAAGACATGTTAGCATCAAGAACAACGAGCTCATTTTCTATCACATGTGAAGGGTTAGCCAAATATCTTCGAAGCATCGAAACATGAAAAACACTATGAACAGCCGACAAGGATGGTGGTAAGGCTAAACGGTAAGCCACCGCCCCTACCCGATCCACCGCCCCAACACTATGAATGGCCGACAAAGATGGTGCTAAGGCTAAACGGTCAGCCATATATAGTTTTTCTTTTTTTATCGTTTAAAATTAGTGCACCAAACTTTGCTGTTTTATTTTGAAATTTGAACTTTGGTGATCTTCTGAACCGGTCGATGTGCCGATGATTTCTGGAAAACAGGTTTATTTTATGTTATTTTCGTATATGAGGCATTGAATTTACGAATACTACATGCCGAAATTTTTGATATTTGAGTAAAGTAATTGTTTTTGGGTTTAAGTTCTTTGCTTCCGCTTGCGTAACTGCGACCGACTTTTTAAATAAGTCGAGTCATCACACGTTTAAATTCTCTGATTGTGAAAAGTGTAAACAGGTTGTGGATAGTCCAAGTTTTAAACATATCCACGCCAAATTTTTATTAATTATTAAGTCTTCCGCTGCAATTTTATTTTAAATGATTTAAAAGGAGTCGGGTTGTCACAGTTTGTATCAGAGCCTAAGGGTTTTGTAGACTACATGCGATGCATGTTTGTTTTTCATGTTTTTTTTAAGTCCACTCTCTAGTCATCATCTGAGATCAGCAGCACCAGGTATGCCAAGAACTTTTATTCTCAAGCTTTAATTCTATAATAGTGGAAAGTTTATGAGAAGGTTGCTAAATGTTAATTGTATTTGTGATATTTCACCTCCTCATTAAACCACTATGTGGTGATGTTTATTTGACCCAAGGCTGAGATCTTGGTAAGGGTGCTGAGAATGTGAAGAACCCTGTGTAGTTTGGAGGTTGTACACCTCGTTAAGCGTATTGACATAATGTCAAAGCAAAGGAGACGAGATACTCTGAGAGATTGATCATTTGATCCTCAACACTTATTAAAGTTTGATTGTCACACAATTACTAAGTAGTGATGTTAGTGAATGTGTGTTGACGTTGTATGTGTAAAAAAAAGACATGATTGTCTGGAGCCCGTTATTAAGAGATGAAACACCTGTTTGAGCTGAGTAGATAAATAATAGGTCTGGCTCGGGTTTAGTAACCTAGATTCAACTCAATGGACAAGTTCCTGATTAGACTTGAGAAAGTTGAATTATGGTAAGCGGTGATTCATTGTGATAGTATTGTGTTAAAAGAAAAGTGTGTTGCCACTCAAAAGAGGAAGTAAGAACATTTCGTGATAAGTCTCAATGACGACCATTAACGATTGTGTTAATTGGTTATTAGCCTAGTCTAGTCACTATTATACTATGATGTATCAATATGAATTTGAATATACTCGAGGTTGAGTTATCGAGATTCATATTTGGTAAATTGTCAAGATTGACTAAAACTAAGGTTGAGTGTTGGTATTTGATTGAGATCTAGAAGCAATGTTGTTGGACTGTGATATCGATGACTTTTTATAAGGCGATGTGATTGTTTGGTGAACTTCAAATCACATTGTGTTTGACCATCTAATTCAACGATGAATTTTGAGAAACTTGTTGGTCGTAGTTTGGACTTAATGAGTCTTTTCAAGATAGACTCTAAGGTGAATCCTATGTACTTAGGACAGAGGTAGAGATTGAGGTAGATAGGATCAGTAGTACAGATTTCTGCTTCTTACCTCATCCATCTACTCATTATCATATTTGAGTATTTTCTACTAGAAAGGATGCTAAGGCTACAGGTATGGTAGTGATGGGTACTTTGTCACATTTAGGCCATTTGGCTTTTGTTTTGTTTAATTCTGGAGCTCGCCACTCTTTTATTTTATCTTGTTATGTTGAGTTGGCAGCTCTTGAGTCGAGACAGTTGGGTTTCGAGATGTGCGCTTTTACCCAAGTGCGGAAGTTTATTATTGTTGATGGTGTGATTAATACTGATGACATGTGTATTATGAGTGGACCTTCACATTTCTCTTTTGGGTTATACATTTGTATATAAGCTCATGAGAGCTTTTGTTTTAAACTTTTTTAATTTCGAAACTCCTTTGAACTTTGTTTCAGGAAATACGCATTTCCTTGTCCTTACAATTTCTCTTATTGTGAAAAATGTAAACAGGTTTTGGATAGTCCAAATTTTAAATGTATCCATGCAAAAATTTTATTAAATATTAAGTTTTTCGTTGCGTTATGGTTTTAAAATGATTTAAAAAGAGTCGGGTCGTCACAGTTGGTATCAGAGCCTAAGGGTTCTATAGATTACATGCGACGTATGTTTGTTTTTCATGTTTTGTTTTAAGTCCACTCTCTAGTCACCGTCTGAGATCAACGGCACCATGTATGCCTAGACCTTTTATTCTTAAGCTTTATTTTCTTTAGTAGTGGAAAGTTTATGTCAAGATTGTTAAACGTTATCTATAGTTGTGATATTTCACCTCATCGTAAAACCACTATGTGGTGATGTTTATTTGACCTCCATCTGAGATCTTGATAGGGGTGCTGAGAATGTGACCCTGTGTAATTTTGGAGGTTGTGCACCTCGTTTAGCATATTGATGTAATGTAGGTGTAAAGGAGACGAGATACTCCGAGAGATTGATTATTTGATCCTCAAAATTTGATTAAAGTTTGATTGTCACACACTTGTTAAATAGTGGTGTTAGGGAATGTGTCTTGACGTTTTATGTGAAAAGGGGACATGATTGTCTAGAGCCAAGTATTAAGAGATGAAACACCTGTTTCAGGTGAGCTATTGTTGAAAAGTAATCAGTCTGGATCGGGTCCAGTAACCTAGATTCAATTCAAGGAAGAAGTTCCTGGTTTAAGTTGAGAAAGTTTAATTGTGGTAAGTGGTAAATAATTGTGATAGTATTGTGTTAAATTGAAAGTACGATGCCACTCTAAAGAGGAAGTTAAAACATTTTGTGGTGGGTCTCAACGAGGAGCATTAACGACTGTGTTAATTGGTTAATGACCTAGTCTGGTCACTATTACACTATGATGTATCAATGTGAGTTTGAATTACTCGAGGTCGAGTTATCAAGATCCATATTTGGTAAATTGTCGAAGTTAACTAACATTAAGGTTGAGTGTTGGTATCTGATTTAGATCTAGAGGGAATATTTTCGGACCGTGGTATCAGTGCCTTTTAAATGGCGATGTTATTGTTTGGTGAATTTCAAATCACATCGTGTATAAACATTGAATTGGGACGATGAACTTTGAGAAATCTGTAGGTCGTAGTTTGGACCTAATGAGTCTTTTCAAGATAGACCCTAAGGTGAATTCTATGTTGGAAGGTTAGAACGTTATTGAATTAAGGTGCTTGAAAGACACCCGCTTTGCTTTGCAATAAAAGAAACGATCTATGAAGTTAAGTTCATTCAAGAATTATAGTGAAGAGACTATAGAGTTTTCCCTTTCTTTGGATTTACCATCTTATAAAAAGAAGGAAAACTAGCTGCTATAGGACAGGTCTTATTTCAGAAGAGGAAGGCAAAGAATAACCATGCTAGTCGGGGATACCACCACAGTGGAACAACAGAAGCAACAGGTTCGAGGTTGAGCTCAACATGGACAGCCGAGATCATAGGGACACAGGTTCATCCTTACTACAATAACTGTGCCATTTTCCATTCTAGGAGATGCACACTTCCACCAAGATGCTATACTTGTGGTCATACTGGGTATCACACAAGTTTTGTAGGGCATATCAGACACAGGCACCACAACGTAGTAACAAAGGTCAGGATTGTCAGAAGAAGCTACAGCAGGCACCGCCAGCTTGGGTAGAGGTCAAGATGAGGTAGAGGTCAGGGTAGACAGGCTCAACAGTACACATTTCTGCTTGTTACCCCTCTACCTACTCAGCATCATGCTTGAGCATTTGCAACTAGAAAGGATGCTAAGGCTGCGGGTATAGTAGTGATTGGTGCTTTGTCAGTTTTTGGCCATTTGGCTTTAGTTTTGTTTGATTCTGGAGCTAGCCACCCTTTTATTTCACCTCAGTTTGTTGAGTTGGCTGCTCTTAAGTCGAGACTACTGGGTTTTGAGATGCGTGATTCTACCCCAGTGGGGATGTATATTATTGTTGATAGTGTGATTAATACTGATAACTTGTGTTATCTGGGTCGTTATTTACATGTTGCTTTAATTATTATGCCTATGAATTATGATGTGATTTTAGGTATGGATTTGCTATCAGCCAATCATGCCATTATCATTTGTACTGAGAAAGTTGGTTATTTTATGGGTCCATGTGGGATCAGTTTACGATTTCGTGGATCTAGTGACCGAGTAACATCCATTTTGATATTTATAATGGAGCGCTTCTGACTAATGGAGCGTTTAGATAGTGTTCTGGATACATCTGTACCAGAGACTAGCTTGATTTCTTTACCTGTTGTTAGGGACTTCGTTAATATTTTTCCTGACGAGTTATCCGGTTTACTGTCGGTGGAGGTGTTAGACTTCCAGATTGGGGTTGTTCCTGAGACAACTCTATTGTCCAAGGCACCTTATCGTATGGCACCAGCTAAGTTAAAAGAACTTCCTTAGACAACTCCATTATTTAAGGCACCTTATCGTATGGCACCAGCCGAGTTAAAAGAACTTAAGAGTCAGTTGTAGGAGCTCTTAGACTTAGGGTTTATACACCCAAGTGTTTCACCTTGGGGAGCTCCAGTGTTGTTTATGAAGAAGTGGCTCCATGAGGTTGTGGATCTACTAGAGAGAGTTGAACCGCGTTACAGTGAAAAAACAATCCTTTTCCATGTATAGAAGACTTGTTTGATCAGTTGAAGGGAGCCACTATCTTTTTGAAGATAGGTTTGAGATCTAGCTATCACCAAATGAGGATATTCTCAAGAATGATTTTAAAACGTGTCATGGACATTATGAGTTTGTGGTTATGTCCTTTGTCTTGACTAACGTGCCTGTAGCTGTTATGGACTTTATGCTTACTGTTTTCAGAAGATTCATTGATTCTTTTGTGATTGTGTTCATTGATGATATCTTGATTTATTACAAGACCGAGGAGTTGCATGCTATGCATTTGGATAAGGTCTTGACCGTATTGCGAAATAAAAAGTTGTATGCCAAGTTCTAAAAGTTTGAGTTTTGGCTAAAAGAAATGACATTTTTAGGCCATGTGGTATCAAGTGGATGGGTATCTGTTGATTCGTCTAAGATGGAGGTAGATAGTAATTGGCCTAGATCTACTAGTGTCCCTAAGATTCGCAGTTTTCTAAGGCTTACAGGCTGGTTTTCTAGAGGCAGAGACAAACATGCCTAGTTAATCTATCGTTTCTACAAATAGTGCATTGATAAATCATAAGAGGCTTTGTTTGACTTTGGGATCGACTTTTTGAAAAGAACTATTAGAAGAGGCTCACAGTTCTATCTTCTCTGTTCATCAAGGTAGTACAAAGATGTACAGGGACTTGAGACATCATTATTGGTGGCTTAGGATAAAACATAGGATTGCAAAGTATGTGAGTAAATGCTTGATTTGTTATCAAGTCAAGGCGTTGAGGAAGAGTCCACTGAGTTATCTTAACCCTTTGAGAGTTCTTGAATGGAAATGGGAGGAGATTTCCATGGGTTTAATTAGTGGTTGTTGAAGATGGAAAAGAGTCAGTACAACAAAATAGTTGATTCTTGACCTTTAAAAAGGGTCAAGATTCATAATTCTTGACCCTTTAAAATGGTCAACTATGCTACAGTCAAGAATAATATACATGGTCAAGAATAATATTTTTTTTGACTGATTATAAGGGTCAACAAAACCATTCTTGACCCATTTTATGGGTCAAGTATATAATTTACATTGACACATTTTAAGGGTCAAGTTAAATTACCGAATCTTGACCCTTTTTCAGAATATTGTCGACCTATTTTACAAGTCAAGATATATTTTTTTTTCTTAAAAAATTATGAACCATACGATGCATAGCTAGCCACCCTGATCATATTTTTAATTCCAAAAAAGAAATATCATTCCATGAAACCAAAAAATAGAAATTTATAACAATATTAAACATTAAACTTCAACAATTTAATATCACTTAATATCTCATATGTATGTAATTTAAAGAAAACATTTCTATCTAATTGCAGCCACAAAAAAACTAAACTAGCCTATAAGCAAAAGTTTTGTCCATACAACAAAATAATAAGTCTGTCGATGTTCATATTTCCTAGATAAACATTTCCACAAATTTTGCCCACTCGATCCGCACTTTATCATTTTCTTGTTGAGTGTAAGCAACCATTGCGTCGATCTATGGTCGTAAAACAATTACTTAGCATAAATTTATACTTCTAATAATAATGAACATAAATAATATTATAATTACTCACCGCATCTGAAATCAAAGTCAATACTATATCTCGTGACAAAATATCCACACTCGATATTTCTGCTTTAAAGAGGAAAAGAAATTTTATCATGTTAAACAATATTGTGTTAAAACAGCAACATGAATGTAAACTTGACAAGTGACAATGAAAACTATTCAACCAGGTATAAATTCATAAATTTTGTACCCGGCTATATATATAGGATATAAATAAAATAAAAATTAAGACATATTTTTTAAAAAATAGATAAATAAGGATATCAGTCAAATTATGCACAATTTTTTAATGGAAGATAATGGTTGATTTAAAATAATTTCTAATTGTCTTTAAAACTAGTGGAAAGTTTTAGACAATGTGGAATTCTTACTTGGGAGGGTGGATGGTAAAATATCAAGTAGATGGGTTATTGAGTCCTGGTGTCCCTTTGGATCACTTGATACCATTAACTTCTGGAGCAAAATAAAAACAATAATTTTAAAAGATGAAGTTTAAAAAACATACCTTGAAATAATCTCCTCACCCAATACGAACAAAAAAGTAATCTATAGTTCAACAATTTAGTGAGATAGTCGAATCAGAAAAAGAAATAATCTATATAGTTAAACTTGTGTTAATATCAAAGAAAATAAATATAGTTTGCATAAAGATTACATACTATTTTGAGGTTCAGACATGTTATTCCTACTACTAAGAACAGAATGAAACTAAAAGAAATAGAAAACAAACCTCAAAGAATTTAGGATTAGCAGCATTCCTATACAGTTTATATGTCTACAAGGAGGAAGATATCTACCAAATCAGTTTAATAGAACACAATAAAATGATTAGGCAGATAACCTTAAGTAAAGCAGATTTGATAGTATAACTATATAAAATAGGGGAGAGATTTTACAGAGCACTTAAAAGAAAAAGTGGTATAGGCACTTACAACAGAAGGCAAATAAGTTACGCAAGGATACTCCAGTGGGTGGAAAATGGAGAGCAAGAGGATTAGACTGACAACTTTCAAGAACCATAGCAATTTAAAGAAATTGGTAATGAAAGAAATGAAGGGAGTAATTCATGTATCAGGAACTACTCAAAGTATTTTCCTTTAAATCCTTTTACTCCTTTTGCATTGAAATAAATTGGCTAGATCAAATAATCTTCAATCTACTAGAAAAAAAAGGGAAGAATAATATTTCAATTTAAAAAATTTATAAACGAAGAATTACAAAGTAAAATCATTAAATTTTGTGAATCCTACCAGTTCCAATAAGAGATGGATATATAAACCTCAAAAAACAGAGCAATGCAATTGATATCCCTTTTTTTTATAAACAAAAAAGTTAGAGAATACTAGCAACACTAGATATAAGAGTCAATCTACTCAGCATTATATCAACTAAGAGTCACGTCACAATTCAAAAGAGAAATGGATTAAATAGCTAGTATTGAACTTATTCAATCTCTTTGGAGACAAAAAATATACAAGTTCCAAAAAATATTGAGAATTCCAGTAAAACCTTCAATAAATTAATTGATCTCCATTTTTAAAAAATATTGAGAACTCAAAAAATTTACATATGTTCAAATAGTCTCCATTTTTCTTGCCTGCTCTTTGCTTCTTCCCTCCTATGATTTTAAAGTGATTCAAAACTCCCACAATGTTGTTTACTAGAAAAATAAAAGTTTCTTAACTTTTAGCTTTGAAGATTAGTTTTAATAAGACTTTGGTGGAAGGTCAGGCTGCTACTTTGGGTTATAATTTTGGGATATTGGCTATTTTCCTTTCTCATAACACCTGCATCAAAGTTTTTTAAAATTGGATCATTGTATATATTCACTTTAAGTTGAGTAAATGGAAGTTTTCCCCCTTCTCTAAAAGAGGCTTCCTTAGGGTGAGTTTCGTAGTTGCTAAAACACCATCCAAGATATACAAACAAACATCCAAAACCATAAAAGAATGAGAAATACTCATTTATGATTCTCAATCAAGGGCAGAGCCATAGTGGTTAATATTGTTATCTTTAGTTCATTCTTAAAGCTTTGGATAGATAAGAAAAAGAAACCACATGATTCACAAGAAAAAAAAAAGAACAAAAAAGCACAAATTCCATCTATAATTCATAAACAAAAAAAAAATCGAACCTCAGGTTTGGCCGATTGCAGGAACTAAGATGGCTTTTAAGCTTGTCAATGATTTCGAACGATTGAAGGTTGTGATTCAAAGATTTCCCTTATAAATATACAATAAATGAAATTGCAATGGAGTTCTTGACTTAGGGATTGAAAATATTAATAACATTAAGAAGTTGATGACTTAGAGATTGATAAAAATAAACAGACCTGAAGATTCAATAGAGTTCTTGAGATCAAACGAATTTTGGCTTTGGAGACGAAGAGAGTCAACACAATGTTTTTCTTTAGAGACAGAGCGACAGCAGCAAAAACACGAACAAAATGCAACAATTTTTTTAGAGATGAACAAATGCAGAGATTATACAAGAAGATTTAGACAAACCTGTTCTGATTTAGGGCTTGATGGTGGAGTTCGTGAGAGTAAGATTTTGCAAGAAATATTTTGATGATGCAATGCAAAACAAATCCATTGGAAACAAAGAATCAGAATTTGGAGACGAACAAGATGAATGAAGAAGCACAATGTTTTTTAAACAAAGAAACAGACTTCAACGAGAGCGAAAAGAGGAATACGTGAAAGGTTTGGAGTCCGCGAGTTTTCCAAGGGAAAATGAGCCCTAAATGAGAGAGTTTTTAGAATTTTAATTAATATCTGAAATTTTACGCCCCTGTACCCCCGTTTTTTTAAATCTATCTTGACCTTTTTACCTTAAAAGGCTATTATCTTGACCATTTTAAAATTAAGGGTCAAGAATTTATAAATATCAAGGGTTAAGAATACAACAAATTGTTGTAGTGAGTTATAATACCATTTTGGGTGATTGTAGACCGTTTGACGAAGACCGCACACTTTATTCTTGGGAGGATCACCTACCAAGTTAAGATTAAGGTACAGTTGTATCCGCGAAAGATTGTTAGATTGCATGGTGTGCCGGTGAGGGTTGCATCAGATCGGGACATTCGTTTTGTCTCGAAGTTTTGGTAGAGTTTACATACCGCCATGGGTATCAATTTCACTTTTAACAAAACTTTTCATCCTTACATAGATGGTCAAATAAAGAGGTTTAAAAAGATTTTGGAGGATACGTTGAAAGCTTGTGTTCTATACTTTGATGGCACTCAGGACTTTGAGTTGTATTTGGAAGAGTTTGCTTATGATAACAGTTATCAGACTATTATGGAGATGGCAGTGTTTGAGGCACTTTATGGTAGGAAGTATCGTTCTTCCGCTCATTGGGATGATGATGGAGAAAGAAGACTTTTGGGACCCAAGTTATTGCAAATGAATAGGAGTCTATCGCTTTGATTAAAGAGACGATGGGGGTGTTGTCCAAAGTCGACAGCAGAGTTCGGCGTAGTCCGCTCGAGTTTGTAGTAGGGGATCATGTATTCTTGAAAATATCACCTATGAAGAATGTTATGAGATTTGGGAAGAAAGACAAGTTGAGCCATAGATTTATTGATCCTTTCGAGATACTCGATCGATTTGGAGTGATAGCTTACCGTTTAGCTTTACCACCTTTGCTCTGGCCATTCATAATGTTTTCCGTGTATCGATGCTTTAGAAATACATGGCGGATTTGTCCCACGTGATTGTTTATTAGCCTGTGGTTTTGGATGCTAATTTGTTATATGAGGAGAGACCGGTTGAAATCCTAGCATTCGAACAAAAGATGTTGAAAAATAAAACAATCCACTTGATTAAGGTTTTGTGGAGAAACCAAGTGTCAGAAAAGGCCACGTGGGAACGTGAGGATGAGATGCAGTTTAAGTACCCTCACTTTTTCACTTAGTTAGTGCACTTTTCGGGGACGAAAAGTCTTTTAGGGAGGGTAGAATGAAACGTCCCGTTATTTTACAGTGTAATTATTTATTTATTTATTTAAAGCAATTAATTTAATTTTTGAGTTGCATAATTTAATTTAGAATTTATAACTTAGAATTTACGAGTTTATTTCATTCGTAAAACTTTATAATTGTTTTATTAACTTAAATTAGTTTGGGGCGTATTAATAATTATTAATAGGCCAATTAATAATTATTAATCACCCTTTGGCAAGTTTAAGTGCTTCCAGGTTTCGTTTTACAAGCTAATAGCAAACAAGGGACGAGTTCGTAATTCTTGAATTCTTAAAATATATTTTTTTACTATTCACTATCTCTTTAAAATCACACAAATAGTCAGAAAATGCTATTTTCTTCATCTTTTCTCCTGATTCAACTGTGAGCACCATTTTTGGGAAGAAAAGTTTGGGTTTTCTTCGTTTTTCGGCGGATCATCTCGATTCTAGTTGCGTTGAATTGCTCGGAACGAGCGCTACCTATCCAACCTAGTTTCGTGGCATTTCTCGTTCTAAGGGAAGCCCTTAAAAGTGAGTTTTCAAAACTTTTTATATGGTTTTCTTTGTTTTTTTTTATAAATGAGTTTTTAAGTTTAAATCATGTATTTTCGTCAAGAAATTTGAATATTTCAAGCTTGGATTTTGAAAAACACTTTTCACCTGAAAAACAATATTCACTGAAAAATACTATTAATCAAAAATCGCTATTCACTGGAGAATCACACTTTTCTCATCTTAGTTATTAATTGTAAAAAAAAAATCAATTGATGAATTGTAGGTGTTGATTGCTTGTTTGATGGTTCATTGGAACTTTGTTTTCATGTGAACTTTCGAGGTGAGGATAAATAGAACTTAATAGTAAACTTAGAATCCGAAATGATTCGTATTGATCAGAAGTTGAGTTGGAGATTGGAAATGAGAGGTTTAAAGTATAATCACTAACTTGTTTAGGCTTGGGAGTTAGTTCTTGTAACGTCCCGTTACTTTTGAAGTGAATTTTTTTTTTTTTTAATTAAAGTATTTAGTTTAATTTTAGTTCTAATAATTTAGAATGTAGTAGTTAATTTCATTCGAAAAACCTTTTTAATTGTTTTATTAGCTTAAATTAGTTTTGGTCGTATTACTAATTATTAACGGGCCAATTAATAATTATTAATCACCATTTGGCTAGTTTAAGAACTTCGGGTTTCGTTTTATAAGCAAAAAGCATTAAAGGGACGTATTCGTAATTTCTATTTTCTTAAAAATATCTTTTTACTATTCCTCCATCTCTTTAAAATAAACCAAAAGGCAAAAATTGAGACAAATTTTCCTTCCTTTCTCTCCATGGTCGTGAGTCATCTAAGAAGGAGGATTCTTGGGCTTTCGTCATTTCTCAACCGTTTTCGATGATGTCAATTGCGTTGGATTGCTCGAGACGAAGGCTACCTATCCAACCTAGCTTTTTGGAGTTTCTCGTTCTCTAAGGGGAGCCCTAAAAAGTGAGTTTTCAAAACCTTTTATATGGTTTTATTTTTTTTTTTTGTTTCTAAATACGTTTTGAGGTTGAATTCATGTATTTCCATCAAGGAATTTGACGATTTTGAGCTCGAAATTTTGAAAAATACTATTCACCCGAAAATCACACTTTTTCTCATCTTAGTTATGAGTTGTAATATGTTGTGCAATTGATGAATTGTAGGTGCGATTACTCGTTTGTTGGTTCGTGGGAACTTTGTTGTTACGCGCACTTTCGAGGTGAGAATAAATAGAACTTAAAGTAAACTTAGAAACCGAATAGGTTGAATGATTTGTAGGATCGGAAGTTGAGATTAAGGTTTAAATTGAAAGGTTTAAAGTAAGTGAGCTAACATGCTTAGGCTTGGGAGTTAGTTCTAATTGAGTGAGATAACTCATGGATTTCTCGAGGAAAATGTTTAACCCTTGGAAGTTCTAAGTTTAGATTCGTTCCAGAGTTTAAGAATGATTATCTGAAGTTGAAGGTTTCAAGTATAATGGGGTGAATAAGAAACTTCATTTTATCTAGTATTATTCATAATTACTATGATACATGTACGAGGATACAGGGGTGCATTGAACCTTGTATTCGGTGGGTGAGTTAATGAGGTGATTGACTTAGCCTTCGGGAGTTTCATTACCTATCATTATTCACTAGAGGTGGGAAGATATTATTGAAAAGACTTCGTATATTTTATTTTTGAAATCGAGATAATGAAGTATTGTTAGCCGACGGGAGCTTCAATACTGTCATTTTGAGCATGTGATGGTTATATTAATGTAAAGGTGGTGTGTCTTTTACACTAGCTGGGCGAGTTAATGAATAATGTTTAGGCTACGTGTGCTAACATTATCGTCATTGATCGCAAATAATGATTGTTTAAATATGTTAAAACTGAGTGAGCTTGCCATAAGTTATTAAGACAAATGAATATAAACTTTATATATACTATGAGTTATTAAAGAGAATGAATAAGAAAGATATGTGTATTATGAAACCGTTTTTCTAAATGTTTGGGAGCAAGTTTCTCGAGTATTTGAGAGATTTGGAAATTGAAAATTGAATGCTTGATGTGAAACCTTTTGGCAGTGGTTGAGTGATAAAGAGAATGTAAGTTTTACTTGGACACAAATTCGAATGCGGGTTTGGAGTCTAATGTTACTTTACTTTCCGTTTATTTTCACTGGGCTCGCTTTTAGCTCATGATATTACAAACATTTTCAGGTAATGCCCATGCTCGGGGTTGTGGGAGAGGAGCTGCTGCAGTCTGATCAAGTTGATGATGATGTTGAGATGGACTTAGAGATGTTTTTAAAGTCCATGGACTCATTTATTCATGTTTCGTCTTTTGGGTTGTATATTTGTATCTAAGCTTATAAAAGCTTTTTGTCTTAACTTTTATAACTTTGAACTTCTTTAAACTGTACAACAGAAATTGCAATTCCTTGTCTTTTAAATTCTCTGATTGTGAAAAGTGTAAACAGGTTATGGATAGTCCAAGTTTTAAACATATCCATGCTAAATTTTTATTAAATATAAGTCTTCCACTGAAATTTGATTTAATTGATTTAAAAAGGAGTTGGGTCGTCACAGTTCTAAAGTGAGTTGGTGAACTCATGGTTTATTTGGTGGAAACGACTAACTCTTGGAAATTCTAAGTTTACAATCAATTGGGGTTTCTTGATGTTTTCGGGTAATTGAAGGTTCCAAGTATAAATGAATGAGTGAGGGAATCGAGTATGGAGTTTTGCTTGATTATTAAAAGAAGGAAATGAGACTTTTATGTTATGTTAATGCATTGATATTATCTGAAGGCCAATTAGCTTGATGTTTATATTGACATGAGATTATCTGAAGGTCGTATGGCTGGACTATTATATTATCGAATGATAGATGGTACTTTATTGTTTTATAAACGAAAGGTGATTAATGATTCACATATTATTGATCGTTATGTTCTTTTGATTACTTTGAATGGTTAAATTTATGTTTACTTGTACGTAAGACCCTATTCATGTTCATTTTGCATAATTGTATTTGGGAGAAATAATTAGGCGCATAGACTCAGTGTGTAACGTCCCGTAAATTTCACGGTAATTTTTTTTTTATTAATTTTACTATTTAATTTTAATAGTTTAATGTTCATAGTTATAGTTATTTATTTTAATTAGATTAAATTAGGTTATTTATATTAATTAGTAGTTTAGTTTATTATTTGGTAATTAGATAGGAGTAGTGTAATATAGTTTACTTTTAAATTACTTTAAACCCTAAAATTACTATAGTAATTTCAAGTGGATAAGAAGAGAAAGGACCCCACTTTAGATATTTTGGCCTTATCCAAATATTAGGGTTTTGGGGACATGATGGGCATTTTCTCAAAAGAATTTTCATTATATAAAATGAAAAACAAATCCTTTCTCTTCTCTCGTTCAGCAACCGATTTCCCATCCATTTTAGTTTTTTTTTTCTTTCCTTCGTGAACCAGCCGCCAACCACAGCTCCTTTATTCCCTGCCTTCCGTTTCTCCTCTCGAATCGTTCTTCCCATCCTTGCCGTGATTACCACCTGAAACTCACCAACAAGTTGTTTGGAAACCACCCCGTAACTGCCATTGAAGGACGGAAATGGAGCTCACCGGAGGATGATTTGAAGGTAATAGGCTCAAGCTAGTTACGGGTTTCCCTTCCAGCCAATTTACGTGGATTTGGGCTAAGTCTTCTTCCGGGTTTCACGAGAAACAATGGCCGTTACTAGCTCACCGGATTTTGGTTCAACTCGCCGGAATACGCAGACTTTGTGCTGAATCTTCTTGATTTTAGTAGGTAAGGTTTAGAGCCTCGTTTTGGGTTTTCATTCGTTTATTCCGAGTCAACTTGTAGCTAAACCTTCCCATTTTTGTTTTCGAGCAACAACAGCCAAGGTCACCGGAATCTGGAAAAAAAGGAGCGTCCGACGGAGAAGGAAAATTGACATTCGAAGTCGTGCTCGTCTTCTCGCTTCGATCTCTTGAACCACTCGCTTATAACCGATCTCACCACTGATTTTCTCTTCATTGGGACCCTCTAAAAGTCGTCGAAAAACCAAGTAAGCTACTGGCCGTTTCTTTCTTCCTACCGTGCGCGTCCGTGGCTTTCCATTAGGAGAGAAACGGTTCCGTTGAACCGGCTGTCTGTTCAACTGAACCGGCTCAGTCCTGGTTCAACTGATTTTTCTCGCAATTGGAGTCGGTTCTCGCTATTTTGGTCCGGTTCTTTCGCTAATTAATTGTAATTAACTATTTTCCAGGTGCCGGACAACTTTAGGGACTTTGATTTTGCTTAATTGAAAGCCGGTTCTCGTTTATTGATTGTTTGCTAATCTCCAAAGGTGAGGATAAATAGAATTTTACAGTAAATTTAGAAATCAAATACTTGAACGATTTGTATGACTCGGGAGTTAAGTTAAATTGGACATAAGTGAACTAAAGCATGCTAATTTCGTGAAATTATAGGAATCGGGAGTATAGAATTGATATGGGAATTTATGGATTTAAAATTCTTGGGAGTTTAAGTATGATTTATTGGATTACTTTGGTTATCGCTTAAAGAATATTTACCATGTACTCTTGGATTTTTAATTTAGTTATCGATGTTCCTGATTTCACTGAGTTATTACTGAGACTGGGCCTTCCAAGCATTGGATATATTATGCCCTTAGAAATTATTTATGATATCGATGTTCCTGATTTCACTGAGTTATTACTGAGACTGGGCCTTCCCAGCGTTGGTTATATTATGCCTTTAGAAATTGGTTACGATATCGATGTTTTCTAATTACAATGAGTTATTACTGAGACTGGGTATTCCAGCATTGGGTCTATATTATAATTATTCGATTTGCAGGATTATCGTGAATTAATTATGCATGTGCTTACGAGCCTATTCATGCTACACTCTTAACCAATGGAAATCGTTCTCTTTTCCGATTACTGTTACTAATTAGCGGTTTTGAACTCGATTCTCTGATTATATTATGATTCCTGCATTCCTGATTCATTACTATCACACTTGTTTGCTTGGTGATGAATAATGAGATAATGCATAGACTGCGTGTGCTTGCATTTTCTGGTAGTATTCATGGTTCGGTATATGTATCATGAGGTATGCATTGACTACGTGAGCTGCATTAACTGAGGAGTTGAATAATGAGATAATATTTAGTTGTTTGAGCTAAAATTATCTGGTATTATTCATAATTGCTATGATACATATACATTATAGACTGCATTGACTACGTGAGCTTTGCATGTCATTGGTGAGATAACGGGATCGTGCATTGACTACGTGAGCTGCACCATCTGACGTTATTCACCCAGGAGGTTCTGTTCTATGATGCATCGACTACGTGAGCAAGCATCGGTTCTTGATAAGAAAGTAAAGGCTTTAAGAGCTTTACTTGATATTGGAAGTGAGATAATGGGATCGTGCATAGACTACGTGAGCTGCACCATCTGACATTATTCACATGTTCTATGTTCTTGTTCTATGTTCCATGTTCCTTATTACATGCTCTCTGTTCTATAATGCCTAGACTACGTGAACTAGCATTTGATCTGTTCTATGATGCATCGACTACGTGAGCGAGCATCGGTTCTTGATAAGAAAGCAAAGGCTTTGAGAGCTTTACTTGATATTGGAGTGAGACAATGGGATCGTGCATAGACTACGTGAGCTGCACCATCTGACATTATCCACAAGTTCTATGTTCTTGCTCTATATTTTACGTTCTATGTTCTATGCTCCGGTTTTATATACCCTGCTCTATGATCTTGTTCACATCCTTAGTTAAGACCTTGGAACTCAACTCATGTTAGGTCTTATCCTGAAAATAATAACTTATGATTACATGCCCCGATTATCTAGAGTTGGAAGATTGATTACTTATTTGATCCTTAATCGTGTTTCTTACCCTTTTACCCTCGGGAGAATTACATAACCCTGCTCTTGGAAGTATGATTGGGTAGTTAAGAGACAGTAGGATTCGTTGGACACAAATCCGGATGGGATTTGATGTTCTAAAGTTACTTTCTATTCAATTTATCTTCACTGGGCCCCCCGCTCACTATATTACACTTTCAGGTACAGAACGTGGTCGCGGTTGTGCTAGTGGAGCTGGTGCAGCGTGATTAGCAGATCGATGATGATGGATGGACTTGAGTCAGTGTAGTCCATGGACTTGCTTTCCTTATTTCGTATCATGTCTTATGTGTTTTGTTGAGCTCTTTGAGCATCATTATTACGTTACTTGTTCTTATGCATTTCCTGGATTTATGTATTAACTTACTTTATGGTTTGAACTTAAAAAGGGAAGTGCTTCCCATATTTGAATGGTTAAGGATTTGGATTTCATTTTAAAATGAAAGAGTGTTTAAACAATTTACAGGTTTTCCATTACTATTTCAAGTCTTCCGCTTGCACTATTATTTAATATTATTTTTAAGAGTCGGGTCCTTAGACAGTGTGCTTGCATTGTCTAGCATTATTCGTATTGTGATTACATATATGTATCATGAGGAATGCTAAAGGCTGTATGAACTTTCCATTGACCGCGAAGGGGGGGGGTTGGTGAATAATGAGAAATGTTGGGACTGCTCATGCTCACATTATCTAGTATTATTAATAATTACTATGATACATATATGAGAGAATGATATGAATCATGAAACGTCACAAATAGCTCAAAGATCAATCTCAAGATCAAAGTTCAAGACAAGCATAAAACATCCATTTACAAGCCTACATTAGCAAAGTCAAGACAAGGTTTGAAGATCCGAGCATGGAGGGACTTGATGGACATTAATCAATGGAATATGCTTTTTGGAGAGGAATATTGAAGACTTGTTCAATCAGAAATGAAGAAGAGAGCTAATTAGGAAAGTTGCATCACTTTTGCAAACTTTCCTTATTTGGACCACTTTCCATATTTGTTCCCGAACTTGTCATATATGATGTCCATAAATTTACAATGTATTTGGACATTTTTTAGGCCTTTATTTATCAATTTTAATGCTTAGAATAGTTTAGGAATGATATAATATCTTCTAGGGCAAAACTTTCCTAAAATGCACCAAATGCACTTAAGGAAAGATTTGGCAGATTTTGTGCCTCCTTGTAATCTGAATTTCCTTGTTGTTTTTAGGTTTTCTTTGGCTATTTAAAGCCTCATTTGTAATCCTAAATACGAAGAATTAATATGATAGAAAATAGCTTTGTTTTGCTTATTTCTTGGTTGATTTTACCTTGCATTTTGTAGCCTTGTTCTAGGTTGCATGTTTTAGAAACATTCAAGCATAACTTGATCTATTGTGTTTGTGGATTGTTTCAATCTTGAAATAAGAACAAGTTCTCTTATTTAAAGATATTAGATCATTGGAATAATCTTCTTTTTCTTGCTTTCTAAGGGTTTTACCTTATTGTTCATCGGGGTTTTAGGATTTGCATCTAGGGGTTCTTTGTCTTTCAAAGGATTTCTATTTCAATTTTCTAGGGTTTCATATCATTTGGTATCAGAGCTTAGGCTCAAGGGAAGATTTCTATCTTACTTGCTTTCTTGTTATTTGAATTTTTCTTGTCTTGTTCTTCGTTCATCGAAAATTCCAGAAAAACACAACAACAAAAAAATACAGTTCCAGAATTTCTTTATTTAGGTACTGTTTTTGTTATTTTTAGTATAGTTTCATTCTAATTCTGAGAAAGTCATAAACTATAAAAGTGTTTATCTTTCAGTCATTATTATTTGTTATTCAGAAAATTTTGTCAAAAAAAAGTGGAAGATTGAGAAAAAAATAGATCTTCGTAGACTGTCGGATTGTCTAGAAAATTAAAAAAAAAGTGTTCTTGCTTGATTTGTTGAAGTTTCTGGAAAAAGTGGTTTGTGTTCGTATTGTTCTTGAAGAGTTCATCTTAAACTCATCAAAGTTTCTTCTTGAATCCGAAAATTGCATGAAAATTGAGCCAAAATTGTTTTTTTCCTTAAAAGCTAGAAGTTACCATAAATAGCCCCAAACTGTTTTTGGAAAGTTTCAAATCTGCCCATATTTTAATATATGCATCTTTTGCTTTAGGAAAGTATTATTTTCTGATCCAAAATGCTTTAGGGAAGTCTAATTTCGAATTTTTCTCTTTTAGGAAAGTTTATTCTTGCTTGTTTTCTTTTTTATTCTTTCCTTGTTACAAAAATACACCATTTGAAAAATATGTCCTTTTATTTCTCTAGCCACCCAAGCTGATTGTTTCTTATTTCTTTATTGATACTTTTTACAAATATCATTAGTATCTTAGTTGTTTGATAGTTGCTAAAGTGTGCTAATAGTTCAAGGTTACATTTAGGCCCTAAAATCTGTTTTTGAGTGCAAACACGAGAGAACGAACATCATCGAGTGTAAACACTTAGGGAGTGATTGAGAGGTCCTATTTTTATTATTAACCTTTTTATTTGCAGCAATGTATCATGAAAGGTTTGATCAAATGAGAAGTAAGAGATTTCGAGAGGTAAAACAGACCTGGAGCCAAAATAGAGAGGTTTATCATGGAGGGATGGAGCATAGAAGCTTAAGAGGTGATAAGCTCAGGTTAAATACTTTCTATGGGAGTTCTAATCAAGAGGAATACTTGCAATGGGAGACAGAAACCGAGCATTTCTTTGATTACAACAATTATAGTGAGGAAAGAAAGGTAATGCTTGCTATTTCCAATTTCACTAATAATGCTTATGTTTGGTGGTCTCAATTGAAAGTAAAACTAAGGAGGGAGAGGAAACGACCAATAGAAACATGGTATGATCTTAAGTGCCATATGAGAAAGAGATTTGTTTCAAGACAACATCAAGAGCATCTTGTGCAAATGTTGGATAAGCTAATTCAAGGATATAAAAGTGTGGATGAATACTACATGGAGATGGAGTTGCTCAAGGCTAGGGCTAATGTGGAGGAAGATGAGGAGTCTACTATTGTAAGGTTCTTCAATGGATTGAATAGAGATATTGCTTGTCAAGTGGAGTTACAACAATTTGAGGAGTTAGGAGAGTTAGTGTATTTTTCCAATAAGGTTGAAAGAAAAATCAAAAGAAGAAGAGATACACTGTATGCTTCTAAACCTATTTCCAATACTACTTCTTCTTATCAATTGGGTCAAAAGGGTATATTAATGGATGATAATGGAGCTGCGAATGGCTTGGTAGAAGAAAATGAAAGATTGATTTTAGACAAGGTTAAGATGATTATAAGTGAACTTTTAAAATCGAAGGAAATTTTCAATGCTAGAATGGAGGAGATAAAAGAGGATATTCGTGCTAATGTTTGTGCGAAGGAAACTTATGATGCACGTGAACTACAAAAGTGTTCAATGTTTGAAAATAATGAAAATTGTGACAAAGAGAGTGAGCCAAAAGAAAGAAAGATTAGTGCAAAAGAAAGAGAGATGAGTGATGAAAAAGAAATGAGTGAGTTAAAAGAAAAAGAGATGAGTCGAAAAGAAAGAGAGTTTGATTCAAAAGAAAAAGAGTTTGAAAAGAACGAGTGTCATGAGAGTGAAAAGAAAAAGTGTTTTGAGATTAGAAAGTGTGAGGCAATTGAGTGTAGTGAGCAAAAAGAGAGTCAACTGGAGAGTGAGAGCTTGAAAGTTAGATCAAGTGAGGCTAGGAATGAAATCTACCAACCTACATTTGTACTTTTGTACAAAGAGGTTTGTTTTACACTTAACCCATCTTTGCCTAGTATGTTTGTTGAGTTTTTGCAGGAATTCAAAAGGTTGTTCCCTAATGAGATGCCTAGTAATTTGTCATCAATGAAAGGCATAAAACATCGTGAAGACAACATTCAAGGGGCTGCCATACTCAATAAACCATCATCTCACATGATTCAATGCATGGAAAATCGGGTAAACACATCCATGGTAAAGTATCCTAACCCTATTTTTGATGAAATGCATATTAATTGTTTGTTTGCTAAAATTGGTATCAATTTTGAATTTTTACACCATGAAATGAATTTCATTGATAATTATACATTTTGTGCTAAGACTTACTTGCTTGATAATTCCCAAATTGAAAGAGTTGATTTACTTGCTAATTTTGGTGATGTGCTTAATTATTCACATGATTATTGTTTGATTGATAAAATGATTTTGCATGATTATCACTCACTCAAAAAGAATGTTTGATTTGTTTCTTATAAGTCTAAGGATGATTGTAGTGTTGGATCTTTGTTAGTGTTACCATATTATAAGAAGATATATGAGATTGACTATGGTCCATGCATCTCTAAGTCTTCCTTGCTACTTCAAGTAACTAACAATATGGTGAGCTTTGATGATGTTTGTCCTAAGATAGGTCATTTCAAGAAATTACAAAATCTAGATAAGACAATGGACACAAAATTTCTAAGAAAAGAGAAGATATCAAGGAAGATAATGGTTTTTGACCCGGGAGGTGTTAACTTGAAAGGAGAAGGAAGGATACACATGTTGCTGTTCTTGTTGAAAATAGATGATACACGAGGTACGTATGCTTTAGATGCTTTTATTTATGTTTTTAACTTAAGTTTTTGCGATGTAGGTAATGTTTTAGATTCGAGGATGAATCCTTTTCAAGAGGGAGAGGATGATATGAATCATGGAACGTAACAAATAGCTCAAAGATCAATCTCAAGATCAAAGTTCAAGACAAGCATAAAACATCCATTTACAAGCCTACATTAGCAAAGTCAAGACAAGGTTTGAAGATCCGAGCATGGAGGGACTTGATGCACATTCATCAATGGAATATGCATTTTGGAGAGGAATATTGAAGACTCGTTCAATCAGAAATGAAGAAGAGAGCTAATTAGGAAAGTTGCATCACTTTTGCAAACTTTCCTTATTTGGACCACTTTCCATATTTGTTCCCGAACTTGCCATACATGATGTCCATGAATTTACAATGTATTTGGACATGTTTTAGGCCTTTATTTATCAATTTTAATGCTTAGAATAGTTTAGGAATGATATAAAATCTTCTTGGGCAAAACTTTCCTAAAATGCACCAAATGCACTTAAGGAAAGATTTGGCAGATTTTGTGCCTCCTTGTAATCTGAATTTCCTTGTTGTTTTTAGGGTTTCTTTGGCTAGTTAAAGCCTCATTTGTAACCCTAAATACGAAGAATTAATATGATAGAAAATAGCTTTGTTTTGCTTATTGCTTGGTTGATTTTACCTTGCATTTTGTAGCCTTGTTCTAGGTTGCATGTTTTAGAAACATTCAAGCATAACTTGATCTATTGTATTTGTGGATTGTTTCAATCTTGAAATAAGAACAAGTTCTCTTATTTCAAGATATTAGATCATTGGAATAATCTTCTTTTTCGTGCTTTCCAAGGGTTTTATCTTATTGTTCATCGGGGTTTTAGGATTTGCATCTAGGCGTTCTTTGTCTTTCAAAGGGTTTCTATTTCAATTTTCTAGAGTTTCATAACAGAGAATGTTGGGGCTGAGTGTACCTTACATTCGGTGGGTGAGATAATGAGGTAGTGGTTAGATTGAGTGAGCTTTCATTACATGTCATTATTCACTAGAGGTGTAAAGATATTATTTAAAAGACTTCGTATACTTTGTTTTGGAAAGCAAGATAATGAGGTATTGTTAAACTGTGTGAGCTTTCAATACTGTCATTATAAGCATGTTGATTGTTATATTAATGTAAAGGCCGAGTGTACTTTATATATATTGAGCGAGTTAATGAATAATGTTAGACTATGTGTGCTAACATTATCGACATTAATCGCGTGATAAACTTGTTTAAAACATGTCAAGACCAAGTGAGGTTATCATGATTTATTATAGAGAAAAGTATGTGAAACATTATATAGTATGAGTTGCTATAGAGAAATGATATGTGAAACATTATATAGCATGAGTTGCTATAGTGAAGTATGTAAACATTATGTATAATACAAGTTGTTATAGAAAAATGATCGAGATTGAATTGTATAGTGAAATACAATACTTTGCTATGCTTGAGAGCTAATTCGTGTTCCTTTTTGGAGATCATGAAATTGGAAATTGTAACATTTGATGTGAATCCCTTTGAATGGTTGGGTAGCAAATAGTATGTAAGTTTTTGGACACAAATCTGAATACGGGTTTGGGGTTTAATATTAATTTATTTTCCTTTTATCTTCACTAGGCTTTAGCTCATGATATTACAAATTTTTCAGGTATCGACAGTGGTCGAAGTCGTGGGAGAGGAGCTGGTGCTATATTATCTGGATGATGATAATGGCAAGATGGACTAGAGATGGTTTTATAGTCCATGGACTCATTTTATTTCACGTTTCTCTTTTGGGTTATACATTTGTATATAAGCTCAGAGAGATCACTATAAGAAATTTGGCATTAGGTGACACTTGATTTTAAAATGGGTGACGCGACTACTTTTATTTTTAAGAATTTAGCTAAATCGTGTCATCTTTTCTCAAGAAAAAAAAGGCTCACTTTCTCCGTCTCTCTCAAATCTATATCCCCCTTTCCCTTACCCCGTCTCTCTCAAATACGACCTAAAATTATGCCCTAGAAAAAATCTCTCGCTCTTACCCTTGCTTCGTCAATCTCAAATCAGTCTTATTCCATCTCTCAAATCGCTATCGTTACTGCTCTCGATCTATTCTCGCCCTCATATCTTTCTTGATCTGTTATCTCTCTCATACCCCTCTCGATTTCGCTCACTCTCAAATCGTTCATATAATCCATCGCAGCAATTTACAATCAGCGATTATTGCGATTTCATATAATCGACTGTTTCTTGATATTTTTCATCTTCTTCGATAATGGTTGGTCGCAAACTTTTCAAGATGAAGCTTTTTGTTCTCTATCAGAAAGGCCGTTATTCGTGTCCTAGTTGTTCTTTCGCTCATGGAAACGCTGAACTCCAATGATTTTAGGTAATAATTTCTTCCACTCTTAAATCTTCCTCCCCATAAGCCTCAACCCTAATTATTTCGATCCACATTACTATATGTCTCTCATTCTCCATCTGGCAATTTCTTCTTCCAAAAAGGTTGAGCCCTAACTAGATTTGGATTTGCGTAGCTCGATTTCTTGGTTAATTGATTGGTGGATTTTTTTTGTTCCAGAAAATAAGAACTTATTGTGTTCCTGTGTGGTTGAAGATTAATAATCTATGGGTTTTCACATGATTAAGGTACAACCCTTTTTTTCCTTTCGTTTTTTTTTTGTTTCAGAGGTCCGTTCCATTCTGTTTATATTAAGATTCAAATAAGCCATTAATTTTTTAAAAGAACTTTTTATTGCTCCTGATGTATTGATTAATCTCAATTAGTGCAAAAAAATCTGTTGTCATATAATTTGGCTTTCATTTTTCTTCCCATCTATTAGCCTTGAAATCTGAAATAACAAGCTTTTTCTACTTTTTTTTGCTTAAAGATAAGAATATTAAATTCAAAACCAAAGAATAAAAATAAAGAAGGGAAAAGAATAATGATGCCTATATGAAATAGTATGACACTATTTTAGAGTTTATGAGACAATATTGCATTTTTGAGCTCTCGAAAAAACTTAGAATATCATAATGTCTTGATCTATTCTTCCAATTCAATTGATGAGTGAAATAAGAACATTATTCAATGATGTACACTTATGCCCTCATAGTTTTTTTGTTCACATATCTTCAAGAAACTGTTTTAGTGTTTTTAATGATATTTTAACTATTACTGAAACCCACTTTCGATTAACTCTAGATCAAGATTTTGAAAAAAGAATTAATTATCAAATTTCCCTTATGATATAATGTTAATATACTATTTAGGTCTAAATTTCATTGTATTATATTTAAGTTGCGAGTAAAACAAGTTTTATGGATTTTCTGGGCTGTAGTTTTCTTTTGGAATCTTTGTCCTTGTCAATTAGATTTAAATTTGGTGGAGTCTTAGGAGCATGAATTAATTGTTTTATTATCCAATTGTTTGTTTATTTAATGCTTCCAAATGGCGTTCTTGTCTTCCATTGATCATGGGTGATTGTGGTTGATTAGGTGTAGAAGGTGGGTAAGGAGCTTTCCTATACATCTGTTTTCCATTTTCGTCTTCTTTTTAAATAGTGATTGTTGGTGGAAGTTTAATTTTGTTTGAAACCATTAAAGTTTTAAAATTTTGTAGAGTTTGTACATAAAGTCCCCCAATTAGCCTAATTAGTCTGCTTGGCTCTAACATGATATATTTATACTCAATAAATTATTGCATTGCGGTTTCAACTCTTCACAAGAAGTACTTTTCAGTTAATTACCTAAGATAGTTAATTAAATAGATGATATGCTTGTGAGCAATTATCTTTTAAGCGATTTCCTTTGCAAGGAGCAAGAATTGCCAAAGGGTCTAAAGAGATTTCAATTGCTAAGATAATCTGCTAGGGTCCAAAGTGAGCTCTCCATTCTTCTTGTGTGTTGTAACGAGGAAGGTATTGAGTATTGATTTCTTTGTCTTCTTATTATTATAGATTCTTCAATACTCAATTTTGATCTTCATCAATACTGATCTCTCATATGTTTTCTAAATGTTCCTTCTTCCCTTGAATATAACGTATTTCATATAAGTTCAACTAACAAACACAATGAGTAACAAGTTTGAAAAAAATTGCAACTCCTACTTTTTCTTATTTGTCCACCACTGTAATGTTGTTTAGCTTACTAAATTATTTTTTACTCTGTTAGGTGGACATAACTATATAGAAGCTAGGATTTTATGAGAGGCATGCGTTATTTTTCTATTTTTTATGTGAATTGTTGTTGTTATTCAATTTAATTTTTGAGCAGGTTGAATTAGAAAAACCAAAAGGAGAAGAATCCAAACAAGAACCAGAGGTAACCAACATATGAGTATTAGTTTGGAGCTCTTCATTATTTTTTTAGACTATATTGTTTCATGCCTTTAGTATTAATTTGACAATCAAATCATTTACTGTAAGTGTTAGCTTCAATCAAACAACTCATCTAGCAAGTGAAGTAGATAACACGAATATTGCCCTCAACTCTACAACCTTTATGCTTATTCATCCTTTTTTTACATAATAAACTTTGTCATGTCATTTAAATGTCTGCATAAATAATATAAATTTATTTTCAAATAGTCTGTGTGCAGGAAAAAATAAAGATTTTGATTTGAATATTATAATTGAATTCCATTCACTAGAAAATAGTAGATCTTTGTATATTTTTAATTAATTTATCACTCTATCTCAAAGTCAATTTGATTTATTAAAGATTTGGGTTCATCCATTTTGCTACAAGTATATACAATATGTTTATATGCCTGTTAGTTTAGTCTTCATCTTGTCCTTTTTTCCTTTTATGTACCGAATACTTCTTAAGAAGGTTTAAAAAACATCTTTCTTATAAACCATATGCTAGCAAGATCATCTCTATTATGATTTGAAAAGCATGTTTAAATTTTTTTTACTGCGGCTCAGAATGAAATTGTAAGCGTGTATTTGAATTTTTCTCTCATTGAACAACCTTAACTTGTAATTTTGTTTTACAATTGTGTGGTATTTTTTGCCTTTGTTTGTGCTACATCTGCTTTAACTGAAACAATAATGAAATAAAAATTTCGAATTGATATTTTTTAGGTTGCTGGAAGGTATGATGAACACGTGATATTTTTTTGGTGTTTTTTATATATGTTGAAATTGTATTTTTATGATAGGGTTTTGTATTGTCGTGTCTTTCTTTCTCATGTAACTTTAGGAGCTACCGTTTTGTATTTTGAATTCAGCTGCTATTTGATAACCATTTCGTTTCCTGATTTGGGTTTTAAAATTTTTGATATACATAATTGTTCTATGACCAAATTGTTTCTTGGTTTTAAAAAAAATACAAAGAATAGAAAACTATAAACCAAAAAACAGCATTTAAAAAAAATGTCATTTAAAATGTCAAACAATTTTTTTAGAAGTGAAAAACCAAAATCCAAAAATGAGAAATGAAAATCCAGGACTTACTGCTATGAATGTTGTATTATTAAAACAATCAAAATTTCATGTAGTTTGTATGGAGGTGTGGTAAAATAGAGCATCACAATTCACAATTATTATCTATCATTTTTAAGTTTATGGTTTTTTATATAAGAATTTTTCAAGTATATAATTAAATATTAAAGAAGATGTAATTCTTGTGTTAGTGTCTAATATGTATTTGTTGTTCGAAAGTTAATTATGTTAACAGTTTTTACTTGCCAGAGAAGTCAAGAAAAAGGCTAGCAAGCTGAAAAGATCTCTCCCTCAAGATTTTCAGTCTAGCATTACATCCAAAAACATACTTGCCATGACATTTAGACAAGTAGTATTGCAACAACTTTGGAACTTTGAACTAGTCATCTTTCAACCTGGATCTGAGAGGAATATGGAAGATCTTGAAAATCCAAGAGAGGTTATTATCTTACCTTATTTTTTTACTAGTCCTCTATTTTACATGTTCGAAACTTTCTTGACTTTGAGATATTGAAATGTCCCAGTGGCATGTCTATGCTGAAGCTGTAGGTTTTACATGATACTGATGGGTTTGGTTCTCTTATGCTTTTCATATCAGCAGGTTCCTATATCCTTCACACTCAGTTCATCAGATGAACGAGTCATTTCTTTACTTGCAGAAACTGTTTGCATCTGTGCTCTTCAAAGTACTGAAAGAAATTTTCTTGATGGTATATCGAGTGGAACTTCAACTAGTTTGTTTGATTGGTTTCAAAAGCCTGCAATGGTTGCATCAAAGGATTCCTCAGTTATTATCTACAAGTTAGATTTGGAGATGTTTGGAAACAGGTTTTGGTGCTAAATATCTATTACTTCAATCTTTGATTTTTATAATGTCTTACTCTTATTTACCCCCATGTTACAATCTTGGGTTATAGAAATCTACCTTGACAAGAAAACACAATAGTAGAACTTAGTCGTATCTTTTAATTCACACTTAAGTTAGGAATGAATGAGACATACACTCCCTCATTATGGTAATTTCTCAACCTCCAATTCTTTATAATTATGAAAAATAGTTGTATCAATATATGCCTTTTCTTTCTTTTGTATTTATGTTCTGTTTAGGTTTCTTCCTATTATGAGAGAGCAAACTTCTAAGCACCACAACTTTGTGAGAGAGCAACTTGGGATCATGTTCAAGTAAGAAATCCATTTTTTTTGTTTTTTTTTCACAAGATGATTTTTTTAATGTTTTTTTTCTCTATATTCTTGTTTTTACAGTAATCGAGACCGTCTTCTTCTATTTAGTTAGATTTATCAATACATTTTTGGTCTCATGGGTTTATAACTTATAATATTTCAATTTTATTTTTAGTTTCATGATAGCATTCACACTCTTATGATTGTCAACAAGTTCTGGGTCTGTAGAAGAAGGAAATGAAAATTAGTGTAAGTGGTAAATGAGTGAAAATTAGCTATTGTTTATGAACATGTTGTTTTTCATGAATAGTCACTATAAGAAAAATGACTATTAGGCTACATCTTGGGACAATCGGAGCCCTCCAAATATATGTGACTATTTCTGTAAATTTTTTGAATGAGCAATTCATTTTCAAGGATTGCTTATCCACATCATGTCTACTACTTTGTTATCCAACTTTATTCTTTAAATTCTCCATCATTAATCCTCTCGCCTGTATTGGCAGCCTCCACGAACAAAACATTACCATGATTGTGATCGATGTGTTCTTCAGTTTGATCATCATTGTGTTTGGCTTGGGACATGTATTGGTCAGGGAAATCATTGTGCTAAATATCTATTACTTCAATCTTTGATTTTTGATCAATGTGTTCTTCAATTGATAAAGTTAGTTTTTAATTTGAATTTTGTGAAAAGTGATAAATAATTGGAGAAGAGGAAGAAGAAAACTCAATGGCCTTTTTAAGTTAATAGCCTTTGTTGGCCACACATTATAAAAAGCCTTTTTTTCAGTATGTGTCTTCTCTTTAACCCATATGCCATGCCATGCCTGTCATTTTGTACAGACCACACTAGCCTAGCTAGCTTCCTATATCTACTTACTTACCTATGGAAGGATCATATTTATATTTTTCACAAAAGAACAAATTCGGGTTACCTCCTAGAGTTTGTCTTTGTGGGGTTGTTAGTGTAGCATTGGAGGTTGTAATTTTCTCGATCTTGCAGGAAGGAAGTAACCATTGTTAAAACTTAAGGTAACCTTAAAATCCATTTTTCCCTTTCTTATTTACAAATTTTGGCTTCCATTAAAGTAGCATTGTTAGCTTAAGAAACCATTTCTTGAAACCCCTTTAAAACTTAGTGTTTTAGGAAGTGAAAGAGAGATCAAGCTAACCCCAACCTTGGCTTTGAACTTTAGAAACTAAAATACAAAAAAATAACCATTGATCCTCGAAAGTTTTCTTATTTCAATGGTGGGATAGATATCATTTTTCTTTTGCTAATTGTTCTTGAAGCTTAAACCTTTTGGTTTAATGCCTTTAATTTGGTACATTTTGTTTAGATTAAGGAACCAAATCTTTCTTTTCAATTGACTGACCATTATGCTCTCTCCCTCCTAATTGTGTTTGTGTGTCATGCTACTTGTGTTTATTTTATCGAAAGTTTCACTAGTAAATTTGATTACTAGCAATTATTGTTCATATCGATATCATGTCGTATTTCTTAGGCCATGGCCACCAAGAGAATAATTTATGGATATGGAAGGGATTAGTTTCTTGGTCTATTAAACTCAAGCATGTGTTCGTCTTTATTTTTTCACCTTTGGAATAATGATGTACGGAGATTTTGTCCATACATGTGTTAATTTGAATATTTTGTCCTTACCTTGCATCTTTGGAAGCAGTGGAGCAATGGTTTTGTTGGTCATCCCTTTTCCATTTCACGCCAAAACCCACTTTCAAGCTCAGCCCTTTTCTCTTTTTTGCTTAAGATGGAAGAAAAAAGGTTTTTTTTTTCTTCAAAATTTTCTGTAGCTTTTGTATGGCAGTGAGCTTATTTTGGCATGAAATTTGTGATCTTTGTCTCGGCAAGCCTGGGTTAATGTTGTTAAATGGTTTTTTGTGGAGGTTTAGAAGTAATTCTTTTGTGTGTATAATATTCTAGTTTTTGAGAAGCATCATTTGTAAATATTGTACTTTCAATTTGTGACGTATTCTTGTTATTATATATAAAGTTTGTGGCTCTATTTCTTGTAATGACCATGTATTTACCTTTTATTATGTTAGATTGATCAATATAAGGTTCATATGTATCAAAAAGTCACTAAACGGTGGTATTATTAAAATATAATTTTTTTTCTCTAATTTGTACTTTTGATGATGGGGAAAAGCCGTCACCTTTTTAATAGGAAAGCGTATTATTTTTAAAAAAATTTATATTTTTTTACAAAAGGTGACGGGTAAAACAGGTCACCTTTACGAATAGGTGACGGGTAAAACGGGACACCCATTGGAATAGGTGACGCCAAAAGGATGTCACCCATTGGAATAGGTGATGCCAAAAGGATGTCACCCATTGAAAGAGGTGACGCCAAAAGGATGTCACCCATTGAAATAGGTGACGCCAAAAGGATGTCACCCATTTGAAAGGGTGACCTGTTTTACCCGTCACTTATTGGAATAGGTGACCTGTTTTACCCGTCACCTATTGGAATAGGTGACGGTTTTTTATGCCCGTCACCTATTTAAATAGGTGACACTGCCATAGGTGACGGTCAAAAAACCGTCACCTATTCGAATAGGTGACGCCAAAAGGATGTCACCTATTCCCGAAATTCTTATAGTGGATTTTCTTTTAAACTTCTTTAATTTCGAAACTCCTTTGAACTTTACTTCAGGAAATACGCATTTCCTTGTCCTTACAATTTCTCTTATTGTGAAAAATGTAAACAGGTTTTGGATAGTTCAAATTTTAAACGTATCCATGCCAATTTTCTTATTAAATATTAAGTCATCTGTTGTGTTTTTTAGGAATGGTGTCCTAGAACTTGTAATTATTTAATTATAATAATTTATTTCGAATAAATTAAGTAAATAAACATAAGTTCTTTATATTATCTAGATTGATTCAATTGACGATATTAGGAATATATGGAAATATATTAATATCAAACATTCAAATAGTAAACCCTAAGTTACTCTTATGAAATGACGACTTAGTATGTGAGTCATACGAGAGGATTAAAGTCGAGATGAGTAACTTAAAAGTGTCTACAGTAAATGGATAACGTTTGGGAACCTTATCCTGGTAACACTGTTGATAGCTTCGCATTTTGTTTATAAACAAATGATCTAATCTTGATCATTCATGTGGGGGACATGAAATGGAAGTATCATATGCAATGTTGATTGTATAAGACAGGACCACGATGTTCGATCAAATTTCTCATTAGTACCGTTTACGAGAAATGATCGAATATCAAACTAAGTTTATCAACCGTGATAGATCTCAATTGTGAGTGAAATGTGGACTCCTATTTATGGAGTTATGTTCTTTGATTCATACGGTTGAGAGCAATCTGTAAGGATGCTCAATACACTACTGTTTTGGGAACATAGCTAGATAAGTAGCTGGGAACGCATCTTCACGAGATGGAATTCATAACTTTCCTATAAATTAACGGTATTAGTGCGATACCTAAACATTTTAGGAACTTTAGGAAACTCCCTTGATGTACTGATTCAAGACATGAACAAGTGGCACCACGACTTCTATTAATTACAGAAGTATATTATCTCTAGTTTGAATAAAGATAATGTTCATTGGAGAATCAGCGGAGCACAAGGATAAAGCTGTAATTACAGGGGCAAAACGGTAAATTTATCCACCTGTAATTATGAGGGTTCCACGTGAAAGATATATCACATATATAAATAAAGATAAACTAAATGGACATAACTCATCTATAGTGAGGGGAGTTCAGCTATGAATCTATAGTGGAATTATTCATAGTTAAATAATAAGTAATTAACTAATTATGAGTTAATCACTTAATTGACTAATTATTAAGCCCATGATCTATAGGTCCATCGGGTCCCTATGCTAGCCCAAATATCGTTGTAGCAAAACTAAGTTATTAAATTAACTTAGGAAGAACAAATAATTTAAGTAATTGATTTTACTTAAAATTAGGCAATATTAATTAATTGAATAATGAGATTATTTAAATGAAAATTAATATTAATATTATTAATATTGATTCAATATTAATTGTTTAAATAAAGGGTTTATTTAAATAGAAATTAATATAACATTATCAATTATAATATTTTAAGGCAAAATTAATTGTTTAAATAAATAAATTATTTAAACGGAAATTAATGTTAATATTATTAATTATTTAAATAATGAGTTTATTTAAATGAAAATTAATAATTAATATTATTAATTAAATAATGAGTTTATTTAATTTAATAATAAATATTAGAGAGAATTAAATACAATTGGTTTAAGAAACAAATTGGTTTTGGCCCAAAATAATTAATTAATTGAATAAGATTCAATGTTGATTAATATATTAATTTTTGGCTAAATGTGTTTAGTTAGAAATTATTATTTGAATTTTTTCTAATTTTTATACATAAATATAATTATTAAATAAAGAAAATTAAATAAGTAAGTAAATAAAATAAAATAAAACATATATATATATATATATATATATATATATACACATATATATATATATATATATATATATATATACATATATATGTATATACACATATATATGTATATACATATATATATATATATATGTATATACATATATATGTGTATATATGTATATATACATATATATATATGTGTATATATATATATATATATATATATATATATATATATATATATATATATATATATATATATATATACATATATACATATATATGTATATACATGTATACATAGATATATATATGTATATACATGTATACATAGATATATATATGTACATACATGTATACATACATATATATGTACATACATGTATACATACATATATATGTACATACATGTATACATATATATATCTTTACATTTGCTTCAGCGTGACTATGTACATAGTGTGAATTATATATATTTTATAATTTATCTTTTCTATATTTAATAATTAAGGGATAATCATATCTGTAGAGATTAGATATCATATTTTCCTATAAATATGACCATTGGGATTCATATTTTATACACTTCTCACTTTAATTAGAAAAGTGAAAATTCTCTCTCAAGTTTTTGCCCAATTCCCGATTTTCTTTAGGGAAAGTTTTAGAAGAAATTTCTTCTTCTTTTGTTCTTCCGGTTTGATTCCCACAAGTCGGTTTTGCTTTCGATCGGGATATAGCATAGAAGATCCGGTGTTAATTGCTGATGATTTGATGCTGTAAAGAAACCTCCAACCGATTCTCCATTAATTACTCAATGTAAGTAAAAGGCCTTTAATTTTCGAAAATATAAGCATGAATCTACATGTTTTTTCACAAATTGCATGATATTAATAGATCCGTAATTAATCGTTAATTAGTTTACTAAATCAAATTCCGCTAATTTAGTAAATCATCCCTTCAGTGTTCTGATTTTAAAATGATTTAAAAGGAGTCGGGTCGTCACAATGTGAGATATACGAGAGGATTCAAAGCGAGATGAGTAACATTAAGTGTCTACAACAAATGGAGAACGTTTGGGAACCTTATCCTATTAACACTGTTGATATAGAAAAAAAGACTCTCAAGCATGAGCCTATTTAAGAGAACAAAATGCTCATATAGAGGGATAAGGAAATTGAGAGATAATTTGAAGAACACTTAGAATTTCCATAGTTTCCAAAGTTGTCTTGTATTCATTTCTATTCTAGTCTATAAATTATCCTATTGTGATCAATCAGTTATCTCAATAAAAATCCAGTTTCCAGTAGTTGTATATTATTTCTACATACCCTACCTGGTACTATATATTCTAACCAGAAGATTTTAAAGAAAAAGAAAAGTAGAATCCGACATGCAGGTTAAACAAATCTCTCTAAGGTCTCAAATAGACGCTAATGTGTTTGTATAAGAGATTGATTACTTCATCATGAAGCTTCGATAAAACTGAATTACTTCCGAACCTTGTGCATATTTCAAATTGGTTTCTGTAAGTGATTTCATTATTTTGTTATTGTATGTTGATGACGTGTAGTTAAGAGGCCCCAAAAAATATTGTATCAATGAATTGAAGGCATAGTTGGTTAGGGAGTTTGAAAAGAAGGATTTGAGATTAGTAAAAAAGATTCTAGAAATTCAAATTCATCGAGATGTAAATAATAGAAAGATTTGATCACTATTTTAAAATGATATTTGAATGAGGTATTGCAGCACTTTACCGTACAAGATTTAAGCGGATTTCTACCTCTCTTCATGTTAATTCCAAGTTTTCCTCTATCATGAATCCTAGTAGTGATGTAAAGAGGATGAAGATATCTTGAGAGTACTAAATTTATCAACAAAAAGAAATTTAATCTTCTTCATGATTTGAACAAGATAATACATTGCATATGCAATGGGAAATGTTAGTCGGCATATGGTGATCAATCATGGTTGAGGGCATTTGATTCTACTTATAGAGTCCTTTAGACACAATAAAATGATCAAATATATTGCATTACAATCTGAAATATCAGACTTCATTGTTATATGATATGTTGATTTGATTATGAAGGTGATATTGATAAAATAAAATTCACCATTGGATATGAGTTAGTTTTGCTAGCAGACCTGTTAAGCTATGTTTAAAAAATACAATTAATAGTGGCTACATCAACAACTGAAGTAACTGAAGTAGAGTAGGTTGCGGTTACAAAAGCTAGTAAATAATCAGTATTAAATGAAAATGATATTAGAGGAACTCGCGCATCAACAAGAGAATAATTTTTTGATTTGTGATAGTTGGAATATATGATTTCATTCTAGTATAAATTCATTCATGGGAAACCGGAGGAAGGAACAATTGATATAAATAAAAATCATATCAAATTTCCAAGCGAGGGATTGTTCAATTAAACTCTTTCAAAGCCCAAGCCCAAGCCCAAAACTTTCATTTCTAAAGCATTCTTGTCAAATAAGTTGGATGACAATTGAAGCCCAAGCCCAACACTTTCATTTCCACATATTTTGTTTGATGATCATGGGATTTGGAGATACGAATTTTTTTTACTTAGTGGTTAAGGTACTTTGTTGACCACACATTTGTGTGTCCCATTTCTTTTTTCTTCCTTATTATTATTATTATTATTATAATTATTATTATAATATTTCTCAACATATTTCAACTGCAATCTGATTTAATTCAATCAAATAACCCATAAAAATATGATAAATTTTATAGTGTAACAGATTTTGATAGAATTTTTGTAAAAATAGTAACTCTAAAAATATTTGTAAATATAATAATTTTTGCTATGTTAATTAGTTATAAACATAATGTAAAAATATGTAGTTCAATGTTTATCATTGATTCAATTGATCAAAATTTTCTATATTTACAAATATTTTTTTAGAATTGCTATTTTTATAAATATTACTGAAAAAATACTTGCTAGATTTACAATTTTCCCCAAAATATATAAGGGTAGATAACTCTTATTTTTTTATTTTTTTTCAAATCATCCCACTCAATTCTCACTAATTCCGATAGGTACAAGAAACTAGCATATACATTTCAAACATTGAATTTATTAATTATACAGATTAAAAATCTAGTATTTACACAATTCTAACATGCATATGTGGGAACAAAACATTGAAGTGGGGCTTGATGGGGTGTAATTTTTCCTTATTTTTTTTATTTTTTTAGTAAAAAATATATTCTTATCACTAAAAGTAGAAAACCAAGTAAGAAACAGCCAAATTTCCTACAAGTTGTGTGGTATGATTAGGCGCAGCAATACCAACTTGATTAGTCCTTTTCATGAAGCTCAACCACAGCACCAACACACACAGCCAAGCCGACTTAAGGCCCTCCATTTTCATCACCGTTCTCAAACATGCATGTCAAATTCATTTTTATTTCATGGTATTTGATTCCCTTTCCAACTCAGCTAGAGAGATTTCAAATTATTTTATTTTAAATGTGTTCAATGTAAGGATCGATTAGGCGTGTAAATGAATGGATGTAATTTTAAAAATCTAATATCGAATTTGTTATTGAAAGAAATTGGTTTATTTTATCATCAATGTGGTGTTTTTTAAGGGGGTTATATTACGTAGTTTGCTAATTTCTAATTGTTCATAGTTTTTGTTTTTTATTATATTATCATATTGTTGTGGGTTATTCTTAAAATAACTTTAACTTAACATTTTCTATATATATAGAAAAAATTTCTTACCCACCAAACGCATTTAATTTACTGTCGGTAAAAAAATTTATTGGAAACCTCTCCTTTTTATTTAATTTTTTTATTTGTGTACACACGTCTAAAATTTAGGTCATCGGACAATGTTTTACTTCCTTCTATATCTCTTATATATGTTTCCTGCTTTTTACCTACTGTACGAGTAAAGTAGTTATGCAATATTAAATTTATTGGGTGTATAAAATACTATACGTGTGATATAATTGGTATGTTATACGTTTTTTTCCACCATAGTGAATTTTGTGTGGTTCACATATAATATATAGTTGACACTATATAGTATATATGCATATTTTTGTGTTGTATAGTTTTATATTTGTAAGTAACCAAAACATGACTTTTTTCATTTTATATATTATCTTATGATTTATGGATATTTTATTTTAATTTATATGATTTTTACTTTTAGGTATTTTAGGTACTTGTTTTTACATGATCTACGTAATATGCCATTTGCTTCAGTTCTACGTTGAATAAAAAAATGGTATAAGTTTTTTTATCCTAGTGTACGTGGTATATCTGTTAATTTGTTTTTAACATAATATACTTAACATTTTCATCCCTATTCTCAAACATGCATGTCAAATTCATTTTTATTTCATTGTATTTGATTCCCTTTCCAAAACATCTAGAGAGATTGTTCAAAAAAAAAAAAACATCTAGAGATATTTCAAATTATTTTATTTAAAATGTGTTCAATGAAAGGATGGATGTGACGTAAATGAATTGATGTAATTTTAAAAATCTAATATTCAATTTATTATTGAAAGAATTATTTATTTTATCATCACATCATCTAATACTAAAGGAAAAAAAAAGTGGTGTTTTTTAATGGGTTATGTAGTTTGCTAATTTCGAATTGTTCATTGTTTTAGTTTTTTTTTTTTTTTTTTTTTTTTTTATCTTATAGTTATGGCTTATTCTTAAAATAACTTAATCAAAAGGAATTTGGTAAAAAAAAAAACAGTATGAAAACAGTTTTTTTTTAATTAAAAAACAAATTTTTGTGTATGAATTTTATTTTAATAATTAGTTTGAAAGAAGAATTTGTCCTTACCTATCAAGACTTAGTTTAAAAAACAAAAACAATCAAATTGAAGAGATAAATAAAAGAAAGTAGAAGAGACAACGAAAGTGATAGGACGCTGAGGGCATCAATTCGCAATTGTGAGGCAATAAAAAACTCCATGCAAAAGAGAATAAGGTAATTCGGTGGACGGTGAGAGAGGTTGTATCTTATATTTAGATTAATTGAATCTACATAATTTAAAAAAAAAAAAATATATATATATATATATATATAATATTTTTCTTACCCACTAAACACACACACATATATATATATCTATATAATATTTTTCTTACCCACTAAATACATTTAATTTACTGTCGTTAAAAAAAAATCATTGGAAACCTCTCCTTTTTATTAAATTTCCTTACTTGTGTACACACGTCTAAATCATTGGACAATGTTTTACTTGCTTCTTTTTTACATAGTGTACAAGTAAGGGTAGTAAAATAATATTAAAATTATGTTATGTTAAAATATTATACATACTCTATGTATGATATAATTAGTATGTTATACGTTTTTTTTTTCACCATGGTTAATTTTGTGTGGTTCACATATAATATATAGTTTACACTATATAGTACATATGTATATTTTTGTGTTGTATAGTTTTATATTTGTAATTAACTAAAACATGACTTTATTTTATTTTATATTCTATCTTATGATTTATGGACATTTTATTTTAATTTACATGATTTTCACTTAAATTATTTTTAAATACTTATTTTTAATATAATGTACGTAATATATCATTTGCATCAGTTCTACATTATATAAATAAATGGTACAAGTCTTTTGTACCAAGTGTCCATAGTATATTTGCTTCCTTTTTTTAATGTAATAATATACGTAACATGTATGTCTTCCGCTTTACTATTGCATTTTAAAAAAAAAGTTGGGTTAATGGACTTATAAATTAATATATAATCTCTACAGTACGTATAGTACGCAATATACATACAGCAAAAAATAGAGAGAGAATGGGAAGGAGACTCATGATGAAAAGGGAAAATGAGAAAGAAAAGAAAATGGAGAGAGAAAATAGTGATGTGATGACATGAGAAAATGTTTATGAGTTTTTTTAGTATTTTTTTTGCCCCTAATGGCTATTTAGCCTTATTTTATCAGAGGTTTTTGTTTACCCATATTTGGTCTCCTTTTATGTCTATATCCCTAAATAACCCAAAAAACAAGCAATTATATAAGTATCTATTTTAATAATGCTTCTTCTTTTTTTTCGTCAATTTATAAAGAAGGGGATGGGAGAATTTTCATAAGTTTGGGTTAAAACCCTCACCCTCATATTTAGAGTAACATTTTACCACTCTAGAGAGTGGGTGCTTTACACTAATACTACTTACGTAAAGATATGTAATTTATTTGTTTTTGAAGTTTTGATTTTATCTATCATATCTAAGATATTAAATAAATTATACCTAGGTCATATCAAGGGGCAGTTGAAAATCTAGCAGATTTTTTAGTTATATTTATAAAAATAGCAACTCTAAAAAATATTAGTAACTTTAAAAAATATTTGTAAATATACCAAATTTTGATTGGGTGAATTAGTGATAAACATCAAATTACATATTTTTACCCTAATTCTATCATTGATACACACATTCATTACTGATTAACATAGTAAAAATTGCCATATTTGTAAATATTTTTTAGAGTTGCTATTATTACAAATATTAATCAAAATCTACTACCCAAAAAAATAGGACAAAAAAATAGAGATACAAGAAAGAGAATTTGAAGTACTAAAATTTCTTCTCAGATTTATCTGATCACTAATTTCTATTACAGACAATTTTATAATCTGAAGGAATTTGAAACTTCAAATTCTTGATATCATTGCTTAATTTATAAAGAAAATCCAATTCAATTATCCGAATCAAAGAAGTTTCAGGCAAGAGCTTCTTCAATACTTCTAAATGAACTCATTGGGACTACTTTGAATAATATGAGAATTATTAAGCTAGCTTCTCTTCAAGATCCATTATTTTGCCTAATGCATCGATCAAATATCAATATTATCTAACAAAGTTTTTAGGTTATGAAATTTAGAATCTGTTCTTTCTGATAATGTTAGGGGACAATGAGCTTCCACAATCTCTACATTCGTATTATATGGTCTATTTTGGGACTAGGCTCGCATGGCTTTTTGGTTTCACCCAAAAGATCTCATACGAATGGAGATGTTGCCTATATACAAATTATCATCCCTTGATCTAACCAATGTGGGACATCGTTTACTCCTGTCAAGAAACTAAGATATGATCACAAGAAGAAGATTGAATTCTCATTAAAAGAAGTAACCATATCATCTATTTATAGTAAGATGATGAAGAGAAAACTGATAGATTAATAACTATTAACAAACTAACAAATGATTGTTATTATAAAAGTAGTTATCAACTAATGAGCTGCCTTGATACTCCCCCTCAAACTGATGTCATGAGCTGCAAGAACATGAAAATGAGTTCTCCATTTTTCACATTGATGAACAGACAAAAGTTTGGTTAAAATATCAGCAAGTTGCAAGGTTGCTGGCAAATGTCGAATGTCAATCTTTCTTTGATGAACCAAGTCACAAACAAAGTAGATGTCTAACTCCATATGTTTAATCCATGAGTGATAGACATTATTTGCACTAAGATGCACATCACTTAGTGTAACGTCCCGTTATTCTAATTCAAGGTAATTTTTTTTTTATTTTAATTAAAGTATTTGATCTTAATTTTAAGTTATTAATTAGAAATTAAAAGTTTTATTTAATTAGTAACCTTTTATTTCTGTTAGAAGTTTAATTTAGAATTAGGCGAATTAATGATTATTAACAGGTAAATCATAATCACCTTTTTAGTTTAAATTTAATTACTTTTAGTTAAATTGTAGAAGTAGATGATTTTTAATTGCATGAGCTTTATTTTAAAAGGAGTAAGGAAAAGAAGGGACCTTTTTACAAACTATTTTCTCCTCTTCAAAAATTAGACCCTTCATCTCCCTTCATTCAACCAAATTAGAAAAAAATCACAAAACTCTTTCCCAAGCTCTAATTCACAGCTGACGACCCTACCTTGGGTTTCTAAGGCTCGTGTTTTCTTCGTCCCTCGGTGAAATTCATCAATTCTTAGTGCATTGGAAAGCCTTCGCCGGTGGCATTCTTTTTATCCTACTCTCAAGGCGTTTCCTCATCTCCTTAGGAAACCCTAGAAAGTAAGTTTTCAAAACCTTTCCTATGGTTTTCTTCCTTTTTATTTCTAAATGAGTTTTAAGTTGAAATCATCAATATCCTTCAAGAAATTTGACAATTTCGAGCTCAGAATATCATAAAACACTATTCACCCGAAACATTATTCATCCGAAAACACTGTTCACCCGAGATTACTGTTCACCCTAAAATTATTTTTTAATTCCCATTGTTGTGTTTTTAATTAAGTTTAGGTGATGAAATCGTGTTGCAAAGTCCTAATTAAAACTACCCATTGATAAATACAACCTAAAAAGTGCCTAAAACGAATCTGGAATACTCCTAAATTGCCTGAAAAGTTGGAAAACCATTTTTCCAAAAATACCCCTAGGGTCGTGGGATATATTCGGCATTACCAATTTTTTTGTCTTGTATTTAGTATGTTTTTGTTGTTTGCTCGTATGGTTAAATTAATGCAATTTAGATATATTAATTGCAGGTGTTGGTAACTGTCTCACTTGATCGTTCTTCCGGAGCTTTAATTTTTGTCTACTTTGTCAAGGTGACTTAAAAGTCTTTGTTTGTGGTTTTATGTTTTAAATTGCATGATGACCTTGTTTGATCGAGTTTAAGAGAATTACCAATTGTTTTAAGGTTATAAGTTATTTGGATGGTGAATTAAACTTTGGGAGTGAGTTCAAGGTGTTCTTTTTCCTTTTAGAATTATCGTAATGTTCAGTCCAGTACGTTGCCTACTTTGTTGATAATAGTAGTGAACTGGATTTTGTTGAGTTCGTTACTTTATGTTAAATTGTGGATTATGGTTGGTTGTGGTAACATGTGGTAATACAGTACGTGGTAACATGTTGATGTGGTAACATGTGGTAACACGGTACATGGTAACATGTTGTAATACGAGATGTGGTAACATGATATGTGGTAATATGTGATCTAGGGATATACCAGATTCATAGATCAAACAGGCTATGGGTGTTGGTATATGAGGAGATCGGTGGATGTTCGAATTCTTGATTTGAGTAACTTGTGTTTTTGTAATGATCGTTAATGAAATGTAAAATGTGATTCATATTTCTGGCATCGAGTGTAATATGGTGAATGTGGTACTAGTTGTGCTTCTTTGAGTAATTATGATTCATTTATAATCGGTAGTATAGAATGACTTGCTAGAGTGTGTAAGGCCTTTAGACACAATTTCTGATATGGAATCTGACTCATAGGACTACTCTCTTTCATTTTATTCTCACTAGCATTTTTATGCTAATGTTACTACACTTTTACTTTCCAGGTACTCCACGTGGTAGAGGACGTGGTAGGGGAGGTGGTGTCGTTTTACTGATGGCCAATGATTGGTGAACAAAGGACTTAGTTTCAGTTTATTTTTTGGCGTTCTAGGAATGCATGATTTAGAACTTCCTATTTCACTTTACTTTGCTCTTTCATTTTGAATTGTTTTTATTCTTAGCTCTTGAGAGCAACTAGTTTTGTTTTATGAATTATGTTTACTTTGCACGTTTAAATTCAAAAAGGAAATGTGCATTTCCATGTTTTTTTATCGCTTTTTCTGTTGAGAAAATTGTAAACAGATTTTTGGCCTGGGTTCAGTTTTAAATGGCGTCATGCCAATTTTTAGTTAAAATTTAGTCTTCTGCTTGGTCTTTTAATTTAAACATTTTAAAGAAGTCGGTCTTTATAGTTGGTAACAGAGCCTAATGGTTCTGTAGACTACATGCATCACATGTTTTTCATGTTTTGATTTTAAGTCCTTGTTTAAAGCATCGTTCATGGTCAACTACACCAGGTATTCCCTGAACTTTATTCTAAAGTTTTTTTTTCCTTAGTAGTGGAAAGTTTACAAGAAGGGCTCTCACTTGTGAAACGCTACTTATATTTTGTGATATTTTACCACCTCGTAAGAGCCACTAAGTGGCGATGGTGACTTAACTGATAATTTGGGATCTTAGTATGAGTACTGAGGTTAGGATTTACCCCGTGTTGTTGGGAGGTTGTGCACCTCGTTTAGCGTGTTGACGTGAAGTTGGTAAAAGGGAGTCGAGATACTCCAAGAGATTGTTCTTTTGATCATAGTGTTTGATGAAAGTTTTATTATTGTTGTAACGTCCCATTATTTTACAAGGTAAATTTTTTATTAGTTATTTAATTTAATTTAATTTTAGAGTTAGTTAATTTTGATTTTATAATTTATATTATTTTATTTGACATTTATTACTTTAGAAGCTAAAATTAGTATTAAACGTATTAATAATTATTAACGGGCTAATTAATAATTATAAATCACTTTTGTAACGTCCCGTTACTTTTGAGGTATAAAAAAAAATTATTTTTTTATCTTAAAGTTATTTTAGATTCAGTAATTTAGAATTTAGTAGTTTATTTCGGTTTAAACCTTTTTAATCGCTTTAATAGCTTAGTTTAGTTTTGGTCGTATTAATAATTATTAATGGGCCAATTAATAATTATTAAGGGGTAATTTCATTAATAATCAATTACCATCCTATATTTACAAAAAAGATGGTAGTACATAAATAATTACAAAAGTAGACAACCTCCACCGCGCGTGACATATTACTGACCGATTTAACCTCGCCTGACAATCGATTTGAAATGGCGGCATTTGAATATCGTGCACATTAAAAATATAAAATAAAAAAAAGAAGGCGCAATTATAGGGATTTCAAAATTACGACAAAGGGAAATTGAAAATCTACAAAATTGAATGACATAAATCAAAAATCGAAAACGATTGGAGAGAGAAACAAAGAAACTGAAGAAAAAGGATCGAAGAAAAAAAGCAAGAACAACGAGATGACTACTAAAAAGGAGATTTTGATGGTGAGAAGAAAGTTTATCATGAAAAAGGAAAGAGACGAAAAGAAAATTGAAGACGTAGAAGAAATTACAGAAGATGAGAGAAAACTTAGGGCAACTGAATCGAAAGACAGAATAAAGAAAGTGGAACAGGTATGTTTTTCTTGAAAAAAATGAATTTTTCATGTTAATAAAAAATGAAGCTTTATTACGATAGCATAGGTAATGTTCCAATGTTTATGTTTCCATTTTATTTTACGATTGGCATGATTTTAGAAACAATATCGGGGTTAGGGGAGAGAAGAATATGAAACAAGAAAGTGAGAAAAAGATGAAAGAGAAAAAGAACAATCAATTGGGGGAGAGAATGGAGATGTGAGCGACGATGAAGAGATCAGGAAGAAGAACAAACAGATTACTACGAACTACGAAGAATCGGGGGTGAGATAAAACTTGGAGGTAAATGTCAAAAAATTGTAAATCAAGAAAATATTTAAGATATTCAAATTTCTCAAATGTTTAGATTAATTAAAAAGAAACTAAATATTTTTTTTATAAATAAAGATCTAAGGTCAAAGAAGAACAACCGAGATTTTGTACGATATAGAAGGTCGAAGAGGTCGAGATAAGAACAATTAGAATAAATATCAAAAAATTCGAGGATAAATACGAGGTAACTAAAAATAAAAATTTAATTTTTTTAAATATCCCTAGTATTTAACATTGATATGAAATATTGAAATTTAATTTTGTTAAATACATATAAATATTTAACATGATGAAATTCGATAGAACGATAATATGTAGAAAAATTTAACAGGATTTTGTTCCAGATATAGATAGTGAAGACAAAGAACGTAACAAGAAGAAAAAGCAGAAGACCAGAAGACAGGATTCTCAGCCTCACTTCAACTTGTTCAGTCAACCAGATACTCTAAATCCATGAAATTAACATTAAACACTGAATTCTAAATTCATTACAAACTCTTTAAATTTATATCTATAATTTGGATGTTTTTTTATGTTGCTTTGTATTGCCTTTGATTATGTTTTGTTCACAAATATTTGATGATTTGTGTTGTGTAAAATCTGATATGAAAGTATTGAAATTTAATATGTATAAGGATAAATATAAGAAAGATATCTTAACATGACTGACTAAGTGGTGTTTAACAAATAGTTTAAAGAAAATAAAAATAATGATAAATTGGGGTGATTTGATTTATGAAACTAAACTAATAGAATTGTGAAATTATGCAAAACTAAATAAATAAATTCTAAGTTAATTAAGGAAAATAAATACGATGGTCTAAAGAGGCTTAAATTACTCCTAAAATATGCAAGAATAATCAAGTAATTAAACTATGAAGAGATGAGTGGTTGGAATATCAAGAATCCCCTAAAAAGCCTTAGAATTCAAAATGCTCCCAAAGGGGAGGCTTGGTCGGTCAGGATTCTCGGCAAATATTAAATTCACTTTTTATACAAGCAAACCCTATTATTCATGTGACTTTGTCAAGCCTAGCATGATTCTAATTCATAATCCAATTTAAATCCTATGTCTAGGTAAAATTAGATTAAGAAATTATGGTTTTAGCATTCGGTTTAAGCTTTAGGTGTAATTACATATGTCTATGCATTACTAAATAACAATTCAAATAATCATTAAACCCTATCAATCAATGTTTGTCCATTCAATTTTAACCTTTGTAATTAAAATTAATTAAGCAATTCACTTAGGTTGATCAAGCAAAGAAAAAGAATAAATATCAAACCATTGATTGAGCATAAAAATTGAATGAAATTAAGAGCTTGAATACTATCCCCTTAGGGTCTATATACAATTCCAACCTAAGAAATTTAGTTCATAATGAAAATTGAATTAACAAAAAGAATTTAACAAAATCAAAAACTAAACCTAACATAACTTGAGTTCAACAATGGAGTTTGGAAACTAAGAAAGAAGAAGAAGGAGAAGGAAAATATAAAATAAAACATAAAAGGGGAGAAAAAGGAAAAGGAATCAACCGAGGGTCCGAGTTCCAAGAATCGAAGCTTTTCTCCTCTCCCATGGCCGCTACATCTTCCTCCCCTTCGATTTTTGCCTCCAATGAAGAACTAGGGTTTTTTTTTTTTTTTTTTTTTTTTTATGTTGACTTTCCTTAACATTGTGGGGCTTCATTAAAACTATCCAAAAAATATGCTCTTTAATGGATCCCAAGGGTTGCCCTAATTTTTCCTCACGTTTTTGGGCTGAAACGGGCCCAAAAAAGATGACTTTTTGGGCCAAAAATCGCTGGCGCTGTATTTTCTTTCAAAAATGCACTATTTTTTTTATTTCCGCATGAAATTTGCAATTCTTTTATTTTGGGACTTTCTTTCATTCAAATTGACAAAATTAAATACCAAGAGCCAAGAACAATCCTAAATATACTTTAAAGTGCTAAAAACCCGAATTTTTCCAAAATACACTTTAATAAAGAATGATTCTAAATGAGTTCAAAGTGCACAAAATATAAGCAAATTTCAATCAAATCATTATCACTTAGGCATTAAAATAGGACCAAATAACTCTATTTTATAGAGTTATCAATTTGAATGACATTAATGTTGTGTTGGTTTATGTTTTGTTCATAAATAAGTAATGATGTGAATGATAATATAGACAGGCTTAGCTGAGTTACCCTATTTGTTAAAACTTAGACCAATACAAATTATACAGTTTTAAAAAAATATTTATAATTATAAACATTTGTTCAAATATGAAAGTGTTTATTTTTAATAAGCATTTAAATGTAATAAAAATGTACAAAAATAAAGACCACATGTACAAACATTAAAGTGTTTATTTTTAAAAAAAAACATTTATATTTGATAAACATGTACAATAAATAAAAAAACCTACACAGTTAATATTAAAATTGAAGAAAAAATTTTAATACAAGGAATATAGAATTCAAAACCTAAAACATTTTGCATGTATAAAATTACGAAACATAAAATTGATTAACATATTTATAAATATTGTACAGTGTTTACTTTTATTAAACATTTGTATTTTCTAAAAATGTGCGGAAATAATTAAAAATGATCTCATATTGGCATGTATATTGCATTATTTGACTGAATACCAAATGTCAAATATATTTATAAACAAAATGAATAAAATTTAAAGCAAAATAAATTAAAATAACAAAGCAGTAGCAAGAAGAAAATTGAATGAAGAAAAAAAATGAAAAAAATTTGAAAAAAAGAAAAAACTAACAATGGATAGAGGCGTATATTAGGCTGAAAAGAAAGAGATCTTAAAAATAATAATAAAAGAAGAGTTGTAACAGAAAGCAACTCCAAATTTGAATTTTGAATTTTGAAAAAAATATGGAAATTATACCATAATTAAGGGAAAAATCGAATCGGAAAATTAGGGGGAATGACATAAAAATTTGTAATTAAAAAAACAAATAAAAAATTAGAAACAGTTACAAATACTCAAGAGGAGGGTAAATCTGTCTAAAAAAATAGACACAACCACCATATATGGCCTAAAAAATCCAGTTTTGTAATTAATCAATACATTTAGATATTGTTGTAATTAATAGCTCCGATTTGATTTTTAATGTAAATCTTTCAATTATTAATCACTATTTGGATAGTTTAAGAACTTCGGGTTTCGGTTTAGAAGTCAAAAGTCATTAAAAGGACGTACCCGTCATTTCCAAAATTCCTAAAATATCAAGTTACTATTAACTTCTCCTTAAAAACACATCATTGATCAAAATTGACCAAAGTTCTCATCCATTTCTCTCTCAAAAAACCGTGGGACTCAATTATTGGGGGGCTTCTTTGGGTTTTACTCGTTTCTCGAAGGATCGTTGCATTTTCGGTTGCATCGGAAAACCCTCGGTCCTAGGATTCTTCTTCACCTAGCAATCGTGCTTTCCATCCGTGTTCTATGGACCTCACGGTAAGTTAAACTTTCAAAACCTAAGCTCCAAATAGTGTTTTAATGGAGTTTTAATTTTGAATCTTTGATTTCTTGCCATTAAACTCGATGACTTTAACTACGGGAGTTGTTTTAAGTGTTTTTGGAAACTTTCCCTTAACCCTAAAATCGAGTTTGAGCTGAAACCCGTCACGTTTGAAATTTACATCTTGTGGGCTGTTTTGGGATGTACTTTTATTCATTAATTATTAATTGTAATTAAATTCGGGATAGTAATTATTGTCCAAAAACCTGATTTATCGTTACCCATTGAAATCAAGAACTTCCAAACTACTAGAAACCAACCTAAAACACCTCTAATTTACCTAAAAGCCGGAGAACCAAACCCGAGACCTATTTTTCCTCTAGGGCCGAGAGCACCTATGGTCTCTTTATTGGGTTTTTTTTCGTTTTATGCTTTTAGATGACAATCGATCGATGTTTGTTTAATTATTGATTGTTAGAGGTAACTATTTGTAGGTGTTTAATGAATCGTCGCTTGATCACTCTTCCGAATATCAGAAGCGAGTGTACTTTGCCAAGGTTAGAATAATTAGAATTTAACGTAGCTTTAGAAAACGAATAAGTAGAATGATTTGTAGGATTTGAAGTTAAGATTAAGGTTGAATCAAAGGATAAAGGAAAGTGAGCTAGTATACTTAGGTTTGGAGCTAGTTCTAGTTGAGTGAGAATACTTACAGATTTTCTCGAGAGGAACGTTTAACTTTTGAAGTTCTACGTTTAGAATTGATCCGGAGTTTAGGGTGGATTATTGGAAGTTGAAGGATCCACGTATAATGGAATGACTAAGGAATTCGAATATGGAATTTTGGATATTTATTGAAAAGTATAGAATCTTTGGAAGTGGAGACTTATTCGTTAAGTTAAGATCTTACTTTTATTAAAGTATCGTTGGTTCGATTTACTTATTGTTTTTCCGAAATTCCTATTTATTTACTTTATTCATAAGGAAATTTATGATCCATTTACTTTATACCCTTCGGTTACTTTAACATTCATATTTATGTTTATTTACTTTTGTAAGCATATGCATAACATCTTGAATCATTGATTCGAAAGGAAAGTGAGAAACAAAATAAGAGAGAATGTGAATCCTACGGGAAGTTCTCATTACCTTCATTCATAAGGGAGAATGTGAATCCTACGAGAAGTTCTCATTACCTTCATTCATATTTTCGGTGGAATTATATCATGGAGAAGGAATTGTATATTTCATTATGGAAAGTAAGACAACAAGGTAAATTGAGATGTTATGCTTATGTAAAGTTTATTAAATTCTTTTTATACTTGTTTTAATGAGTTATTGGATGAGGATTAGTTTACATAGACTAGTAATTTCATCTTGAAGAGATTATGGATTATGGAAGTACTTTTCCAAATGGTTGAAAGTTAGTTTTCTAGAGTTTAGAGAACTGTGGGAAAGAATATGTAGTCTTACTTGGACACAAATCATAATACGGGTTTGAGGTCTATTATTACTTTTTATTCTAATTATTTTCACTAGGCTTGTTGTTAGCTCATGATGTTACAAACAAATTTCAGGTAATGCTTATGCCCGTGGTGGTGGGAGAGGAGCTGGTGCAGCATGATCGAGAGGATGATGGATCAGGGATGGACTAGATACTTTTAAAAGTCCATGGACTCCTTTTGTTTAATTTTATTTTTTTTGTTATGTAAATTTGTATATAGCTCTTAAGAGCTTCTGGTTTTACTTTTATGGATGTTAATCCTTTTAAACTCATGAAATAGGAATTTGAAATTCTTTGTGTTTAAACTTTCTGATGTGAAAATGTAAACAGGTTTTGGCTAGCCTAAGTTTCAAACATAACCACGCTGTTTTTTTTTTTAAAAAAATATAAAGACTTCAGCTATGTTTTAGTTTTTAAATGATTTAAAAGAGTCGGGTTGTCACCACTTTTTAGCTAATTTAAGTGCTTCAGGTTTAGTTTTAAAAGCTAAAAGCAAACAAGGGACGAGTTTGTAATTCTTGAATTCTTAAAATATCTTTTACTCTTCAATCATCTTCTTAAATACACTAAATAGTCAAATTTGAGTCAAATTCTTCTTCTCTTCTTCTCCTTCAAGTTGTGGGTGATATTTTGGAGGAAAAATCTTGGGTTTTCTTTATTTCTCGACCAATTTCGACGATTTATTTTGCATTAGATTGCTCGGGAGGAAGGCTATCTACCCTTCCTAGCTTTGTGGCGTTTCTCATTCTCTAAGAGAAGCCTTAAAAAGTGAGTTTTTGAAACTTTTCATAAGATTTTCTTCATTTTTGTTTCTAAATGAGTTTTAAGTTGAAATCATGTATTTCCATCAAGAAAATTAACGATTTGAGCTCGGAATTTTGAAAAACACTATTCACCCCAAATCACTATTCATCCAAAATCACTATTCACCCGAGAATCACAACTTTTCTTATTTTAGTCATGGTTTATAAATTTTTTTTCAATTGATATATTGTAGGTGTCGATTTCTCATTTGACGGTTCGTTGAAACTTTGTTTTCACGTGAACGTTCCATGTGAGGATAGATAAAATTTAATGTAAACTTAGAAATTGGATTTGTTGAATGATTCGTATTTATCTAGGTTGAGTTTGAGTTTGGAAATGAGAGGTTTAAAGTATAATCAATAACTTGTTTAGGCTTGGAAGTTAGTTTTAAAATGAGTTGAGTGAGCTTATGGAACTTTTAGTAGAGTTGACTAACTCTTGATGATTTCAGGCATTTGAAGGTTCCAAGTATAATGGAATGAGTGAGGGAATCAAATATGAGATTTCGCTGGATTATTAAAAGAATGATGAGACTTTTATGTTAAGGTAATAACTTGATATTATTTGAAGGCCGATGAGCTTGACTTTTATATTGTCATATGATTATTTGAATGCCGATGGGCTTGACTTTAGTATTATCATGAGATTATCTGGAGGCCGTATAGCTTGACTATTATATTGTCGAATGATATATGGTACTTTCTTGTTTTATGATAGAAAAGGTAATTAATGATTCATGTATCGTGATCGTTTATGTTTCTTTCGGTTACTTTGAATGGTTAAATTATGTTTACTCACACTTGAGGCCTTGTTTATGTTTATTCTGCGTAATTGTATTTGGGAGGAATAATGAGACAATGCATAGACTGAGTGTGCTTGCATTGTTTGGTATTATTCGTTTTGTGTTTACATATATGTATCATGAGGAATGCTAAAGGTTGCTTGAATTTTGGATGCTTGGGGGGTGGATAATGAGATAATGTTGGGACTACATGTGCTCACATTATGTAACGTCCCGTTATTTTTGGAGTGAAATTTTTTATTATTTAATATTTCATTTATTTATTCATTTACTTTAATCAAAGTATTTAGTTTAATTTTAAAGTTAGTAATTTAGAATTTAGTAGTTAATTTCGTTCGAAAGTTTTTTAATCGTTTTATTAGCTTAAATTAGATTTGGACGTATTAAAAATTATTCGCGGGCCCATTATTTATTGTTAAATACTTTTAAGATAGATTAGAAGTAGTGAAGTTGTGTTGGAATTAGAAACGTGAAATAACGAGCACACGGAATAAGTTTTCTTAAGGAAATAAGAGGAGGGGCAAAATGGTCTTTTACCAAACTTTCTTTATATATATCTATTTCATATATTTCAAGGATAATGATAAGAAAAGTGAAAGGAAAAAGTGAAAAAGGAGCTCCCAAACCCGTAGCTTAGAGAGAAAAAAAGAGAAGAGAAAGAAAGTGTCGCCTCGGCTTCGTTTCTCGACCGTTTTCATCGTGCCTTAGCTCGTTGGAAAGCTCTCGAGACGTACTTTCTACCCATTCCATCAATTGAGCCAATCCATTAAAGATCCAGGAGATACAAGGTGAGGAAGAAATGGGTTTTTGTGTTTTCTTTATTTCCAATCTTGTATGTAAGCCTTGATTCGTTTTTCCCGGGTGTTGTTTGTGAATTCTAGTTAGGAAAAATCACTTTGGATGAGGTTGTTGTCTTGGACCTAAACCCGAGTCGAATCGAAAACCCGTCCCGTATGATTTTCTTTCACTTGGCCATGGCTAGGGTGTTTAGTTTGCTATGATTTTGTATTTTACTTAATTTTTCGGAAATCGATTATCGAGTAAAACCCTAAAATACGGTTACCCATTGTTATCGCGGCTTCCAAAGTATCCGAAATCAACCCGGAACACCTCTAAAATGCCTAAAAGTCGAAAAACCAAACACGAACCTCATTTTCTCTCCTATTGGCCAAGAGCACCATAAGGCTAAAAACCGGGTTTTTCGTCGTTTTACGCGTTTAGACATCGATGGTTCAATTTCTGGTTAATTAATGTTTATTGGGTTTAACTTATTTGTAGGTTGGTAATTGCTCGCGTGGGATCTATCTCGACACTTTCGAAGTTTGATTTCAATTCTAAGGTGAGTTTAAAATGGAAGTTAGCAATTTTATGAATTAAGTTTCATTACGATTTTGTTGATCGAGGTTAAGTGACAAAACAATCCCCTAGGAGTAAATACTTATTGGTTGGTGACTTTAGGCTCGGAAGTGAGCGGAGTGACTTTTGGAGTTTGTAGTGAATTGGGGTGGAAAAACAAGTTTGAGTATATTTGGAAGTCTAGTAAGAAGAAATTGGAGAATTTAGGTGGAATTGGAGAGTTTAGATGAAATTGGAGAGTTTAGATGAAAGTGAAAGTTTAAGATACTTTGAGTAGTTTTAGATCAAAGTAGCTTAGAGGTGATCATTTGAAGTATTAAAGTTTATAGAGATTTGAGATAAAGTTGAGAATTGAATTTACTTTAGGTAGTTTTGACTAAAGTAAAGTAAAGGAAATGTTTGAAAGTCAACTCATGGTTTATGGTAATGGCTTGGAAATTATTCTTGGGATTTGAGGTGATTTATTGTCATTTGTGACATGATGATGTTAAACATCGATTTTGCTTATTTGGGAGTTATAAGACTTCGTGGAATATGGCATAAGTGATGATATTGTTTAGTGTTTTTACGAACTTATTACCTTGTGTGAGTAATAAGGATTGTATTTTATTATAGTAATAATGTGGAGTATGAAAGTTCTAATGATAATAAGGTTTGGTGTGGATTGTGGTAGTGTCGTTGCATATGGAATCATGATGATAGTACGATTGATGTACTCGGGTCTTTGGTAAGAGGCAACACTTTAAGTACAAAAGATAAGCATGTTATTGAGTGTAATTGTAGTATGATTGTATTGTTTGTTAGTTGTTTGTGTTGAGGTGCTCATTTAATGAACCGATTTATAGATATATGTGTAGTCCATGGATGAAAGAGGCTATGGGCGTCACTATATCAGGATACTTGTGGATAGGTGTAGTCCATGGATGAAAGAGGCTATGGGCGTCACTATATCAGGATACTTGGGGATAGGTGTAGTCCATGGATGAAAGAGGCTATGGGCGTCACTTATTAGGATACTTATGGATATACGTGTAGTCCATGGATGAAAGAGGCTATGGGCGTCACTATATCAGGATACTTATGGATAGGTGTAGTCCATGGATGAAAGAGGCTATGGGCGTCACTTATCGGGATACTTATGGATATGTATAGTCCATAGATGAAAGAGGCTATGGGCGTCACATATCGAGATACTATGTGATATGATCTTGTGATATAACAGGTTCATAGATGAAACAAAGCTATGGGCGGTGTTATATTGCAAGATTGGCGATAGGTCGAGTTCATATACCTGAGCATCCCAACTTGTTTGTTAGTTGTTACGTAGATACATGCTTATCCTTTGTACAAGTGTTTGGTTTTCGATGGTAATACCTTATGTGGCAATATGTGGCAACTTATGGTAATTCGAGAATTGGTAGTATGTGATATGTGATTTGGTAAGACCGTACGTGTTAGTATGTTGTTGTTGATCCATACGGTAACGCGATATGATGATACGTGATTTGGTAAGACCGTACGTGGTAGTATGTTGATGTTGATCCATACGGTATCACGATACGAGGACACTTGATATGGAAACGCCGTACATGTTAGTATGTTGAGGTGGTAACATACGGTAACACGTTACGAGATATTTAGATGTGGTAATATGATATGGTATTGTGATTTGGTACGAATTTGGTCTTAGATGTGGCTCGATATGATTTGGAATTTGGGAAATTGATTGGTGTATGATTATTATGATTTGGAAGTGTAGAATGGGTAGTAAAGAGAAATTTAGAACTTTGGACACAATTTCCGGTATGGAATTTGGTCCATAGAGTTAATGGCTTTCATTTTATTCTCACTAGCATTTTTATGCTAATGTTGCTACACTTAACATTTTTTTTCCAGGTACATCTTTATGGGGACGTGGTAGAGGAGGTGGCGCCGTATGACTGGTCGAGATGATGGATGGACAGGAACATGGAATCATTTTGGTTTAGCATTCTTGAAATGCTTGTAAAACTTCATCATCCTTCATACTTTATGTTTTTAGCTCGGTAGAGCATTTGTCCAAAATTGTAATTGTCTTATGGTTTTAAAGTTCTTTTAGAATTTTACTTTTAAGCTGGAATGCGCATTCCATTCATTTTTATTGCTTTCTCTGAATTGGGTCAATGTAAACAGGTTTTGGTTTATCTGAGTTTTAAACGAACCCATGCCGTTTTTCTTTAAAATTGAGTCTTCCGCTGTGCATTTGAATTTAAAGGATTTAACGGATTTGGGTCGTTACACATTATCTGGTATTATCCATAATCGCTGTGATATATGAGAGAAATACAGGGGCTGCGTGCACCTTGTATTTTGAGGGTGAGATAATGAGGTAATGGTTAGACTGTGTGAACTTTCATTACCTGTCATTATTCACTAGAGGCGGGAAAATATTATTGAAAAGACTCCATGTACTTTGTTTTGGAAAGCGAGATAATGAGGTATTGTTAGACTGCGTGAGCTTTCAATACTGTTATTATAAGCATGTTGATGGTTATATTGATGTAAAGACTACGTGTACTTTACATATGTTAAGTGAGTTAATGAATAATGTTGAGACTGCATGTGCTAGTATTATGGACATTAATCACGTGTTTTTCTTGTGTGAAGCATTTTGAGACCGAGTGAGCTTAGCATGAGTTATTTTAGAGAAAATAAATGAAATATTGTGTATAGCCTAAGTTGCTATAGAGAAAAGAAATGAAACGTTATGTAAGTTGCTATAGAGAAAAGAAATCAAATATTATGTATAGCCTCAGTTGCTATAGAGAAAAGGATGAGATTGATTTGTATACTGAAATATGATACTTTGTTATACTTGAGAGCTGGTTCTTGTTCCTTTTGGAGATCTTGAAATTGAAAATTGTAATACTTGATGTGAATCCCTTTTGAAATGGTTGGGTAGCAAAGAGTAAGTAAGTTTTTGGACACAAATCCGGATACAGGTTTGGGGTTGAATGTTATTTTATTTTTCGTTTATCTTCAATGGGCTTTCGCTCATGATATTAGAACTTTCAGGTAGGGACGTGGTCTTGGTCGTGAGAGAGGAGCTAGTTCTACTTAATCTTGGTGATGATGATGACAAGAAGGACTAGAGAGAATTTATGGTCCATGGACTTATATTTATTTTATTTTCCAACTTTTGATGCACGTGTTGTATATATGAGCTCATAAGAGCATTTCTATTTTAAACTTTTATGATTTTGAACTGTTTTTGAACTTTTCGTGAATATGGAATGCGAATTCCACTTTTAAATTCTCTAATTGGGAAATTGTATTTACAAGGCATTGTGATAGCCTAAGTTTTAAACATCACCATGCCAAATTTTTATTAAATATTAAGTCTTCCACTGTATTTTGGCTTTAAAATGATTTAAAAGTATTCAAGTCGTCACAATTATGTAGTTGTGTTAGTGGAACACGTGACAAACGTTTTATGGGTAATGAGGCGTGTTCGTGTCTAGAATCCAGTGTTAAGAGCCTAGGTACCTAGTTCAAATGAGTGTTGTGGAAAAGTAATCGATTTGACTTGAGTCCAGTGACCTAGATTAAGCAAGGGACAAGTCCCTGATCGGAGATGAGAAAGTAGAATTATTATTATTATTATTTATGAATAAGTCATTATGTTGGTGTGCTGTTAAATGAAAAGAGTGTTGCCACTCGAGAGGGAACTTAAAACCGTGAATGGTTCGATGAGGACAATAAATGATTGTGTAACGACCCGATTTTTCGTAAAATCCTTTAAAACAAATACACAACGGAAAACTTGATTTGACAGGAAAACGGCATGGGTTCGTTTAAAATTCGGATAAACCAAAACCTGTTTATACATTGGCTCAAATCAGAGAAAGCAATAAAACAGGAATGCGCATTACATACTATGATGAAACTTCTAGAGAAAGTTTTAAAGTCCAAAAATATATACAAATTATACAATTGCTCCATCGAGCTCAAAATGAAACATAATAAAAGTAGTGAAATGTTCATGAGCATTCAAGAATGCTTCACCCAAAACCATTTGTGTTCTTGTCCGTTCATTATCTCGATAGGTCACGCGGCGCCACCTCCTTTACCTCGACCTCTACCACGTTTGTTACCTAAAAAATTGTAATTGTAGCAATATTAGCATAAAAATGCTAGTGAGAGTAAAATGAAAGCAAGTAATCCTATGAACAAAATCCCATATCGGAAATTGTGTCCAAGGGCCTAGATTTCACTTTTACTACCCATTCCTCATTCCAAATTCCACACATAATCAACGTACATAGTATGCTTCTTGTGAAGTAACGATATCAAGACTTAAAGTAAAAGTATCGGTTATTACTAAGTCTTACTACACAATTTTAAGAATATGTAATTGTAATACTAACTATCTTTGTTACTAAACAAGTTTCATTGTACCATAATACCGTATGGACCGAAATCAACATACCACGTACCGTATCACAAATCACCGCACCATGATACCGTATGGAGCAAATCAAAATACTATCATGTACCGTATCACAAATCATTGCACCATGATACCGTATGGAGCGTATCAACATACTATCATATGCCATATCACAAATCATCGCACCATGACACCGTATGGAGCGTATCAACATACTATCATGTGCTATATCACAAATCATCGCACCATGACACCGTATGGAGCGTATCAACATACTATCATGTGTCGTATCACAAATCATCGCACCATGATACCGTATGGAGCGTATCAACATACCATCATGTGTCGTATTACAAATCATCGCACCATGATACCGTATGGAGCGTATCAACATACCATCATGTGCCGTATCACAAATCATCGCACCATGATACCGTATGGAGCGTATCAACATACCATCATGTGCCGTATCACAAATCATCGCACCATGATACCGTATGGAGCGTATCAACATACTATCATGTGCCGTATCACAAATCATCGCACCATGATACCGTATGGAGCGTATCAACATACTATCATGTGCCGTATCACAAATCATCGCACCATGATACCGTATGGAGCGTATCAACATACTATCATGTGCCGTATCACAAATCATCGCACCATGATACCGTATGGAGCGTATCAACATACTATCATGTGTCGTATCACAAATCATCGCACCATGATACCGTATGGAGCGTATCAACATACTATCATGTGCCGTATCACAAATCATCGCACCATGATACCGTATGGAGCGTATCAACATACTATCATGTGCCGTATCACAAATCATCGCACCATGATACCGTATGGAGCGATCAACATACTATCATGTCCGTATCACAAATCATCGCACCATGATACCGTATGGAGCGTATCAACATACTATCATGTGCCGATCACAAATCATCGCACCATGATACCGTATGGAGCGTATCAACATACTATCATGTCCGTATCACAAATCATCGCACCATGATACCGTATGGAGCGTATCAACATACTATCATGTGCAGTATCACAAATCATCGCACCATGATACCGTATGGAGCGTATCAACATACTATCATGTGCCGATCACAAATCATCGCACCATGATACCGTATGGAGCGTATCAACATACTATCATGTGCCGTATCACAAATCATCGCACCATGATACCGTATGGAGCGTATCAACATACTATCATGTGCCGTATCACAAATCATCGCACCATGATACCGTATGGAGCGTATCAACATACTATCATGTGCCGTATCACAAATCATCGCACCATGATACCGTATGGAGCGTATCAACATACTATCATGTGCCGTATAACAAATCATGGCACCATGATACCGTATGGAGCGTATCAACCATATGGAGCGTATCAACATACTATCATGTGTCGTATCACAAATCATCACACCATGATACCGTATGGAGCGAATCAACATACTATCATGTGCCTGTATCACAAATCATCTCACCATGATACCGTATGGAGCGTATAAACATACTATCATGTGTCGTATCATAAATACCGTATAGAGCTCATCAAGTTCCCTAGTAAGTTAGATAGAATTCCACTAAACTACTAAAGAACATAAATTGCTTGAATTACACGAGTCAATACTCAAGTGTAATTTCTAAGCCATTTTGTCTCCCAAATTAGTTAAAGTTCCTTATTCATCCACTCTCATCTAATTCTCCAATTCATCTTACAAAACTTCCAAATCACTTATAACTCCTCTTTTACTTCTAAATTCATAAGAACACCAAAGCCACTCCACTCACATCTTAGTTTAAAGTCACCAACCAAGTATAACTTCCGGAAGTTAGTTCCCCTCTTAACCTCGATAAACAATATTATAATGAAACATAATTTGTAAAATTACTAACTTCCATTTTAAACTCACCTTAGATGTGAAATCCAAGCTTCCAAAGTGTCGGGGTCAAATCACGCAATCGATCACAAACCTACATATCAATTACACCTAACCATCAATAATCAATCGAAAACTGAGCAAACGATAATTAAACGCATAAAACGACTAAAATCCAGAAATTGGACCCTAGGGTACCCACGGCCAAGCAAGGGAAAAGGCTTGGGTTCGGGTTTCCGGCTTTTATGCAATTTAGAGGCGGTTTGGGTTGTTTTCGAATTGTTTGGAAACCGGGATGGCAATGGGTCACCGTAATTTAGGGTTTTACCAAATAATCAATTTCTGAAAAATTAAGTAAAATGTGAAATTATAGTAAACTAAACACCGTACCCATGGTCAAGTGAGAGAAAATAACACGGGACGGCTTTTCGACTCAAACTCGACTTTAGGGTTATGGAAAGTTTCTAAAATCACCTAAAACGACTCCCTCGATTGAAATCTTCGAGTTTCTTGGCAAGAAATCGATGATTTCAATCTTGGACTCCATTAAAACACTATTCAAAGCTTGAATTTAGAAACTTTGTCATACCTTGAGGCCTTTAGAAAACTGACAAAAACCTTGATTGTTGGGATGGGTAGAAAGTACGTCTCGAGAGCTTTCCAATGAGCTAAGGCACGATGAAAACGGTCGAGAAACGAAGCTACGGGTTTGGGGGAAAAAGAAGAGAAGAATGTGATGTTTTTGACCAAAGATTAACTTTAAAAAGGAAACCCGAAGATCTTAAAGTAATCTAAAGGTGATTAATAATTACTAATTGGCCCGTTAATAATTATTAATGTCACCGAAACTAATTTAAAGTCATAAAAGGATTAAAAGGATTTTCAGACGAAAATAACTACTAAAATTGAAATCACTACTTTTAAACTAACCTTAAATACTTTAATTAAAAAAAAAATTACCCCCAAAGAAACGGGATGTTACAAACTGTGTTATTTGATTATTGGCCTAATCTTGTAGCTATTACACTATGAATGTACCGATGTGAGTTGGAATACTTGTGAGGTTTAATCACCTTTTAGCCTAATCTTGTAGTTATTAATAACCTTTTTAGCTTAAATTTAATTACTTTTAGTTAAATTGTAGAAGTAGATGGTTTTCAATTGCATGGGGCTTATTTTAAATGGAATAAGGAAAAGAAGGGACCTTTTTGCAAACTATTTTCTTCTTTTCAAAAAATTAGACCACTTCATCTCCTTCAATCAACCAAATTAGAAAAAAATCACAAAACTTTCTCTCCCAAGCTCTTCATGGCCGCTTCATCCCTCGATGGAATTCATCGATTCTTAGTGCGTTGAAAATCCCCTCGCCGGTGTCATTCTTTTCATCCTACTCTCAAGGCGTTTTCCCATCTCCTAAAGAAACCCTAGAAAGTAAGTTTTCAAAAAATTTCCTATGGTTTTCTTCCTTTTTGTTTCTAAATGAGTTTTTAAGTTGAAATAATCAATTTCCTTCAAAAAACAAAAATTGACGATTTCGAGCTCGGAATGTCATAAAACACAATTCACTTGAAAACACTATTCATCCGAAAACATTGTTCACCCAAAAATTCTTTTTTTATTCTCATTGTTTTGTGTTTTTATTTAAGTTTGGGTGATGAAATCGTGTTGTAAAATCCTAATTAAAACTACCTATTGATAAATAAAACCTAAAAAGTGCCTAAAATGAATCTGGAAAGCTCCTAAATTGTCTGAAAAGCAGGAAAACCATTTTCTCAAAACTACCCCTAGAACCGTGGGCTATATTTGGTCATTCCCGGGCCATTTTGTCTTATATTTTGAGTATGTGTCGGTTGTTTGCTCGTATGATTAATTAATGCAATTTAGATATATTAATTGTTAGGTGTTGGAAACCGTCTCGCTTGATCGTTCTTCCGGCGCTTTAATTTTTATCTAGTTTGTCAAGGAGAGTTTAAAGTGTTGGTTTGTGGTTTTATGTTTTAGAATGCATGTCGATCTTGATTGATCTAGTTTAAGAGAATTACCAATTGTTTTAAGTTTATAAGTTATTTGGATGGTGAATTAAACTTTAGGGGTGAGATTTAACACTATTTATGAGTTACCCAGTTTATGGAGCCTTATTGTTTGTTTTGTGTGTTTTTAGTATTATTGGAAGGTCTTGCAAGGTTGTGCTAGGTTTGGTAGATTATTGGTTATTGGAAAGTGTCTTAGTAGATTGTATCAAGGAAACTTAGAGGACATAATTCTTGGAAGATTTTGTAGTTCAAGGTGTTCTTTTGCCTTTTAGAATTATCATAATGTTTAGTCATGCACGTTGATTACTTGGGTTGATAATGGTAGTGAACCAGAATTTCTTTTGTTGATTTCGTTACTTTATGTTAAATTGTGGATTATGGTTGGTTCTGGTAACATGTGGTAACATGGTACATGGTAATATGTTGATGTGGTAACACGGTACATGGTCACATATTGTAATAGGAGATGTGGTAACACAATATGTGGTAATATGTGATCTTGAGATAACGGATTCATAGATGAAACAGGCTATGGGTATCGTTATATGAGGAGATCAGGATTTATGAATTGATCTTGGGATATAACGGGTTCATAGATGAAACTGGCTATGGGTGTTGTTATATGAGGAGATCGGGATTGTACGATATGATCTTGGGATATAATGGATTCATAGATGAAACTGGCTATGGGTGATGTTATGTTAGGAGATCAGTGAATGTTCGAATTCTTGATTTGAGTAACTTGTGTTTTTGTAATAATCATTATAGAAATGGAAAATGTGATTCTTATTTCTTGCTTCAAGTCTAATGTGGTGAATGTGGTGCTAGTCGTGCTTCTTTGAGTAATTAGGATTGGGTTATACTTGGTGATTTGTTTATTTTAGTATTGGGAGTATAGAATGGCTTGCAAGAGTGTGTTAGGCCTTTAGACACAATTTTCGATATGGAATTTGACCCATAGGACTACTTGCTTTCATTTTATTCTCACTAACATTTTTATGCTAATGTTGCTACACTTTTACTTTTCAGGTACTCCACGTGGTAGAGGACATGGTACTGGAGGTTGTGTCGTTTGATTGATGACCGATGATTGGTGAACAAAGGACATTAGTTTCAATTTATCTTTTGGCATTATAGGAAAGCATGATTTAGAACTTCATATTTCACTTTCTTTGCTCTTTCATTTTGAATTGTTGTTATTATGAGATCTTGAGAGCAACTGGTTTTGTTTTATGAATTATGATTACTCAGAATGTTTAAATTCAAAAAGGAAATGCACATTTCCATGTTTTTTTACCACTTTTTCTATTGAGAAAATTGTAAACAGATTTTTGGCATGGACCCAGTTTTAAACAGCACCATGTCAATTTTTCGTTAAAATTTAGTATTATGATGTGTCTTTTAATTTAAAGGCTTTTCAAGAAGTTGAGTTTTTACACTTAGGTTGTTGCACCAAAGAAGTAGAATTGATTTGGAATGAACTCTTAATTCATGAAGTAATGATTGTATCCAAATCAATTCATAAGAGGAATTGACCAAACTCCTATACTCTGCCTTAGTTGATGATCTTGAGATAATATGTTGTTTCTTTGAACTCCAAGAAACTAAATTGTCTACCAAAAATATGCAAACACCAGAAGTGGATCTTCAGTCATCCGGATCCGAGGCCCAATCTCCATAAGTAAAGGCTTGAAGATTGGGATATCTAGGCTTGGATAAAAGCATTCCATGTGATAACGTGCCATTGATATATCTCAGCATTTGTTTTATTCCTTTGCATTGTAATTCAATTGGGTTTTGCTTGAATTGTCACGCCTTATTTACTGAAAAAGACAACCCAGGCGTGTTATTGAGGCATATTGTAAGGCACCAACAATACTTCTATATTTACTAAGATCAGAAAGAGACGAGCGCCCTGTCTAGTCGAGGGAATTGAGCCACTAATCATGGGAGTAACTGTTAGGAATGGTGTCCTAGAACTTGTAATTATTTAATTATAATAATTTATTTTGAATAAATTAAATAAATAAATATAAGTTCTTTATATTATCTAGATTGATTCAATTGACAATATTAGGAATATATGGAAATATATTAATATCAAATATTCAAATAGTAAACCCTAAGTTACTCTTATGAAATCAGGACTTAGTATGTGAGTCATACGAGAGGATTAAAGTCGAGATGAGTAACTTAAACGTGTCTACCGTAAACGGATAACGTTTGGGAACCTTATCCTGGTAACACTGTTGATAGCTTCGCATTTTGTTTATAGACAAATGATCAAATCCCGATCATTCATGTGGGAGACATGAAATGGAAATATCATATGCAATGTTGATTGTATAAGACAAGACCACGATGTTCGATCAAATTTCTCATTAGTACCGTTTACGAGAAATAATCGAATATCAAACTAAGTTTATCAACCGTGATAGATCTCAATCCTGAGTGGAATGCGGACTCCTATTTATGGAGTTATGTTCTTTGATTCACATGGTTGAGAGCGATCTGTAAGAACGCTCAATACACTCCTGTTTTGGGAACATGACTAGATAAGTAGCTGAGAACTCATTTTCACTAGATGGAATTCATAACTTTCCTATAAATTAACGGTATCAGTGCGATACCTAAACATTTTAGGAACTTTAGGAAACTCCCTTGATATACTGATTCGAGACATGAACAAGTGGCGCCACGACTTCTATTGATCACAGAAGTATATTATCTCTAGTTCGACTAAAGATAAAGTTCATTGGAGAATCAGCGGGAACACAAGGATAAAGCGGTAATTACAGGGGCAAAACGGTAAATTTATCCGCCTGTAATTATGAGGGTTCCATGTGAAGGATATATCACAGATATAAATAAAGATAAACTAAATGGACATAACTCATCTATAGTGAGGGGAGTTTAGCTATGAATCTATAGTGGAATTATTCATAGTTAGATAATAAGTAATTAACTGATTATGAGTTAATCACTTAATTGACTAATTATTAAGCCCATGATCTATAGGTCCATCGGGTCCCTATGCTAGCCCAAATATCGTAGTCGTGAAATCAAGTAGAAGAAATGGAAATTTTAAGTAAAGTGAATTACTTAAAATAGGCAATATTAATTGTTTAAATATTGAGTATATTTAAATGGTAATTAATATAAACATTATTAATTGTTTAAATAATGATTTTATTTAAACAGGAAATTAATAATGAAATATTATTAATTAGACATTATTAATTATTTAAATATTGAGTATATTTAAATGGTAATTAATAATTTGAAATTAATTGACAATTATTAATTGTTTAAATAATTAATTTTATTTGAACGGAAATTAATAATTAAAATTAATTAATTAATAATAAAATATTATCAAATAAAATTATTAATTAAATAATGAGTTTATTTAATGGAAATTAATAATTAAAATATTTATTATTAATTATTTAAATAATGAAAATTATTTAAATGGAAATTAATAATTAAATATAATTTGATAATATTTAGTCGGGAGAAAATATTAATATTATTAATTGTTTAAATAAAATATTTTATTTAAATGGTAATTAATGAATAAATTAATTAAGTTGGACTTATTAATTTAAGGGAGAGTTTCAAGCCCAATTGGATTAATGAACCCAATTGCAATTGGCCCAAAATAATTAATTAAATAAATTTGATTTATTAATTTTGGCCATCATAGATGTTGACTTTCTAAAGCCAATTAATCTTATTCTTATTTTGATGATAACAAACGTGTTTTTGTTACTAATCAATTTTCTGTGTTTTGATAGTCCCTGTGTAGAGAAATTATAACGAATCCAACGCAATTGGAATAGACTCAATCGGACTTCAAACGAGCGAGATATTGATTTTAGAAGATTGAAATTAAATTAATTATTTCATTCGGATCGTATGGTGGCAAGCTCATTATACTTTTCATGCGCTCAAATTATCATCCGTCGGATCGATTTTATTTTGAGATGGAAGGCCCGGATTAATTCACAATTTTGAATTAAAGAAAAAGGAAAATCTCGATTTTATTTCAACCGGTCGATCGCGTTAGTGCTCATCCGACGCTCCAGGATTTTCCATTATTTTTATATAATCGGAAATAAAAATAAAAAAAAAAAAAAGAAAACCGAGCCGTTCGATCGCTCAACCGCCCGAATCCGACGCTCCAAAACGAGCCACGTCGCCGCGCGTGTACCACCCCGACGCCCTGACGCGCTCGGCCGACGCAAGCGGGCTCCACCTGTCCCCACTATTCGCCTCCGCCTCTCTCTTTTGACACGTGGCGACTTGTCTTTCCAATAAAGCAGATTGCTTTTTAATGATGCGAAAATGTCCAATAGCCCCTGGTCTTTTGGTCAATGCCCTCATGTCCCGACCATTACTTTATCACTTGGTGACCATTTTTAAATCTCTTCACAACGGTCATCCGCCTGAATGCCCTCCGCCGGGTTTCTATTTATATTATTATTATTATTAAATTCAAAATCGATTTGCTACGATCGATGACGTTTCGCCACGTGGATTCCACTACTCTCTTTTCGAGAATGATTACACTATTATGGGAGATTACTACTTTGCCCCTCCCGATTTAAATTTGTATGAAGACTTCAAAGGCTATATTCGTCATTTCACGCCCTTCTTCATCAACCTCATTTCCCGAAATTTACGGTCCAAAAAGACTGTTTTCTTCCTCACTTTTTTGACAAAAATGGTGCCTCTCATTTCCTCAATTCACACCATTGAAGTCAAATAATATTTATGAAGGTGGATGGAATAGTAACTTTTATTGGCTATAAATAGAGCTCGAAAAGACATATTTCTCACACCAAAAATTAGAGCTAATCTTCATTGCTAAGATCAAAAGCTCTCCATTTTCAGTCATCTTTTTGAGCCTTCTTGTGAGCGAAAATTTGTGTATTTCTAGCCATTCTTGAGGGCTAATTTGTTGAGATTTTTATCTCTTATTGTGAGCAAAAATTCTTGTAATATCTATCCTTTGTGAGGATTTACCATTGTAAAAGGTTTAACTCTTAAACCTTAGTAAAAAGAGTGATAGATAACGGTTGTCCTTGCTCCGTGGAAAGGGTCGTTGTTCGGGTTTGATCTTGATCCCGTAAAAGGATTGGGTTCTACTTTGCTCCCGGAAAAAGTAATAAATTCCCGAGAGGCGCTCGGGGAGTGGACTAGGCCGGATTTTGGCCGAACCACTATACATCTTGGTGTCATTTCTCTAACCCTATCCTCTTTACTTATTGCACTAATATAAATTGCTAAATATTTATTGTGCATCTTTATTAGGGATCATTGAATAACAATAATTGGAAATTAAATTTATGCTTGACATATTTTGAATTAAATTGAGAAATTATTGGTTGTTAGAAATTAATTGTGATTTAATATTTCCAAGTATTTATCATATTTGTTTACTTTGCTAAAAAGAATTCTAAGTATAAAATTTATTTATATTGATTAAATTTAAAAAGTGTAATTGTTTTGTTAATCTTAAATTTTGAATTGATTGAAAAAGTTTTATAAATTTTTAATAAACCCTATTCACCCCCCCTCTAGGGTTGCCTTAGATCCTAACAATTGGTATCAGAGCAAGGTGCTCAAAATTTTTATTGAAATTTGTTTTAAAAGCTTAATTGCTTGAGCTATGGCAACACATAATTTTAATCCCTTTGGTGATAGTCAATCAATTAATAAGCCTCCTTATTTTAATGGTTCAAATTATAGCTATTGGAAGAATAGAATGCAATTTTTCTTAATATCTATTGATGTTGAATTATGGGATATTATTGAACAAGGTTTTAATCAACCTATTAAAATTGTTGAAAATATTAGTTCCCCTAAGCCAATGGCCGAATGGTCTAAAGAAGAAAAGAAAGCATATGGTTTGAATGCTAAAGCTATAAATTGCTTATTTTGTGCCTTGAATGAAATTGAATATAATAGAGTTTCTATTTGTAAAACCGCTAAGGAAATTTGGCATAAACTTGAAATTACTCATGAGGGAACCGATCAAGTTAAAGAAACTAAAATTGACATGTTAGTACATAGTTATGAATTATTTAAAATTGATGATAATGAGTCAATTTCGGATATGTTCATTAGATTTACTAACATTGTGAATTCTTTTGGAAGGACTTGGAAAATCTTATTCTAACATTGAAAAGGTGAAGAAAATTCTTTGGGCTCTACCAAAGCAATGGGAACCAAAAGTCACCGCCATCCAAGAAGCCAAAGATTTGAAAATTCTCTCCATGGATGAATTAATTGGGTCTCTTATGACTCATGAGATCAAAATCAAGAAAAACATGGAAGATGATAAAAAGAAGAAAGAAAGAAGCATTGCTCTCAAGTCAACTTTTGTGGAAGAAGATTCGAAAATGATGAAAGTATTGATGATGAAGATATGGCTTATCTATCAAGAAGATTCAAAAAGCTTCTAAAGAAGAAGAAGCAATTCAAAAAGAATTTCACCAATCAAAGAGAATCAAATGGTGAAAAGAGCAAGAAAAGATGAAATCATTTGTTATGAATGCAAGAAGCCCGGTCACATTAGGACCGATTGTCCTCTTCTCAAATCATCCAAGAAATTAAAAGAAAGCTATGAAAGCTACATGGGATGATAGTGATGAAAGTGAAAATGAAAAAAGAAGAAGAAGTTGCAAATATGTGCTTTATGGCACATAGTGACAATGATGAAGAAGATGAAAATGAGGTACATCTTAACTCTTCTTCTACATTGAATTATTGAATGAATTTGAATGCATGCAACAAAGCTTTGAGAAAATTACTAAAAAGTATGGTGTGCTTTCAAAGAAACATGTAGATTTATCAAATGAAAATAAATCTTTAATTGAAAAAAGTTGATTCTTTGGAAAATGCATCTAGTAATCAAATTCATGTCTCATGTGAAGAAAAGAATGATTTACTTGATAAAATTAAATTTCTTGAACATGACATTTTTGAAAAAGAATGAGCTTATTATTGTCATTAAAGAAAAAGAGACCAATCTTTTGAAACAACTTGATGAAGCTAATGATAATATTAAAAAGTTTACCATAGGTGCTCAAACTCTTGATAAAATGATCAATATGGGTAAACCTAATAAAGAGAAAAAGGGTATTGGATACATGGATGAAATTTCTACTCCTTCATCTTCTAAATCCATTTTTGTTAAAGAAACCCCTTGCATGAAAAATGATAAATTGCCTATGATGCCTAAACTTGAAAATGCTAAACCTTTTGTGCATAAGGATAAAAAAGGCTAATGCTACATGTATGGTACAAAATGTTAAAAATGCTAAGATTGATTTTTCTAAATCAAAAGTTTGTACCTACTTGTCATTATTGTGGTATGAAAGGTCATATTAGACCAAAATGTTTTAAATTGAAAAATGGTCATACTACACATTCTAAGAGGAACACATATCATAGATCAAAGTTCCAAAATAATTATAAGAAAAAAGCATGTGCATAGATTCTTTGTAAAAGATCCATCATTGCATGATGTTATTTGCTTTTCTTGTGGAAATTATGGACATAAAACTTATTCATGTCATTTTCATAAATATAGTGGTTCAAATATTTCAAGATCAAATGTTTTGAAAATAAAGAAAATTTGGATTCCAAAATATGAAAATGCTAACCGATATGGACCCAAACAAGTATGGGTACCAAAAGATCAAACATGAATTCCTATTCTTTGTAGGAATGTTCGAAATTTTCAAAGGAGAACAAGTGGTACTTGGATAGTGGATGCTCAAGACATATGACGGGTGATCATTCCAAGTTTTCCACACTTACCAAGAAAGAAGGTGGACTAGTAACCTTCGGTGATAATAAGAAAGGAAAAATCATCGGTAAAGGAAGTGTCGGTAACGATTCCTCTTCCTTAATAGAAAATGTTTTATTAGTAGATGGTCTTAAACATGATTTATTAAGTATTAGTCAAATGTGTGATAAAGGTTATGAAGTATCATTTAATAAAAAAGCATTGTTTTATAAAAAGATGTGTGTGATAACAAAGTCTTATTTGTTGGAAATAGAGATGCAAATGTTTACACTATTGATATAAAGCATGCTCTTTAAATGAAAAAGTCTATCTGTTTTAAATGATGATTCTTGGCTATGGCATAGAAGATTAGGTCACACAAGCATGAAATTAATTTCAAATATTTCTAAAAAGTGTTTGGTAAGAGGTTTGCCAAAATTAAAATTTGAAAAAGATAAAATTTGTGATGCTTGTCAAATGGGTAAACAAATAAAATCTTCTTTTAAATCTAAAAATGATATTTCCACTACTAGACCCTTACAACTTTTACACATGGATTTATTTGGTCCTTCTAGAACTTCTAGTTTTGGAGGAAATTATTATGCTTTTGTAATTGTTGATGATTATTCTCGTTTTACATGGGTTTTGTTTTAAAACATAAAAGATGAAGCTTTGAAAAAAGTTCATTAATTTTACAAAAAGAGTTCAAAATGAAAAAGGATTTTTGATTTCTCAAATAAGAAGTGATCATGGTGGAGAATTTGAAAATATTGCTTTTGAAAATTTTTGTAATGAAAATGGTTATACTCATAATTTCTCCTCTCCTAGAACTCCTCAACAAAACGGTGTAGTTGAACGGAAAAATCGCTCTTTGCAAGAATTAGCTAGATCTATGTTAAATGAATATGGACTTCCTAAATATTTTTGGGCGGAAGCCGTAAACACCGCTTGTTATGTTTTAAATAGAGTTTTAATAAGAAAATTTTTGGATAAAACTCCCTATGAATTATGGAATGGAAAAAGCCCTATTGTAAGTTATTTTAAAGTTTTTGGTTGCAAATGTTTTATTCTAAACAATAAGGAAAATCTTGGTAAATTTGATTCTAAAACCGATGTTGGTATTTTCCTTGGTTATTCCTCAACTAGTAAAGCTTATAGAGTTTTTAACAAAAGAACTTTAGTTATTGAGGAATCCATGCATATAGTATTTGATGAATCTCTTCATGGTGATGTTAATATTATTAATGACTCTCTTGATACTAATGTTTTAGAAAAGAATCTTGATAATTTGCAAATTAGTGATAAAAGCATTGAAGCTACTTCGAGTGAGCAAATTGAAAATTCGAATGAAAGTGCTTCACAATCTTTGCCTAAGGAATGGAGATATGCTACACACCATCCAACCGATTTAATTATTGGTGATCCAACTCAAGGTGTAAGAACTCGTTCATCTCTTAATATGTTTAATAATCTTGCGTTTGTTTCTCAAATTGAACCAAAAAGTTTTGAAGATGCTCAATTTGATGAATCTTGGTTATTTGCTATGCAAGAAGAATTAAATCAATTTGAAAGAAATAAAGTTTGGGAATTAGTCCCTAGACCTCAAAAAAATTCTATTATTGGTACTAAATGGGTTTTTAGAAATAAACTTGATGAAAATGGAAATATTATTAGAAATAAAGCTAGATTAGTTGCAAAAAGGTTATTGTCAAGAAGAAGGAATTGATTATGATGAAACTTTTGCACGGTTGCGTAGATTAGAAGCAATTCGTATGTTACTAGCTTTTGCTTCTCATAAAAATTCATTTTATATCAAATGGATGTAAAAAGTGCTTTTCTAAATGGTTATATTATGGAAGAAGTTTATGTTGATCAACCTCCGGTTTTGAAAACTTTGAATTTCCAAATCATGTTTTTAAATTGAAAAAGGCACTTTATGGTTTGAAACAAGCTCCAAGAGCTTGGTATGAAAGATTAAGTAAATTCTTGATTGATAATGATTTTAAAATGGGTAAAATTGATACTACTCTTTTTATTAAAATCAAAAGATAATGATATGTTAGTAGTTCAAATCTATGTTGATGATATTATTTTTGGTTCTACTAATCCTTCTTTGTGTGAAGATTTTTCTAAAGTTATGCATAATGAGTTTGAAATGAGTATGATGGGAGAACTTAGTTTCTTTCTTGGACTTCAAATCAAACAACTCAAAGATGGAATTTTCATAAATCAAGAAAAATACACAAAGGAATTATTGAAAAGATTCAAGCTTAATGAGGGAAAGATTGCAAAGACTCCTATGAGTACAACAACAAAGCTTGACAAAGATGAAAAAGGTAAAAATGTAGATGTCAAATCATATCGAGGTATGATTGGTTCTTTACTTTATTTAACGGCAAGTAGACCCGATATTATGTTTAGTGTATGTTTATGTGCTAGATTTCAATCTTGTCCTAAAGAATCACACTTGCATGCCGTAAAACGAATATTTAAATATTTACTTGGAACATATAATTTAGGCTTATGGTATCCTAGAAATGTTGAATTTAATCTAATTGGATATTCTGATGCCGATTATGCCGGAAGTTTACTTGATAGAAAAAGTACTAGTGGCACTTGTCAATTTCTCGGTAGTTCATTAGTTTCATGGTTTAGTAAAAAGCAAAACTCCGTAGCTTTATCTACTACCGGAAATCGAATATATAGCCGTTGCTAGTTGTTGTGCACAAATTCTATGGATGAAACAAACTTTATGTGATTATGGTTTAACTTTTGAAAAAGTTCCCATCCTTTGTGACAACTCAAGTGCTATTAATTTAACTAAAAATCCAATACATCATTCTAGAACAAAGCATATTGATATTAGACATCATTTCATAAGAGAACATGTGCAAAATGGATCTATTATTCTTAATTTTGTTAACTCGTGTGATCAATTTGCGGATATTTTCACCAAGCCTTTGAATGAAGAAAGTTTTTGCAAAAATAGGCTTGCTCTCAGAATTTTAAGATATGATACTTCTAAATAATTTGAATTTTATGCAATTATTTAGGGGGAGTTTTGAAATTCAAATTCAAATCTTATTTTGATGAAACTTTTGGAATTAAATATACTTATTGAATATTATTCTTTTTGATTGATTCCAAAAGGGGGAGAAAATTGATAAGGAAAATGATATTTCTCTTGTGCTTAAATTAATAATATTTAAATAAGGGGAAGAACTTATTTAGGGGGAGTATTTCATATACTATATTGAACATCATTTGAATATTTATACTCTTACTCTTTCATTTTCCTTTATGGTTTGTCATCATCAAAAAGGGGGAGATTGTTGACTTTCTAAAGCCAATTAATCTTATTCTTATTTTGATGATAACAAACGTGTTTTTGTTACTAATCAATTTTCTGTGTTTTGATAGTCCACTGTGTAGAGAAAATTATAACGAATCCAACGCAATTGGAATAGACTCAATCGGACTTCAAACGAGCGAGATATTGATTTTAGAAGATTGAAATTAAATTAATTATTTCATTCGGATCGTATGCGGCAAGCTCATTATACTTTTCATGCGCTCAAATTATCATCCGTCAGATCAGATTTTATTTTGAGATGGAAGGCCCAGATTAATTCACAATTTTGAATTAAAGAAAAAGGAAAATCTCAGATTTTATTTCAACCGTTCGATCGCGTTAGTGCTCATCCGACGCTCCAGGATTTTCCATTATTTTTATATAATCGGAAATAAAAAAAAAAAAAAAGAAAAGAAAACCGGAGCCGTTCGATCGCTCAACCGCCCGAATCCGACGCTCCAAAACGAGCCACGTCGCCGCGCGTGTACCAGCCCCCTGACGCGCTGACGCAGTCGCTGACGCAAGCGGGCTCCACCTGTCCCCCACTATTCTGCCTCCGCCTCTCTCTCTTTGACACGTGGCAGCTTGTCTTTCCAATAAAGCAGATTTGCTTTTTAATGATGCAGCGAAATGTCCAATATGCCCCTGGTCTTTTGGTCAATGCCCTCTATGTCCTGACCATTACTTTATCACTTGGCTGACCGATTTTTAAATCTCTTCACAACGGTCATCTGCCCAGAATGCCCCTGCTGCCCGGGTTTCTATTTATATTATTATTATTATTAAATTCAAAATCAGATTTGCTACAGTCAATGACGTTTCGCCACGTGGATTCCACTACTCTCTTTTCAGTAGCAATGATTACACTATTATGGGAGATTACTACTTTGCCCCTCCTGATTTAAATTTGTATGAAGACTTCAAAGGCTATATTCGTCATTTCACGCCCTTCTTCATCAACCTCATTTCTGTGGAAATTTACAGTCCAAAAATGACTGTTTTCTTCCTCACTTTTTTTGACAAAAATGGTGCCTCTCATTTCCTCAATTCACACCATTGAAGTCAAATAATATTTATGAAGGTGGATGGAATAGTAACTTTTTATTGGCTATAAATAGAGCTCGAAAATGACATATTTCTCACACCAAAAATTAGAAGCTAATCTTCATTGCTAAGATCAAAAGCTCTCCATTTTCAGTCATCTTTTTGAGCCTTCTTGTGAGCGAAAATTTGTGTATTTCTAGCCATTCTTGAGGGCTAATTTGTTGAGATTTTTATCTCTTATTGTGAGCAAAAATTCTTGTAATATCTATCCTTTGTGAGGATTTACCATTGTAAAAGGTTTAACTCTTAAACCTTAGTAAAAAGAGTGATAGATAACGGTTGTCCTTGCTCCGTGGAAAGGGTCGTTGTTCGGGTTTGATCTTGATCCCGTAAAAGGATTGGGTTCTACTTTGCTCCCTAAAAAGTAATAAATTCCCGAGAGGCGCTCGGGGAGTGGACTAGGCCGGTTTTGGCCGAACCACTATACATCTTGGTGTCATTTCTCTAACCCTATCCTCTTTACTTATTGCACTAATATAAATTGCTAAATATTTATTGTGCATCTTTATTAGGGATCATTGAATAACAATAATTGGAAATTAAATTTATGCTGACATATTTTGAATTAAATTGAGAAATTATTGGTTGTTAGAAATTAATTGTGATTTAATATTTCCAAGTATTTATCATATTTGTTTACTTTGCTAAAAAGAATTCTAAGTATAAAATTTATTTATATTGATTAAATTTAAAAAGTGTAATTGTTTTGTTAATCTTAAATTTTGAATTGATTGAAAAAGTTTTATAAATTTTTAATAAACCCTATTCACCCCCCCTCTAGGGTTGCCTTAGATCCTAACAATAGATAATTTGTAGGAGATAATTATTTGAATTATTTCCTATAATAATTATATTGATTTATTTACCCAAGATAAATAAAATAAAGAAAAGAAAATATTCTCTTATTTATCTATGGCATTTTAGAAATACCAAGATAAAGGAAAGAGATAATTCTTTTTTCTTTTTGTATTTATCTCCATGGATTAATCCTAATGTGATTAGGATTCCTATTTTCCTATAAATAGGAGGCTTGGGTCATTCATAAATCACACAATTCAATTCCTAAGAAATTTGGAATTCTCTCTTCCTCCTTCTCCCCCTTTAGCCGATTTTCCCTAGTCCATTGGGAAGAAAATATTTTTTCTTCTTCCCAATTTCTTCTAAAGTTCGATCCTACAATCGGATTTCGTTTGATCGATCGAGATATAGCGTAGAAGATCCGGTGTTGCTGAGGATTTGATGATGTAAAGAAACCTCCAACCGATTCTCCATTTATTACTCAATGTAAGTTTTGATTTTAATTTTCGAAATTTAAAGCATGAATCTACATGTTTTTTCACAAATTGCATGATATTAATAGATCCATAATTAAATGTTAATTAGTTTACTAAATCAAATTCCGCTAGTTTAGTAAATCATCCCTTCAGTAACAATAACATTTGCACAAGTCATGTCTACTTTTTTTGAGAATATCAGCAAAATACTTTGATTGAGAAAGAAAAATATCACCTACTTATGTATAGGAGACTTCAATACCAAAAAAAAAAAAAGAACTCAAAGGACCCAAATCCATAAGAGCAAAAGTGCCATTGACTTCACTAATGAGTTGTGTAAATCATAATTGGAGCTCCCTATGATGATTATATCGTCAACATAAATAAGAATGTAAAGAGTAATTAAAGGTAGGAAGAATTCTATGTTCCAGGTACTGATTAGATTTTGCTGACTCAAAACTAATTGATTGCAAAAAGAACTGAGCCTCTCGAACCAAGCTCTAGGAACCTGTTTCAATCCATACATAGCCCTCTGGAGTTGCAAACCAATGGAGCAGTGACTGATGAAGTAACAAATCCTGGAGGTTGCTGTATAAAAACCTCCTCTTTGAGAAGACCGTGAAGGAAAGCATTATTGATGTTAAGTTATCGAATGGACCAGTCATGAAATAAAGCAATAGTAAGAAGAATTCTAATTTTTGGTGGCTTCACAACTGGATTAAATGTGTCAGTATAGTCCAAATCAGGTTCCTGATGAGCCCTTAGCAACAAGTCTTGCCTTATATCTTGTAATAGAACCCTCAGAATTCCATTTTATTTTATAAACTCACTTGCATCCAATGATCTTCTTAGCCTTTGGCTATGATGTAAGAATCCAAGTATTATTCTTCAACAATGCATCATATTTAGACTACATAGCCTTGCACTAGTGTTAGGTTTAAGGGCTTCTTCTACTGAAGTTTGCTTAATTTCAATCACATCAGTTGCCATGTTGTTTGAAAAAAGAACTTAATGAACGAAATTCCAATCAGTTTGTATAGAAATGATCTTGGTATTTAGTAACTTTTCAACTCTGTTTTTAAAAAGCAAGAAAGTTCTATAAATATCATATTTAGATTGAAGAAAATAAATCCATGTGTACCGAGAGAAAGCATCAACAAAAGTAATGTAATGTTTAAAATCATTTGTGGAAAGACAATGAGAGGGACCCTAAAGATCAGATTCTATAAGTTGAAGAGGAAAAGTATATTGAGTAGAAGAAGATTTAAATAGTAACTTGTGACTTTTTGCTAGAGAACAAAAATGACAAAAATTGAAATCTTTATTCGATGAAGAAGACATATTACAAGTATTAAGTACATTCTTGACAGTATCTATATTCGCATGAGATAACCTTTTGTGCCAAATATCTAAGGAATTGGAATTAACAAAAGAAACATTACAAGAGGTAGATAAAGAAGTATTGAAAACATATGAGGAAGAAGCTTTGTTGTTGTTGAAATCAAATCTGGGATGCTATACTTTGAGATCAAACCTGTATAAACCATCAACTAGATGTCCTTCAAGTAGCACCATTCTAGTTGCTAGATCCTTAACAAAAAAAGTTGTATAGTGAAATTCAAAGAAAACACTGTTATCATGAGCAAATTTACTAACAATAATCAGGTTTTGGTAATTTGAGAAACATTAAGAAGAATTTGTAGTTTGAAAGAATGAAAGTTGGAAGGGGAAACTAAGGTAGAAGTTCCAGAATGAGTAATTTTCAAACATGTTCCATTGCCAACTTGAACTTGATTTGAGCCTGCATATTCAGAACCTATGTTGAGATTTCTCAAATTATTAGTAACATGATTAGTAGCCCCTAAATTTGGGATCCAATTTGAATCTGCACCAAGATCATTTGCAAGCATCAAGGCAGTCATCTGTTGTTGGTAGGAAATGTATTGTAATGTTGCTGGCCAAATCCTCCATTTTGCATTCCTCCATTTGTATTCATCATATTAGAATTTTGTTGAAAATCATGGAAATTCGGATCAAAACAATAAAAGCATTTCAAGCTTGTATGGCCAAACCTAGAACACATCTAACATTGATGTTTCCCAGTTTCCAATTTCTTCCTCTAATATTCTTTCCTCTATGATTCTTCGAATTATTTTGATTCCTTTGTCTTGATTGATTTTCAGAAGCCTGATTATTTATATTGGAACAAGATTTTTTCATTGTTAAATTCACAGAGGGAAGACCTGAATCTATAGATGAACATTTTCTTTCCAATCATGCTTCATGAGTTAACAATAAAGCAGAGACATTCTTCATTGTTTGTTTCTTTGTTTTTGCAGAAATCACGTAAATAATATACTCATATTCAGAGCCAAGACTAGATAACACATACATGATGAGTTCTTGATTAGAAATCGAAGTATCGACAAAAGAAAGGGATTTTGCATAACTTTTCATTCAAGAAAGATAAACTTTTCTTTAAACTTCATCACTTTTTCCATGTTTTGATTCGTGAACAATTCTTCAACAAAATTCTAAATCTCGTGAGAAATTTTACAATCAGTCACCTCAACAAGTATGGACTTTGTCCTCGAACCAATCAGCCAATTAGAAGATAAAAGCTTATCTTGAGTTTTCCAGAAAGTATAATCCGGATTTGCAATTCTAGTTGCAGCAGCTCCAATACTAGAAATGATTAATTTGGCAGGAGAATTTGGGTTAATTTTAGTAATAGACAAACTAATGTTGTTTATTTTAAAAAAAACACAATATTTTACATATATATCAAAACCACCCAAAACCACCACCAGTCAAATTAAATTACATTGTTGAAAGACAAAACATACCCCCGATTAAATTTTCCTTCATTTGTGCAAGATTTAAGGAAACTTATAAAATCCCTTAAATTTTGTAAAATTAAAAGAAATTTAAATGTAAAAAATATCAAAATACAAGTAAAAACAATCTCCAAGCTCCTAACTTTCTTCCAAGAAATATTGAATTTCTTTATTCTTCGATCATATCCTCTAACTGTCACTAATACTTCTTCAAGATTTGGAATTTTTTAATCAATATCACTGCTAGTTGTACAATGTTAAACTGTGTATAATTGATAGACAAAAAAAAATATTTCTTTTCTTTAACAAAAATTTTAACAAAAGTAAACCAAAAACAAATGTTAAATTTAAAAAAAGAACATAAAAAATCAGTTTTGAAAAACAAAATCATAATTCGTTTAACACGTTTATATTTGATAAACAATATATAATTGAAAAAACAGCCATGAAAACTGTATATATTTAATAAACGATTTATTATTGATAAACAAACCTATAGCAGCAACCATTAACATCTGTAGCATAGCAAAAGCCATATAAAAAAAAGTTTATATTTATTAAATGGTGTATTATAGATAAACAAACCTGTAGCAGCAATCAAAAAATCTAGAATCAACGTTGCTTTTCTTCTCCGAAAAACCATTGATGGAGCTAATCAAGGCAGTTACAGTCAATTCCTTGTTTTCATCGCACTCATGCCTCAAGTCGGTGAAACCGCCATTGCCGCTGCCGCTTTGGAGAAAATGGGAGGGTGGTTTGCAGAGAAATTGATGGAGAGGATTTTGATTACTTCTTCCATTGTATTTCACGGTGAGTTGATTGAAAACTGATGCGACGAAGATTCAAGGGAAAAATCGTTGGAGCTTTTGGCGATTGATAACGACAGCGTGGATTAGGAAGAAGGAGAAAGAAGAAAAAGGTTATATGTGAAGAAGGAGATTGTATCTAAATTAGGTTTAGTTTCTTATTCTTAAATGTTAATTCCTATAATCAAGGTGATAATGATTTGAATTAAAAAAAATATAAAATAAATTATATGTAATTAATGTGATATAGTTATCATGAGAGATAAAGGGGTATGATGGTAAACTATACAATCAGAAACCACTAGATCACCACCATAAATGGTGTTTATTGGGTATTTTTAATATTAATAATAAACAACAGTTAAAACTGAATTATGGTGATTTAAAGTGGTTATTGATGCAATTATTTCTTTTTTTTAATAATAATTTAATTATAAGTATACAACCTTTTATTTTATTTCTATAATTATTATTTCGAAATGATGAATATTGAAAAAAAAAAAAAAAATTATAATTAGGTTAGAGAAAATTTTCTTTTTAAATGGAAAATATACTTGTGTAATTCTATATCCTTTAAAATCAAGTCTTTTTCCTTTTTTTTTAACCACTAAAATAATTGAATTTTTTAGTTCATTTTTTTTCTCAATTTTTACATACTGTATTATTATTATTTCAACTTCGTTAATCATAAAGGAGTTTTATTTAGAGAATTTTTCTAAAATAGCATATTTCTGAATATTAATTAATAAAATGTCTGAACTTTTTTAAAAAAAAAATACTAAAATAACATAATTATAATTCATTAAATTATTGAACTATTTTTCATGGGTATTTAATGAATTTGCATTTTTTTTATAAGTGCGAGTTCAATGATTTATTGAGCTATTTGATTATCTATCATTATTATTTTCAATGAATTTGTTAGTTTATTTTTACTTTTTTTAGTTCAATAAATTATTGAATTATAATTCATTAAATTATTAAACTATAATTATGTTATTTTAGTAATTTTTAAAAGTTCTAACATTTGAGTAATTAGTATGTAAAAATATGTTATTTTAGTAATTGACCCTTTTTATAAGGATTACAGACGTGTTATAATTTGTTCATTATGTTCATTGAACTTATGATATTATTATTTTTATTTGGAATAATTTTTTTTTAAAAATAATGTAAAAATGTTATGGAAATATTTGAAACTTTTAAAACATTTAAAGGTAAAACTGAAACCTACATTTAATATATTTTTCTCTAATGTTTTAATTTTCCATAAAACTTAACGAAAAATACAAATTAAGATTATTTTTAAAAAAAAATTAAAAGATTTAGTGTAGATTGGAAACTTTAAAACGTTTGGGGTAAAATTGAAACAAACACCATATGTTAGGGGTGTAACCTAGTTTATATTCTGAATATTCCTCTATTGCAATTACAAAAAAAATTATAACTTTTAAGTGATGTATTATAATTAGCCATAATTTACATTAATTTTATTTTTTGTTGATAAAGGTAGTAGGTTCTTAATAGAAATATGAATAAAAAATATTGTGTGAGATCTAGGTGAATGAAACTAAAAATTATTACTCTTAAATTTGTTTTAATATTAAACGGCTAATTACAAAATTAATATTAATAAAAAAAGCGAGTCATTTTAATAAAAAAAACAAAACTTTTTCAAATATTCTGTATCCAATAATTTGTTGAACATGTTTTAGACGGGAATGACTTCAATGATTTGTATAGATAGTCTACATACTACATTTAATTTTTTTTAGTTTCATAATTTAAAAGGTTCCCGTTGTTATGCATAAAATGTGCTTTTAACTGTCATAGTAAATTTACGAAATTATATCTTATAGATAGATTAAATTTTATAGACAAATAGACATAAATTAGAATACTATATACCACTTTTTTTATAGGAAAAAAATACAACTTACCCTTAAATATAAAACTTGATTAAAACAAAGCATATGAATAAGTTTAATCACTATTCTTGTGATTTAATAATGTTTCTTTTATAATTCTATTTATATAAATATCTATATTAAATTAATGTTAAAAATTAGTATTAATAAAAAATTAGTAGATGATATAATGATTTTGAATAAAAAAAACTATTAAATTTTAAAATATGAACAAGAATGTTATCCATAAAATAATGGGATATAAATAGCCCACCAACTGAAAACATAAAGTTTAAGGGCTCATTCTAAAAAAATGAAACAAAATAGTCTATTTCGATATGTAAGATACCTAAACCACCCTTACTAAAATTAAGGAAAGAGTAAACAAGAAAGAGAATTAAAATTTGAATATGATTAAATCAATGAAACATTAAAAATCAAAAAATAAAACAAGAGAGAGAATTAGAAATTAAAAAAAAATCTAAACTAAACAAAAAAATCTAAACTGTTTAAAATCGATAACCATTTTTTCCAGCAAATCTCCAGAAAGTTCTTTCGATGTACATTATATTATATATAATGATACTGTACGCACATCCAATATTATATTATACAGTATAATATAATATAATATATTTATGCACAATATGAAAAAGATGCAATAAAGTAAAAAAAATATTGTAGAATACCTATATGAAACATATAGTGATTTACCAAAATAAAACTAAATAATAATAATAAACACTATATTGTAAGTTAATAAACCTAGAATAAAACAGTACAATATAATAAATTTTCCTTTTAAAAAATAAGTAATAGTAATAAACACTATATTGTATGTTATAAACATAGAATAAAACATTACAATACAGTAAGTATTTCGTTTAAAAAGTAAGTAATAATAATAAACGCTATACTGTACGTTACAAACATAACAAAAAACATTACAAAAAAAAGTAAATAATTATGAAGAACCATATTCATGTACATTATAATTAAAAAATGTAAGTTGTACAGCAACTGCATGAAAAAAAAACCAAAAAATGAGGAGGAGGATCTTTGATATTATCCGAGAGTAAACCCTTGGCCATCACCTAAAAATACAGATTTAAGGAATCGTGAATAAAAAAAATCACCACAAACCCTAGCTTAACAATGACGATAAAAATATGGAAGCAGATTTTGAAATAAAAAGAAATGTGAAAAGAAAACATTATGTTTAGGTTTGGAGGGCGTGGTACTAGTAAGAAAGTAAAGGAAGAAGATGAAGAATGAGGTTTAGGTTTGGAGATGATGAGAGATAATGAAAAAAAAAGAGAAAAGAGAGATGATGGAAAAGATTGCAGCAAACGTGTTGTTAATGTTAGGAATGGTGTCCTAGAAGTTGTAATTATTTAATAATAATAATTTATTAAGAATAAATTAAATAAATAAACATAAGTTCTTTATATTATCTAGATTGATTCAATTGATGATATTAGGAATATATGGAAATATATAAATATCAAACATTCAAATAGTAAAACCCTAAGTCACTCTTATGAAATCACGACTTAGTATGTGAGTCATACGAGAGGATTAAAGTCGAGATGAGTAACTTAAACGTGTCTACAGTAAACGGATAACGTTTGGGAACCTTATCCTGGTAACACTGTTGATAGCTTCACATTTTGTTTATAGACAAATGATCAAATCCCGATCATTCATGTGGGAGACATGAAATGGAAATATCATATGCAATGTTGATTGTATAAGACAAGACCACGATGTTCGATCAAATTTCTCATTAGTACCGTTTACGAGAAATAATCGAATATCAAACTAAGTTTATCAACCGTGATAGATCTCAATCCTGAGTGGAATGCGGACTCCTATTTGTGGAGTTATGTTCTTTGATTCACATAGTTGAGAGCGATCCGTAAGAACGCTCAATACACTCTGTTTTGGGAACATGACTAGATAAGTAGCTGGGAACTCATTTTCACGAGATGGAATTCATAACTTTCCTATAAATTAACGGTATCAGTGCGATACCTAAACATTTTAGGAACTTTAGGAAACTCCCTTGATGTACTGATTCGAGACATGAACAAGTGACGTCACGACTTCTATTGATCACAGAAGTATCTTATCTCTAGTTCGACTAAAGAAAAAGTTCATTGGAGAATTAGCGGGAACACAAGGATAAAGCGGTAATTACAGGGGCAAAACAGTAAATTTATCCGCTTGTAATTATGAGGGTTCCACGTGAAGGATAATATCACAGATATAAATAATGATAAACTAAATGGACAATAACTCATCTATAGTGAGGGGAGTTCAGCTATGAATCTATAGTGGAATTATTCATAGTTAGATAATAAGTAATTAACTGATTATGTGTTAATCACTTAATTGACTAATTATTAAGCCCATGATCTATAGGTCTATCGGGTCCCTATGCTAGCCCAAATATCGTAGTTGCGAAATCAAGTAGAAGAAATGGAAATTTTAAGTAAAGTGAATTACTTAAAATAGGCAATATTAATTGTTTAAATATTGAGTATATTTAAACGGTAATTAATATAAACATTATTAATAGTTTAAATAATGAGTTTATTTAAACATGAAATTAATAATGAAATATTATTAATTATACATTATTAATTATTTAAATATTGAGTATATTTAAATGGTAATTAATAATTTGAAATTAATTAACAATTATTAATTGTTTAAATAATATTATTTAAACGGAAATTAATAATTAAAATTAATTAAATTAATAATAAAATATTGTCAGTAAAATTATTAATTAAATAATGAATTTATGGAAATTAATAATTAAAATATTTATTATTAATTATTTAAATAATGAAAATTATTTAAATGGAAATTAATAATTAAATATAAATTGGATAATATTTAGTCGGGAGAAAATATTAATATTATTAATTGTTTAAATAAAATATTTTATTTAAATGGTAATAAATAAATAAATTAATTAAGTTGGACTTATTAATTTAAGAGAGAATTTCAAGCCCAATTGGATTAATGAACCCAATTGGAATTTGCCCAAAATAATTAATTAAATAAATTGTATTTATTTATTATTTTATGATGATAAAATCGGCCATGACATGTATTGTAACGTCCCGTTATTTTGAAGTGAATTTTTTTATTTTTTTATTTATTTAATGTTATTTATTTATTTATTTATTTCAATTTAAGTATTTAGTTTAATTATTATTTTGTAATTTCGATTTTAGTAGTTAATTTCGACCGAAATTCATTTTAATCGTTTTAATGCTCTAAATTCGTTTCGGTGACATTAATAATTATTAATAGGCCAATTAATAATTATTAATCACCTTTAGATTTATTTAAAAGCATCGGGTTTCGATTTAGAAGTCAAAAGTCATAAAAGGACGCAACCGTCATTTCCAATTTATTAAAATATCTAAAATTACTATTCATTTATCATTAAATATCACCAAAGTTGACAAAAAAATCAATTTTCTCTTCTTCTTCTCTTCCTCTTGGCCGTGAGCCACATCCACCATGGATGAGAAATTCTTTTCTTCGTTCTCGACGGATCGTTGTGTTTTCGGTTGCGTTGGAATGGTAGGGACGAGGGCTACCTATCCAACCTAGCTTTTGAAGTTTCTCGTTCCCTAAGGGAAGTCCCAAAAAGTAAGTTTTCAAAACTTTTAGGTGGTTTTGTTCGTTTTTGATTATAAATGAGATTTGAAGTTGAAATCATGAATTTCTATCATGAAAAATGGCGATTTTGAGCCGGATTTTGAAAAACACTATTCACCCGAAAACACTATTCACCCGAGACACTATTCATCCGAAATCACTATTCACCCGAAATTGCACATTTGTTCGCATATTAGTTATGAATTGTAATATGTTGTACAATCGGTGAATTGTAGGTGCAATTGCTCGGTGGTTGTTTCGTGGAAATTGGAGATTTGGAATTATTTTGGCTAAGGTGAGAATAGTTAGGATTTAAAGTAACTATAGAAAGCAAATAAGTATAATGATTTGTAGAATCGAAACTAAGATTAGAATCCAATCTAAGGTTAGAGGATGTGAGATAGTGCCTTAGGATTTGAAGTTAATCCTTTAAGCGAGAAACTTAGGATTTCTCGATGAAAACCTCGAATCTTAGAAGATTCTAAGTTAGATTAGTTTCGGAGTTTAGAACTTTGGATCATTTGGAAGTTTAGAATCCTTGAAAGTTTAGGTTAATCGTTATGTTTTGACCTTTACTTTTATTATTGTTAGCGGAGTTCGATCGATATATCGTTCATCCGGGATTCTATCTATTTTACTTTATGCCCTTTACTTTATGTTCTTTACTTTATGCCCCTTTACTTTATGCTTGTTTCAGTTGCTTTATCATTTACATTTACTTTATTACTTTTGCAAACATATGCAACCATATGCATAACATCTCGCATTATTGAAAAAGAAAAAGAAAGTGAGAAAAGAAAAAGCGAAAGGTTAATGGTGGAATACGAGAAAGTCCACATTTCCTCCATGCATAAGTTTTGGTGGGGCGCTATAATTGCCCACACTACTTTCATGCATAAGTTTTGGTGGGGCGCTATAATTGCCCACACTACTTCATACATAAGTTTTGGTGGGGCGCCATAATTGCCCACACTACTTCATACATAAGTATTGGTGGGGCGCCATAATTGCCCACACTACTTCATATATAAGGATAATGGTGGATAGTATGTAAAAATCCACATTACCTCCATTTCATGCATAAATGGTGAATGCGTATCCTACGGGAAGTACTCATTACTTTTATGCATTTGATAGACGAGGAAGAGAATCGAGATGTTATATCATGCAAAAGTTTATTTATTTACTTTTCTTATTCATGTTATGACAAGTTAATGGATGAACAATTAGACTAAGTGTGCTAATTAGTATCATCACTTGGAGAATATGGAAATAGATTACCTAGAGTTTGGAGAACTTTAGGATTGTTTGTGTTAGTTAATTGGACACAAATCGAAATGCGAGTTTGAGGTCTATTCTTACTTTTTATTCTTATTATTCTCACTGGGCTTAAGTTGTTAGCTCATGATATTACAAACATTTCGGGTAATGTTTGGGATCGTGGAAGAGGAGGCAGTGCGCTCTTGATCGAGAGGATGATGATGATCGAGATGGACTATGTGTTATGTAAAATCCATGTACATGGTTTTGTGATCTTTATATCATTTTGATGATTTGTACTTTGTAATTAGCTCATAAGAGCTTATTGTCGTTGATTTATGATTATAATCATTTTGAACTCCTGGATAGGAACTTAATGTTCCTTGTGTATTTTAGATTTTGAAATTAAGATGTAAAAGGGTTTTGGCCACAGAATTTTCAAACATAACCACGCCAAATTTTCTTAAAATAAAAGACTTCATGTTTTCTCTTATTTAAATTATTTAAAAAGTGGGGGGGGCGTCACAATTGGTATCGAGCCAGGTTGGGTTCAGTAGACTACATGCGATGCATGTTTGTTTTCATGTTTTGTTTTAAGTCCACTCTCAAGTCATCATCTCGAGATCGGCGGCACCGGGTATGCCTATAACTCTTATTCTCATACTTTATTTCTTTGATATTGGAAGAGTTATGAGAATATTGTTAAAAAGTTAATGTTGTTTGTGATATTTCACATCCTTGTACAACCACTATGTGGTTATGTTTATTTGACCCATTTTGAATTTGGGTAAAGGTGTCGAGGAAGTGAATGATCCCGTGCAGATTTGGAGGTTATACACCTCGTTAAGGTATTGACATAATGTCAAAGTAAAGGAGATAAGATATTCGAGAGATCAATCGTTTGATCCTTAAAGTTGATTAAAGTATTATTGTCACACAATTGCTAAGTAGTGGTCTTAGTAGATGTGTGTTGACTTTTGGGTGTACAAGGGAACATGTTTGTCCGGAGCCCAAGTATTAAGAGATGAAACACTGCTTGAGGTGAGAATTTGTAAGGAATCGGTTTGGCTCGTGTCCATTAACCTAGATTTAACTCAATGGACAAGTTCCTTGTTTGAGTTGAGAAAAGTTGGATTATGGTAAATGGTAAATCCTGGTAGTACAGGTTGTGCGAGAAAGGAAAGTGTGTTGCCACTTAAAAGAGGAAGTAAGGACTTTACGTGATAAGTCTCAACGAGGACCATTAAAGATTGTGATAATTGGTTAATGGCCTAGTTTGGTCACTATCATGGTATGATGTGCTAATTTGAATTTGATTATACTCGAGGTCGAAGTTATCGAGATCCATATTTGGAAAATTTTCAAGATTGACTAACACTAAGGTGGAGTGTTGGTATTCGATTGAAGTATAAAAGGAAGTTGATGGGCCGTGATATCGGTAACTTCTATAAGATAATGAGATGGCTTGGTGAATTTCAATTCACATGGTGTTTGACCATCTAATTGAGCGGTGAACTTTGAGAAACTTGTAGGGCATAGTTTGGACCTACTAAGTCTTTTATGATAGACTCTAAAGTAAAACCTATGTTGGAAGGTTAGAATGATATTGAACTAAGGTGTTTGACAGGAACCGCTTTTGCTTTACAAGAAAGCAAATGATCTCTCGAGGTCGAGTTTATTCAAAATTTGAATAAGGAGGCTTAGGAGTCATCCTTATCTTGGATTTTACATCTTATGAAAGGAAAAGAAAATTAACTACTACGGGAAAGATTACCCCTCCGAAGAAGAAAGCAAAGGATGGCGGCGCCGGGTCAAGGGATACTGCATGAAGAAAAAGAACATCAACAACAACAACAACAACAATGGCAACAACAACAACCTGGTTCGAGGTGGAGCTCGACAAGGATTGGATCATCCTTACTACAATAGTTGTGTTAGTTTCCATCGGGAGATGCGCACTTTACCAAGATGCTATGTTGTGATCAAACTTGGATTCACGCCACTTTTATAGGGCGTATAGGACTTAACCATCACAACATAGTAATAAGGTTAGAATTATCAAGAAAAAGCTACCGAGATGGTAGTGGTTTATACTTTATTATTTTCAGCCGTTTGGCATTTATTCTGTTTAATTCTTGAGCTAGCCACTCTTTTATTTTATCTTGTTATGTTAAGTTGGCGACTCTTGAGTCGAGGCTGTTGAGTTTCGAGATATGTGCTTTCCCGAGAGGAAGCTTATTATGATGATAGTGCATATGGCACTATGTCATTTGCATTATGAGTAGATGCTCACATTTTATTATGATTGTTATGCATATGTCTGATGTTGATGTGATATTGGGTATGGATTGACTATTATCCAATCATACCATTGATTGTATTGAGAGAGTTATTGATTTTATGAGTCCATGTGGGACTAGCCTATGTTTTCGTGGGTCTAATGATAGAGTAGCACCCACTTTGATATCTATGGTAGAAGCTAGAGTGCTTCTAAGTGATGGAGCCTTGAGCTATTTAGCTAGTATTATCGATATTCATCATCGGAAACTAGTTGAGTTAAAAGAGCTTAAGAGTCGGTTATAGGAACTCTTAAACTCGGGGTTTATTCACCCTAGTGTGTCCTCGTAAGGAGCACTTTGTTTGTTTGTGAATAGAAAGACAGTTCGGTGAGGCTGTATATTGATTACCGAGAGTTGAATCAATTACGGGGGAAAACAAGTATCAATTGTGTTTATTGATGATCTATATGATCAGTTGCTCATCCTATAAAGATTATGATTATGAAAGTTAGTTTTCTAGAGATTAGAGAACTATAGAAAGGATTATTTAAGACGTACTTTTCTAGAGAGAAAAGAAAAGAGATTGATGTATAGCCAAGTGCTATGGGAAAAAGGAATGAGATTGAATTGGATAATAAGAGAATACAAGGGTGTATTGAACCTTGTATAACTATCATGTGATAAACATGTAAGAGAACTAATTTTTCAATAAATTGGAGGATCTCGTAATTGGAAAATAAGATTGATGTAAACCTTATGTATAGTATAAGGTAGTAAAGAGAACGAGATTCAAATGTTATATATATATATGTTATGAAACATATCCCCTAATGGTTGGAAGATTGTTCCTCAAATATTGGGAAGAAACCGCTATATTTTCAAAGATAGATTTGAGATCCGGTTAAATCCGTTGAAGATTCGGGATTAAGATAATCCTAAAATTGTTTTCAGGAGGCGTGATGGATATTATGAGTTTGTAGTCATGCATTTTGACTTAACCAATGCGCCTGTAATTTTATGGATCTTATCCATACTGTGTTCAAGAGGTACACCAATTCTATCGATGTTACGGTTAATGATGACAATCTGATGTATTCTAAGACTGAAGAGATGCATGATATGCATATGAAGGAATTTTGACATTATTAAGAAATCAAAAGTGTATGCCAAGTTCTCAAAGTGTGCGTTTTGGCTAAAAGAAATGGCATAATAGGCCATGTGTTATCATGAAGAGGATTATATTGATTCCTCGAAGATTGAGGCAGTTAATAACTGGCCTAGACCGACTAGAGTGGCTGATATTCGCAGTCTTATGGGACTTGCAGGCTATTATCGACGGTTTGTGCAAGATTTCTCCAAAATTGCTTGACCTTGGCACGATTGACTCGGAAGGGAGTTGATTCGTATGGTCCGAGGATTGTGAAAGGAGCTTTGAAGAGCTCAAGAGAAGGCTTGTGACAACACCTGTTCTAGTGTCGCCTGACGAACCGGTGGTCCGTGTACACAAATGTTTTCCCACGAGAGGTTTGGGATGTGTGCTAATGCAACACGGAAAAGTTACAACTTATGCTTCCGTCGGTTGAAAAGAGCATGAGATGGTTAGAGCTCGTTAAAGATTATGGCGTGACATTCGGTATCATCTTGGAAAAGTCGGTGTAGTGGTGACGCGCTCGGTAGAAAAGTCTTCTCGGTTGTCGGTTTTGTCGGCCGTACCTTTGAAGTTTGAGGTGGAATATGGAGCGAGCCGAGATAGCATTTCTTACTACCAAGGTCACCGTGAGTGTGGCTAGTTTAACAAGAGACCTACTTTGAGGCGAGAGGTGATTGATGCACGAGAGAGGAGAGACTCTTTTACGGGCCGGTTTTAGAGAGGTTGAGTCGATATTTCGACCATTTTACCTTCTCTACAGATAGTACTCGACGTATCGTAAGAAGCTATGTGTGCCTTCAAGATCGACTTTTGAAAAGAAGCTGTTGGAGGAAGGTCATAGTTTTATCTTTTATGTTCATCCAGGCAATACAAAAGAGGTATGAGAACCGAGACAATTTTATTGGTAACTTGGAATGAAACATGATATTGTAAAAGTATGTGAGTAGGTGCTTGATTTGTTAGTAAGTCAAAGCCCTAAAGATCCACCGAGGTTATCTTAACCTTTGAGAGTACTTAAATGGAAATGGGAAAAAGATTTTCATGGATTTTATCAAGGTTTGCCAAGGGCGGCAAAAGAATTATGATATCAATTGGGTGATTGTAGACCATTTGATGAAAAACCGCACACTTTACTCTTGGAAGGATTATCTATCCGGTTAAGACTAGGGTGCAGTTGTACCAAAAGAAAGATTGATAGGATGTAGTGTGCGGGTTTGAAGATTTTATCGTAAGCGAGACACTCGCTTTGTCTCGAAGTTTTGGTACTATTTAGGCACTTTATGGTTGAAAGTGTCGTTCTCCCGCTCATTTGGATGAGATTGGAGAAAAGAGATTTTTGGTACTCAAGTTGTAACAAATGACTAGCGAGTCTATCATTTGTGTAGAGAAAAGGTTAAGGATTAACCAAAGTTGACAGCAGGATTCGGTGTAGTCCGTTCAAGCGATAGTAGTGGATCTCGTATTCTTCAAGTGGCACCAAGGAAGGGTGTTATGGAAGTTGGGAATAAGGGTCGGGTTGAACCCTAAGTTTATTTGGCCTATCGAGATACTCAATCGAGTAGAAGTGGTAGCTTGTTGTTTAGCCTTACCACTTTCGTTATCGACCGTTGTAATGTTTTCCATGTTTTGATGCTTCGGGAATACATGGTGAATCCGTTCCACGTGATTGATTATGAACCGGTGTTTTGAATGCTATTAAGTCTTATGCGAAGACACCGGGGTTAAGATAAGAGCATTCGAACAAAAGTTGATGAGAAATAAAAAAGGAATTTATTTGGTTAAGGTTCTTTGAAAGAACCAAGTGTCAAAGGGAATAACGTGGGAGCGTGAAGATGAGATACGATCAAGTACCCTCGCTTTATTCACTTAATGAGCGCACTTTTCGAGGACGAAAAGTCTTTTAAGGAGAGGTAGATCGTAACGTCCCATTATTTTGAAGTGAATTTTTTATTTATTTATTTTATTTATTTATTTATTTAATGTTATTTATTTATTTATTTATTTCAATTTAAGTATTTAGTTTAATTATTATTTTGTAATTTCGATTTTAGTAGTTAATTTCGAAGAAATTGGTTTTAATCGTTTTAATGCTCTAAATTCGTTTCGGTGACATTAATAATTATTAATAAGCCAATTAATAATTATTAATCACCTTTAGATTTATTTAAAAGCATCGGGTTTCGATTTAGAAGTCAAAAAGTCATAAAAGGACGCAACCGTCATTTCTAATTTCTTAAAATATCTAAAATTACTATTCATTTATCATTAAATATCACCAAAGTTGACAAAAAATCAATTTTCTCTTCTTCTTCTCTTCCTCTTGGCTGAGCCACATCCACCATGGATGAGAAATTCTTTTCTTCGTTTCTCGACGGATCGTTGTGTTTTCGGTTGCGTTGGAATGGTAGGGACGAGGGTTACCTATCCAACCTAGCTTTAAGTTTCTCGTTCCCTAAGGGAAGTCCCAAAAAGTAAGTTTTCAAAACTTTTTAGGTGGTTTTGTTCATTTTTATTATAAATGAGATTTGAAGTTGAAATCATGAATTTCATCATGAAAAATGGCGATTTTGAGCCCGGATTTTCGAAAAACACTATTCACCCGAAAACACTATTCACCCGAGACACTATTCATCCGAAATCACTATTCACCCGAAATTGCACATTTGTTCGCATATTAGTTATGAATTGTAATATGTTGTACAATCGGTGAATTGTAGGTGCAATTGCTCGGTGGTTGTTTCGTGGAAATTGGAGATTTGGAATTATTTTGGCTAAGGTGAGAATAGTTAGGATTTAAAGTAACTATAGAAAGCAAATAAGTATAATGATTTGTAGAATCGAAACTAAGATTAGAATCCAATCTAAGGTTAGAGGATGTGAGATAGTGCCTTAGGATTTGAAGTTAATCCTTTAAGCGAGAAACTTAGGATTTCTCGATGAAAACCTCGAATCTTAGAAGATTCTAAGTTAGATTAGTTTCGGAGTTTAGAACTTTGGATCATTTGGAAGTTTAGAATCCTTGAAAGTTTAGGTTAATCGTTATGTTTTGACCTTTACTTTTATTATTGTTAGCGGAGTTCGATCGATATATCGTTCATCCGGATTCTATCTATTTTACTTTATGCCCTTTACTTTATGTTCTTTACTTTATGCCCCTTTACTTTATGCTTGTTTCAGTTGCTTTATCATTTACATTTACTTTATTACTTTTGCAAACATATGCAACCATATGCATAACATCTCGCATTATTGAAAAAGAAAAAGAAAGTGAGAAAGAAAAAGCGAAAGGTTAATGGTGGAATACGAGAAAGTCCACATTTCCTCCATGCATAAGTTTTGGTGGGGCGCTATAATTGCCCACACTACTTTCATGCATAAGTTTTGGTGGGGCGCTATAATTGCCCACACTACTTCATACATAAGTTTTGGTGGGGCGCCATAATTGCCCACACTACTTCATACATAAGTATTGGTGGGGCGCCATAATTGCCCACACTACTTCATATATAAGGATAATGGTGGATAGTATGTAAAAATCCACATTACCTCCATTTCATGCATAAATGGTGAATGCGTATCCTACGGGAAGTACTCATTACTTTTATGCATTTGATAGACGAGAAAGAGAATCGAGATGTTATATCATGCAAAAGTTTATTTATTTACTTTTCTTATTCATGTTATGACAAGTTAATGGATGAACAATTAGACTAAGTGTGCTAATTAGTATCATCACTTGGAGAATATGGAAATAGAATTACCTAGAGTTTGGAGAACTTTAGGATTGTTTGTGTTAGTTAATTGGACACAAATCGAAATGCGAGTTTGAGGTCTATTCTTACTTTTTATTCTTATTATTCTCACTGGGCTTAAGTTGTTAGCTCATGATATTACAAACATTTCAGGTAATGTTTGGGATCGTGGAAGAGGAGCTGGTGCGCTCTTGATCGAGAGGATGATGATGATCGAGATGGACTATGTGTTATGTAAAATCCATGTACATGGTTTTGTGATCTTTATATCATTTTGATGATTTGTACTTTGTAATTAGCTCATAAGAGCTTATTGTCGTTGATTTATGATTATAATCATTTTGAACTCCTGGATAGGAACTTAATGTTCCTTGTGTATTTTAGATTTTGAAATTAAGATGTAAACAGGTTTTTGGCCAGCAAATTTTCAAACATAACCACGCCAAATTTTCTTAAAATAAAAGACTTCCGCTGTTTTCTCTTATTTAAATTATTTAAAAGTGACGGGTCGTCACATGTATTTTGAGGAGATAATTGTTTGAATTATATCCTAAAATAATTACATAGATTTATTTACCCAAGATAAATAAAAATAAAGAAAATAAAATAATCTCCTATTTATCCATGGCATTTTCGAAATTGCTAGATAAAGGAAAGAGATAATCTTTTTTCTTTTTGTATTTATCTCTATAGATTAATCTTAATGTGATTAGGATTCCTATTTTTCTATAAATAGGAGGGTTGGGTCATTCATAAATCACACAATTTAATTCCATAGAAAGTTGAAACTCTCTCTTCTTCCCTTTTTTCCCCCCATAGCCGAAATTCCCTAGTCATTATTGGGAAGAAAATATTTTTCTTCTTCCCAATTTCTTCTTAAGTTCGATCCCACAATCGGATTTCGTTTGATCGATCGGGATATAGCGTAGAAGATCCGGTGTTGCTGAGGATTTGATGCTGTAAAGAAACCTCCAACTGATTCTCCATATTTTACTCAATGTAAGTAAAGGGTTTTAATTCTCGAAAAACGAGCATGAATCTACATGTTTTTATCACAAATTGCATGATATTAATAGATCCTAAATTAAGTGTTAATTTGTGTTACTAAATAAATTCCGCTAATTTAGTAAATCATCCCTTCAGTTAATTGTAATTTTTAATTTAAAAAAAAAAAAAGGAGGGAATCAAAGAACAAAATAGGTAAAAAAAAAAAATCAAAATAAGATAAAATGATTTATTTAAGTCAAAATACTAAATAATAAAGGGAAATTTACATGAATGTTATAATTGAGTGAAATATTTACAAAAATGTTAGAAAAAAAAATATTTACAAAAATGTTATAATTTCAAAAGTCGAGTATATCAGTCAATCTATTAGTATATCAGTCAATAATTAATAGTATATCAGTGATTTATAATAGTATATCAATAATAGAATATTAATGATCGACTGATAAACTACCATTGCTATACTAAAAGTTCACTGATATACTAATAGTTATTGACTGATATACTCGGAATTTTTAAAATTCTAACATTTTTTTAAATATTTTTTTTTCCTAACAAATTTGTAAATATTATAAAAATTTCTAACATATTTGAAAATGCCTGAATAATAAAAGGAGGGCAAATAAGGTATATTAAAAAATATCATATAAAAAATGGGCCAAAAAGCTTTAAAAAAGTTGATGGGCTATAAAAACCTAGTATTGCATTACAAGAAACTATCGGGATAGCGACGAAACGCACTACGTCCCTAGAAAACGACAGAATGCATCGCCCAGACAAGAGTTGACTTTCAGCAATGCAATCCGTCGTCCGTTTGGTTAGAAATTTTTTACAGGAAGAAGTGTTGAAATATGGATGACGGAGTCCGTCGCTATAATTGGATCCAAACTTTCCCGCAAAAAATGTGAACGGTGCATTTCGTCGTTTATAATGGCACGAAACTTTCCGCCATTCTGGACGATGGAATGCATCGCCCACAAGTATGGTGTGAAAACTTCCCGCCATATAGACAACACATTTTGTCCCTAACATTACAGTTTATAAATAGATGCGTTGAGCAATCAGATGTAATCATCATAAAAAACACTTTGTTACTTCTTTTTACGACTTTGTTTGTTCTATTGTCTAAAAAATGCGTGAATGGATGTATGTTCGTCTCTTAGAAGGCTATTTGAATAATCAGTTCATACCAGGGGTTGAAGAATTCATGGAGTTTTGTGAAAGTATCAATGATTTTGATCGTAATGGAAAAATGATATGATGTCTGTGTAGAGATTGTAAAAATAAGAAGTTATTTTCTTCATTTGATGTGAAGAAAAACCAAATCTAACGATCAATATAATGCGACGTTGGAGTGAGCTGTGTTCCACCAATGCAACAGCTCGAATGTAGTGTTAATTGTGGAAGAATGTCGTGATAACGGACAGCAAGAGTATGGACAAATGCAACATATGATATTTGAAGATACGTTTAATCATACTCAAGACAATAGTCATACTATTATAGAGGAGGAGGAAATGAATCAAGAAGCACAACGAATGTACCATATGCTCGAATCAGAAAGTATGCCAATGTACCCGGGTTGTGACGTCAGTCAACAAGGATGCAGCTACGGAGCTTCTTAATATAAAAGCGCCATGTCATATCCCAAAGTGAGCTTTTAATTCGATTGCATAATGGTTTCATCGTTGCGCCCCTGTGAACAACACGTTGCCAGAAAGTTTATACGACACGAAAAAATTAGTGGAGGGTCTCAGGTTACCAGTTGAGAAGATTGATTGTTGCCTGAATGGATGCATGATATTCTAAGGGGTGGAGATTCAAGTCTTCAGAATTGTGAATTATGTTTCCATCTGAGATATAAACAAGGTAAACGCACTCTCATTCCACATGCTCGTATGTTTTATTTACCGATCACTCCTCGTCTTCAACGGTTGTATGCATCGGAAGTCAGGACTTCGCATATGAGATGGCATTACGAGCATTCCCAAGAGGTCATATGAAACATCCATCTGATGTTGATGCGTGGAAGCATTTGGATTGTTGTCATCCAGAATTTTCGAGGGAGATTAGAAATGTGAGATTGAGGTTATGTACTGACGGTTTTCACTCGTTCGGCGCTTCTGGTGCATAATACTCTTTGTGGCCTGTTATGTTGACACCGTATAATCTGCCTCCATCAATGTGTATGAAAGACCATGTTATATTCTTAACGGTTATCGTACCAGGTCCAAAGAGTCTGAAACAAAGGTTAGATGTCTACCTTTAACCTCTAATTGCTGAATTGATTAATTTGTGGAATAATGGAGCATTGACTTATGATGTATCGCGACAACAAATTTTTTTTATGAGAGCTATAGTAATTTGGACGATCAGTGACTTCCTGATATATTTAATGTTATCTGGGAAGAACAGTAGTTTATTATAAATTATTTTCATTTTTAGGTAATTGCATATAATAATATATATAATTAATTTAAACTTACTGTAAGTTGGATCACATATGGAAAGTTTTCTTGCCCTCATTGCATGATTGACACTGGAGCTTTCTCATTGAAACATGGACGAAAAACTTGTTGGCTCGATTGTCATAGAAGATTTTTACCGAGCGACCATTCATTTTGGACAAATAAGACAGATTGGTATAAGGGTAGAAATGCACGCAACCAAGGCTGTAAAGACCTGGCTCTTTAAAATAGAAATAAATAACACAAGCGAAAGACTTGAAATAATAATTGAAAAACCTGTAAATCGATAGAAACAACATTTTCATTTCAAAATAAAATCCAAAATCCTTCAACATTCAAATATGGGAAGCGCTTCCCTTTTTCATAAAGTTTCAAACCAACAAGTAAATATATTCATAAATCCAAAAATCCATAAAAACAAATAAACATAAGTAATATTGCTCAAGAGAGCTCAACAACCATAAATTAAATAAGTAAATGACATCATAAGTCCATGGACTAAAACCGCTCAAGTTCATCCATCATCATCGATCTTGGAATCATGTCGCACTAGCTCCATAGCCATGACCGTGACCTCGTCCCGTACCTGAAAGTGTAATATCATGAGCGAGAGACCCAGTGAAGATAAATTGAAAATAATGTAACTTTAGATCCTAAATCCAAATCCGGATTTGTGTCCAACGAATCCTACTAACCCTTGACTACCCAATTATACTTCCAAAATGTAAAACATTCAAATCTCCTAAGAACAAGAACATATAACAATACAAGTAGTCAAATCTCCCAAGCTCGTAATAACCATAACATGTAATCATACGTTAATACTTTCAGGAATACAACTAGAACAAGTTAAGCTCACGCAGTCTCAAGAATGAATAAGAACAAACAACATGTGAATATTGTCAGATGATGCAAGCACACCCAGTCTATGCATGATCCCATTATCTCACTCTAATATCATGCAAAGCTCACGCAGTCTGTACATTCTCTACAAGAACCATGCAAAGCTCACGTAGTCTTTACATTTAAACAACAATCTCCCTAGTGAATAACGTCAGATGATGCAAGTACACGTAGCCAATACATGATCTCATTATCTCACCAATAACATGCAAAGTTCACGCAGTTTAAGCAGTTTATAATATATATCATAGCAATCATGAATAATACTAAATAATACAAGCTCACAAAACTAAACATTATTTCATTATTCATCTCCTCCGTTCATGTAAGCTCACGCAATCTATGCATTCTTCATGATAAATATATAGCCGAAAAAAAAATAATACCAAATAATGCAAGCTCACGCAGTCTATGCATTATCTCATTATTCCTCCATGCAAACATGTGTGATAATAAAGAACTAGAAACTTGAATAAAGAAATATTGTGACGACCCAACTCTTTTTAAATCATTTAATAATAAAACACAACGGAAGTCTTAGTTTTAAAAAAAAAAACGGCGTAGATATGTTTGAAACTTAGGCTAGCCAAAACCTGTATACATTTTTCACATCAGGAAAATTCAAAAGTAAGGAAATGCAATTCATTTTCCAAAGTTTAAGAAGTTTGTAATCATAAAATTAAAACGAAAAAGCTCTTATGAGCTTATAAACAAATTTACA